>JAWWNF010000301.1:600000-1007500 GCA_034641395.1 Darevskia armeniaca
AGGTCTTGAAACTAAGCCTTATGAGGAACGGTTGAGGAACTGGGGTAGGCTTAGCCTAGAGATGATTATACCGAGAGGAGATATGATAGCCATCTTCAAATGTCTGAAGGGCTGTCACATGGAAGATGGTGCTCCAGCAGGCAGGAACTGAGCCAATGGATTCAAATTACATGAAAGGAGATCCCGACCAAACATCAGGAAGAACTTTATGATGGCAAGAGCTGTTCAAGTGGAACAGACTTTCTCAGAAGGTGGTGGACTCTCCTTCATTGGAAGTTTTTAAACAGAGGTTTGCCAGGAATTCTTTAGCTGTGATCCCTGCATTGCAGGGGGTTGGACTAGATGACCACTGGGGCATTTCCCAACTCTCCAATTCTGTGATTCTAAGAGCCTGTTAAGTTATTGGCTGCCGCAGCTAAACAAGCCATAACTTGAGTACCTACCTGCTGTGTTTCTGATGCTTTGGGTCCCAGAGTAGGCCCTCGGGAGGTGAATAAAATTCTTGGGCTGATTCCTATTGAAGAAGGTGATTCTTGAGATAGTCTGGTCCCAGCTACTGTTAAACTTTTAAGGGGCTAAATGTTTAGCCCATGACTTGATGCAAGCTGTCTTGTGTATGTGCAACAGTGCTGTTTATTCTAGAAAAATATGTGTCATGGGTTTAAAGGTTGGCAGTAGGTCCTACAGAATCTGGGTGCTGGATCCAAAGGGTGGGGTTCCCCTGGATAGCAATAAGGGAGAAACAGATCTATTCTTTCACCATGAAATGCCCCCACTTAGCTACATGCAGCAAGAAACAAACCCCTCTTCCTTTTTGCTGTTGGATGGTCAAAAATAGGATTAAATGAAGGTATACAGAAAGGGGAGGCAATGCCATTAGTGAGTAACTTTATTCAGTAAAGAAAATGTTCATATACCGCTATATCATAAAAGTATCAAAGTAGCTTACAGAATAAAATCATGAAACATAAAACCACAGACTAATAACAGTTAAAAACAGACGAATGCATGCTATAAATTGGGTTGCCTTGGCAGCTGTGTGTGAGAGGTTTTGTAAAAGGTTTTACAGCAGAAACGTTTCTAAATAAGGTGAACAAATTGACTTCGGTGTTAGCAGGTTGAATGATATGACTATAAGACCAGGCATAGGCAAACTACAGTTCCCATCATCCCTGACCACTGGTCCTGTTAGCTAGGGATGATGGGAGTTGTAATCCCAAAACATCTGGAGGGCCGAGTTTGCCTATGCCTGCTTTAAGACTCCCTCCTCCGAAGCCCTTTGATTCTGTTGGTTCACTTTATTTCCAGGTCACATTTCATGATTTTAACAATATTTATTCAAAACGAGCAGCGGCAGAGCCCTCCAGTGGCCCAGTGCTTGATTTCTAGTTTTAAAAAATAAAATAAAAAAAGCGTAATAATATCAGTCTTCCCACACCCTACTTCCCAATGTACACCGGCTTCCTGAGAAGCACAGCATTTGATGCATTGATCCTGCAATTTGTAGCAATATAAATATCAAGAGATTCTGCCGGAGGGTAAATCATGCAACCCGGTGGTGCTCTTTGACTGCAGAGGATGCTGCTGGGCTGCTTCAAAAGAGAGCCAAACGCATCCAACTGCCCTTGAATTTCAATGATAGTTTTGTTATGTAATCTACCACTTGGCAGCTCTGCAGATGCCAAAGGGAGAGGAGGAAGCTCTTGAAAAAAAGAAGCTTTCCTTGTTTTTTATATGTTTATAAATTCACTTGTTTTGCACACTGCTTTCTTTCTTTTTCCAGGGGTCACAAAAGGAGCTGTTAAACTTGACTCAGCAAGATTATACAAACCGGATTGAAGAACTCAATCAATCTTTGAAGGATGCTTGGGCCTCGGATCAAAAAGTGAAAGCCCTAAAGATAGTCATACAGGTTAGCATTACATGTTGTGTGTGTTCTGCACATCATAATGATTGGGGTTAAAATAGTGAAAATTGCGTGTTTAAAGGTAAAGGTAAAGGGACCCCTGACCATTAGGTCCAGTCATGACCGGCTCTGGGGTTGCGGCGCTCATCTCGCATTATTGGCCGAGGGAGCCGGCGTACAGCTTCCGGGTCATGTGGCCAGCATGACTAAGCCGTTTCTGCGAACCAGAGCAGTGCACGGAAACGCCGTTTACCTTCCCACCAGAGCGGTACCTATTTATCTACTTGCACTTTGACGTGCTTTCAAACTGCTAGGTTGGCAGGAGCAGGGACCGAGCAACGGGAGCTCACCCCGTCGCAGGGATTCGAAGCGCCGACCTTCTGATCAGCAAGCCCTAGGTTCTGTGGTTTAACCCACAGCGCCACCTGCGTTAACTGTTGGGCTCCAAAAGGACGCCTGGGAGCAGTGCTGGCCCTTGGCCCTTGATCAAGATGCCTTCAATGGACCCCTCTCTCTGAGCCAGACCCACCTCTTTCTTGATGGTGTTACCCTGGGGCTGACCTTGGTAATATGGCTTCGGGAAGGAGGCGAGAGGCTCTGGCAGGGTCCGGAAAGGCAGCTTTCAATGTTCATAGGTAAGACAAGTCTGGAAAGTGCTTGCCCAGCTTTGGGAAGGAGAGAGAAGAACTCTAGGACCCTGTCAGAGCCCTCACGCCTCCCCCCCCCAAAGCACTTACAGGCTTTGAGAAGGTGCCCTAACTGGTGCTTGCCCTAAATCCGCCTCTGTCATGAAGGTAAAGAGACCCCTGACCATTAGGTCCAGTCATGTCCGACTCTGGGGTTGCGGCGCTCATCTCACATTATTGGCCGAGGGAGCCGGCGTACAGCTTCCGGGTCATGTGGCCAGCATGACTAAGCCGCTTCTGGCAAACCAGAGCAGCGCACGGAAACGCCGTTTACCTTCCCGCCAGAGCGGTTCCTATTGATCTACTTGCACTTTTAAATGCTTTCGAACTGCTAGGTTGGCAGGAGCAGGGACCGAGCAACGGGAGCTCACCCCGTTGCGGGGATTCGAACCACCAACCTTCTGATTGGCAAGCCCTAGGCTCTGTGGTTTAACCCACAGCACCACCCGCGTCCCGCCTCTGTCATACCTCTGCCCATTTGCTTGCTCTCGCTCATGGGCCCCAGTTCACAGAGCCATCCAAACTTAGGCCTGCATATACACCATGCATTTTCAATGCATGCCTACTCCGAAAGAATCCTGGGAACTGCATTTTGTTATGAGTACTGGGAATCGTAACTCTGCGAGAGGTAAACTACAGTTCCCAGGATTCTTTTTGGGGAAAATCATGTGCTTTTAAATGTCTGCTGTGTGTGCAGCTGGAGAAGGCAAAAACGAATGGAGGCTCTTGCCCCTTCTCGCTGCTCACCCACTTGGTGAAGGCAGGTGAACAAGCAGCCACAGGAAGGAGGAGGAGCAGGGGCTGGCGCTGGGTGCCCTGCTGGTGAATGAGCCTCAGCAGATGCACAACGATGCTAATTTGTGATGCCAGCCTCTGGGTGGCTACCAGCTGACTTGCCAGGCTCCCTTCCACCCGCCTGCTGGCTGTTTGCCTCTTTTATTCTCCCCTCCTCTGCCTATTGCACCTTCTAGGGCAGGAGGCAGAGTGGAATTGAAAGGGCCTCTTAAGCTACGCAGAAGTGGGCAGGAGAAGGAATGCTTGGAAAGGCAGTCATTTCAATTTTTGTTTAATTCTTTGTCCCTGGTTGTTGCAGCGGGAGGGTGGTCTGAGCAGGATCTTTGGGTGTGCTTGCTTTTAGTTCCATGGGGGTGCAGACGTGGCCAACAGTTGTGAAAACCTGGAGGGGCCTGGTCCCTCTGTTTTAATTATGATTGCTTATCCCAGGGGTCAGCAAACTTACCACGCCTCGAGCCGGTGTCTGCAGCGCCGATTGCGCAGCGGGCCGGAGGGCGGGGGAGTGCGCGCCCATATGCGTGCGCACACGCTATTTCCGGCGCACTTCCGGGTCAGAGGAGCACCGGAAATAGCTTGTGCGCATGTGCACGGGCCTCCTCCGACCTGGAAGTGCACCGGAAATTACGTTTGTGCATGCGCACAAGCTATTTCCACTGCTCCGACCCAGAAGTGGGCAGACGCTGCGCCGGTAAGAGCGGGTGGCGGTGGTGGGCAGTGGGGGTTGCCGGGGGCCGGATAAATGAGCCCCTCATGCCGTATCTGGCCCCCGGGCCGTAGTTTGGAGACCCCTGGCTTATCCTTTAGGGAGAAATGACATCTGGTATATACCCGGTATCTATATCTGGAGTATATTATGAAAGAATTGTAGCTTGGGCAGAGTACCTGCTGTGTATGCAGATTGTCCCAGTTTTAATCCCTGGTGTCTCTAGGTAGGGCTAGGGGTATCCCCTGTCTGAAACCTGCTCCCAGTCGGTGTTGACAGCACTGATCTAGATTGACCAGGGACGCAGGTGGCACTGTGGTCTAAACCACTGAGCCTCTTGGGCTTGCCGATCAGAAGGTCGGCAGTTCGAATCCCCACGACTGGGTGAGCTCCTGTTGCTCTGTCCCAGCTCCTGCCAACCTAGCAGTTCGAAAGCACACCAGTGCAAGTAGATAAATAGGTACTGCTGTGGCAGGAAGGTAAACGGTGTTTCCGTGTGCTCTGTTTTCCGTCATGGTGTTCTGCTGCGCCAGAAGCGGTTTAGTCATGTTGGCCACATGACCCGGAAAGCTGTCTGCGGACAAACGCTGGCTCCCTCGGCCTAAAAGTGGGATGAGCGCCGCAACCCCATAGTCGCCTTTCACTGGACTTAACCATCCGGGGTCCTTTACCTTTACCTTACCTAGATGGACCAGTGATCTTGACTTTGTATAAAGGCAGCTTCCAATGTTCACAGGTAAGACAAGCAGTACCAGTAACAGGGCCTTTTTCGTAGTAACACCAACTTGTACAGCTAGCTCCCTGAAGCCTCCTAAGCCCACTCCTTTTGTGTTTAAAGAGAGTTAGCAAAACACTGTTTTGGGCAGCCTTTTGCTGTTTGATTTCAGAATGATCATTGGAATCAGCCTTAGACTACCAGATCATATATTTTCCCCATCTAGCTCAGTAGAGTCTACTCTGACTGGCAGCGCCTCTTTCAGAGCTAAAGTTTCAGAGCCTTTCCAGGGATTGAACCTGGTAACTTCTGCATACAAAACCATGTATCACTGTGCTGTGGCCTCTCCCTTAGTCACATGCTGTTTTGAATCCCCTTTTTGGCACTTCAAAATTATTTCCTAGTGTAGATATTTTCTTTACTATGTGAACTTAGTCATCTCTTCTTGCTCTTTTCCCAGTGTTCTAAACTTCTTTCAGACACAACGGTGATTCAGTTTTATCCAAGCAAATTCGTCTTAATAACAGACATACTTGACACATTTGGTAAGTGCAGACATCTCAAACGCCTCTCCTTTTTCAGATTGAAATTTGTAAGTACAAACTTGGAAGACAACAAAAATCTTGCACTGGTTTGTGGCTCCTGGAAGGTTGCCTATGAAATAATTTGGCTCTTCTGCTGCATCAAAGCTGCAAGGACCTGCCTTGTTTGTGGCATCATCTTCTTTGAAATGCATTTTGTGGTGGGTTTTCCTGCCCCTCCCCTCTGCACACTGGACAGGTCTTGACCAACTGAAACTTGCTCACCCCCGTGAAATGTCTTTGTTCAGTTAGATAAAAGAGAGTGCCAGATGTTCTTTCCTGGACTCAACAAACGTGACCTGAGCAACATGATCTGCCTTGGAACATCTCATCATAGTTTTTGTGGATCCAAGCCAAAAGTAGCATTAGCACAACATCTGCAGATGTCTTGAGCCTAATTTCAAGGTGTTTCATCCCATGCCCGGCTGCAGCCTTGGGTACCTGACACCGATCATAATGTTGTAAACAAAATCTGCCCTTATTCCCTTATGGGGTACACAAGTGCCCTTATAGAGTCCTTTGTAGGTTCTCCATCGGTAGGAGAAAATAACAGAGGCCAACCAGAGAATATTGAGACTCAAAGCAGCTAGTAAGCCTGATCTTTATTAAAGCTGTTGCAACAGGGTGCTCCCCTCACATGCAGGAGAGAGGAGGAGGACCCAAAACAAAGGTGTGCCTGCTCTTATATACACATTTTGAAATTCCCTGCCCTGGAGCTCAAGACCACCCCTCCATACATCATACCTACATCACAGAAAAGGTGGTCTACAACAGAAATTTGAATTTCTGTGATGTAGGTATGATGTATGGAGGGGTGGTCTGCTGTAGTTGAAACAAAATAAAAAAATTCCTTCCAGTAGCACCTTAGAGACCAACTAAGTTTGTTCTTGGTATGAGCTTTAGGTAAAGGTAAAGGGACCCCTGACCATTAGGTCCAGTCATGTCCGACTCTGGGGTTGCGGCACTCATCTCGCTTTATTGGCCGAGAGCCGGCGTACAGCTTCTGGGTCATGTGGCCAGCATGACAAAGCCGCTTCTGGGGAACCAAAGCAGCGCGCAGAAACACTGTTTACCTTCCCGCCAGAGCGGTTCCTATTTATCTACTTGCACTTTGACGTGCTTTCAAACTGCTAGGTTGGCAGGAGCTGGGACCGAGCAACGGGAGCTCACCCGGTCGCAGGGATTCGAACCGCCGACCTTCTGATCGGCAAGCCCTAGGCTCTGTGGTTTAACCCACAGCGCCACCTGGGTACAAGCTTTAGTGACAGTTGGTCTCTAAGGTGCTACTGGAAGAAATTGGACTGTTGTTGTTTTTCCTGTCTGCCAGGTTATCTGATAATGCCTTATCTGATTGCCTTTCCTGGTAGTCTGGCCATTCCTTTGAGATGGTAATCACTTAATTCCTGAGACAATGGGAAGGTTTCTTTCACCTCCTGCCTCCTTGCAGAGAAACACTTGATCAGCTTGGGAGTCAAAATGGTTTCAGGACTGGCTGCCTCAGACATGTGGTCAATACATTCATGTACGTGTTTGCTTGGTATACTTATGAACATTTATTATATATCTGAGGCCTTAAAATTCCTATAACAATACCCTGATATGGAAGAAGAGCTGTTTGTGTGCTACTTCCCCCCTGTCACAAGTATGCCATCCGTGGCAAGTGAGGCTGAGCTGTACTTAATGCCATTGAATCTGAGCTGATTTGGAGTTCAGACTGCAATTGGGCCTCCGCCATTGGGAACGGCACATTGACATAATTGGATAATATTTTAGAGATTTTTTCCCCAGGAATAAGGGCTCTCTTTCTGCCCTTTGTACAGTCTTCGCCTACAGGAATAATTGGGCTTGTAGCTCAGGGACAGAACGCTTGCCTTGCATGCAGAAGGTCTCCGCTTCAGTCCCCAGCATCTCCCGGAAGGGCTGGGAGAGAGCCCTGCCTTCTCTGAGTTTATCTCCATTCTGGGTGACATTGTGGATCTACAACAGGGTTGGGGGAATCTTCAGTTTTGTAAACAGCTTAGAGGTTTTACTACAGTCAGTTTTGTTAAACATACAGAGAAAAATAAATGTTCCTTTCCACGTCACATTCAGTGAAAATGGGAGGCAAATCATTTCTTTGAAGTGGTGTTTTAAGTGCAAAAGGAAGTACTAAAGTTGCCTACTTGACTCCACTAGATGACAGTATAATGTAACAGGAAACGGTTGCATTTGGCAAGTTGAAAACTAGAGCTGTGTGCAAATGGCCCCTCAAAATTCTCCACCTAAATTTTGCTTTTAACGTGATTTGCAATCTGGATTTTGAATAGAAGTCTTGTTGAAGACTAGATGTATTCTCTCTAGCCAGTAAATCTCAACCCATTATCTTACTGTTTATGCTCATTAAATTTGTATCTTAACATGCATAAGAATGAATAGCTTTTTTTAAATCCTTGCAGGAAAGCTGGTGTATGAAAGAATCTTATCCATGTGCACAGATAATCGCAGCTCCTTACCAGGTAACACTATTGCTGTGCTACTTACTTGCAGATTTAGGGTTGTGCCCAGCTAAATTTTACTCAGAGTAGAGTAGACCCATTGGAATTGGTCATATCCACTAATTCCAGTGGGTTTACATTGAATAAAACATAATTGGCTACACCCCTTAGGTTATAATCATAGGTATACTTATTACAATTGAATCCCGTGAAATTTATATTTTATTGTGGTTTTATATTTGCTGCACACTGCTTAGATGTTTTCTGTATGAGTTAGCAATATATACATACTCTTAAGGGATGTGGGTGGCGCTGTGGTCTAAACCACTGAGCCAAGGGCTTGCCGATCGGAAGGTTGGTGGTTCGAATCCCTGCGACGGGGTGAGCTCTCGTTGCTCGGTCCCTGCTCCTGCCAACCTAGCAGTTCGAAAGCACGTCAAAGTGCAAGTAGATAAATAGGTACAGCTCCGGCGGGAAGGTAAACAGTGTTTCCATGCGCTGCTCTGGTTTCACCAGAAGCGGCTTAGTCATGCTGGCCATATGACCCGGAAAAACTGTCTGCGGATAAATGTCGGCTCCCTCAGCCAGTAAAGCAGGATGAGTGCTGTAACCCCAGAGTCGTTCACGACTGGACTTAACTGTCAGGGGTCCTTTACCTTTTTACATACTTTAAAAAAATAACTAAACATGCAGACTTTGCGCTCAGGCTTTTAAATTCAGTATTGTTGAAAATTACACAATATGAACACGTCTATCTGTTACGGATTACTGCAATGCGTTGTTTGTGGGGCTGCACTGGAAGACTTTTTAGCAACTGCAGCTGATGCAGAATTCGACAAAAGGCGAATGTTGAGGGGAACCAGATGGTCTGAATGTGTAACGTCAATTCTGGCCCAATAGCGCTTGCTGGCATTTAATTTTCTGAACCCAATTGAAAGTGATGGTTTTAACCTTATAAAGTCACAGTTTGGGACCCTGTTACCTTGGAGAATGCATTTCCCCATATTTGCCTACCAAGATAACCAGAGGCCCTTCACTGCATTTCCTCACTGTCAGAATGCGGCAACAACAGAACAGGTGTTTTCAGTATTGGCCCCGTCTGTGGAATTCTTTCTCCAGAGTGCCTTGCCTGGCACTGACAGTGTCACCTTTTTGGTTCCAGGTTGAAGACATTTTGCCCAGACATTTGAATGTTAGCTCCTCCTGCAGCAGCTGATATTTTATCTGGGTAATCCTTTGGTGATGATGCTTATGTTGAAGGGAAGAAATGAATTGTCTTTTAGGGTCTGCTTACTTTCAATGTAACTTATACTGGTTTTGTTTGTTTTTATTCTGTACTGGTGTGTGTGCACGCATGTAGGAGGTTGTCTGTGCATGAGAGGTGTGTTCCACAGAATTGTAGAGTCGAAAGGGACCCTGAGGGTCATCTAGTCTAACCCCCTGCAAAGCACATTTGCACACATGTATGCTTGTGCAAGTAGTGGATGTCTCTGATCTCCTATGGTACGTGTGTGTCTTGAGAGAAAGGCCATATCTAGGTGGTAGATCAAATACTTTGTCCCAGATTCAATCCCTTCATCTCCTGGTACGGCTGAAAAAGACTCCCGTGTGAGACCTTGGAGAGATGGACCGGTGGAATGATTTGCTATAATGCAGCTGCTTTTCTTTCCTTTCTTTTAGATGCATGTAAATGTGTGTGTGTGTACAGAGAGAGAGAGAGAGAGAGACAGACAGGCAGACAGACACACACACACACACACACACACACACACACACACACACACAGGCACATGATGCAACGCATGTTCCTGTTTCATTTGGTATGCTCCCTTTTTTTGAGGCCAGATTGTCCTCCGCTCGAAGCCCGTATAAGAGGACGAGCAAACAGTAAAAAAGAATCAAAACACAGGAGCCTTGAAAATCCCTACAGCAATCATGCTGGCATGAGAGACTCCGGCGCAGTGTGTGTAAACAGGCGCAATTTCCTGTGCGGAGCCGCTGTGCCTTGAGCAGCTGTGTGCAAAGCAAGAACATGCTCATTGGTATTTTGTTCTCATTCTTTCCATTCCAATAAAAGGAAAAAACTTCTGATTTCGCACCGGAGCCCCCCTGCCTGCAGGAAACCGAGGCTGCAGCTGAAGACTGTGCTTACCCAGATGTACCTAAGCAGGGAAGGGAGAGGGGATAATAGCAGAGGTTTCGAACGGACTCACTTTGTCTCTGATAATGAAACCGGTGCTTTATCGCCGTGCCAATAAGGCTAGCCTGGCTTCAAAATCAGTGCAATATAATACGTTGTTATATTTTGTAGATAAGGTTGATTCTTGTGTGTGTGTGTGTGTGTGTGTGTGTGTGTGCCATTTCTGTACCTCTTTTGCAAGAAGCCAGTTTTAAATCTTGTTTTTACATTCCTAATCCAAGTCTATTTCTTGCGCCGTCTCTCCCAACAGCTGCTGCTCACTGTCTTGTCCTTAACCGCCTTGGCAGTTAGGGCATGCTTGAACTTAAGGACTCCAGGTCCCCATCGTGCTTCGTTACGTAAAAGTCCTCAAGCGCTTAGGGGTGGGCTGTTGCCAAATGGGAGAGAATTGCAGTCTCTCTCTCCCCCACCCCCTTGAGTTTCTGCACAGGGTCGGCGTTTTTGAGGAGAGAACAGCACAGCAGCAGAATAATAAGCGGCAGTCCCTGCTCCAGTTCAGCTGAACGGGAACTTCTGCCGCTTCTGCTTTGTTCTGTGGCGGAAAGGTGCTCGGAACGCAGAGATCCCCCGCCGCCCCATATCAAATCACTTTGACCCACTTTGCTTCCATTGGATGAGGCCCGATTTGCTCATTTGTTAGCGCAAGGTGTGTCGGCAAAAGCACCTTCTCGAATGAAGCTCCTCCATCCGAGGCACCTGGTGGCCCAAAAATGGGTCAACCAGAATGTGGAAAGACTGGCGGTGTGTCTTGCTGTTGCATAGGGAGCTGGCTTTATGCAAGGTCATGCTGTTTATCCCTCTCTCCCAGTATTGCCTTTTTGGATTGGCAGTGGCTGTCCAGATCTTCACGTGGTTCTTCCCCTGCTCCCAGCTCTGCTACATGCTTTGTTGTTTCTTGCCCGGGAGGGAAGCTGGTATTATAATAATAATAATAATAATAATAATAATAATAATAATAATAATATTTTATTTGTACCCCGCCCATCTGGCTGGGTCTCCCCAGCCACTCTGGGCGGCCTCCAACAAATATTAAAATACATCAAAATCACAAGTTAAAAACTTCCCTAAACAGGGTATAGAGCTTTAATAAAGTATCGTAACCGGAGATGCCAGGAATCAAATCTGGGACTTTCCCCATGCAAAATGTGTGCTGATCTTTACCATTGGTCAGGCCATTGGTCCATCTTGCTCAGTATTGACTATGCCAACTTGGCAATGAATCATAGAATTGTAGAGTTGGAAGGGACCCCGGGGGGTCATCCAGTCCAACCCCCTGCAATGCAGGAATCTCAACACGCGATCGCCCATCCAATTTGAAACCATAGTGGCTCCAGGGTTGCAGGCTGGGGTCTCTCCCAGCCCAGCTGGAGGTGTCGTGAATGGAACATGGCACTTCTTTCGTTCTAAGCAGGCACTTCACCACACTCCGTCCACTAAGCATACTGACTGTGGTAGGATTTGAACCCATGCTGCCGAAGAGACTAGAGCCAGAATCCAGCACCTTAGACTTCTTGAGCACACTACCAAGATAAAATATATCATGGTAGTTGTGGAATTTGAAATGCCTCGAGCCTAAATCCAGTTCCATAGACAACTTGAGCACAGCTGCCACTCAATTTACTCTCAGAGGTGGAATTCAAACCCATGCCTTTGACGAAGCTGCAGCCTTTATCTGTGCTTAGAACTATGGAACTTCCTTCCACAAGATGTGACTTCTTGCTGAGCACTTTGAGAAGCAGGATGGTGAATTAGATGAAAGGTCTTTGGCTTGATCCACCAGGAGCCTTCCTATATTATTAGTGATGGTATCTTTGCAATTTCTCTCCTTAACTAATAAGTGATGTTCCTAATAGTGGATCCCAATCTGAATAGTTAAGGAAATATTACTTTTGAAATAACATAAGGGGCCGGTTTATCCTTAAAACAACATTGTAAGGCAGGCTAGGCCAAGAGAGAGAAGAATAAGGAATTGTCCCAAGGTCTCCCAGTGAGTTTCTGGTGAAGCGGTGAATTTAACCTAGGTCTTGCCAGTCTAAGGCTTCAATCTTAACTCCTAGGTCAGCAGGACTGAGTGGGACTCCTGCTCTGTCCACATTGCTGCTGCTGAAGTGGGGGGGGGGGGGGTGACAGCACAGTAGCATTGGAAGTGCCGCAGCAGAGATCATTCCATGTGTAAGCTAAGAGTTAACTCTGCTAGCGTTCAAGTAAATTAACTGAGAAGGGAGAAATGGCTGGAGGTGTTGCTTAGCAACCAGGTACAGCAGCATGATGTCTGCTGAGGCAGCATGTGCTGTGATGGGCTGTTTCCCTCTGTATGTTTAATTTTATATATCTATCCCTGCTATGTACAAGGCCCGATGTAAGAAAGACAAAATCTCTCTATTTCTTTCTCCTCATATTATACACTGTTTTTGTCCCACAGGATTTCTTTTCTCTCTGGGCTCCGTCTGTGTTGTTTAAGTGACATTGCTAACAAGCAGAACGACGGGTTTTCATGGTACAACAGAGAGGCCTAGATTGTGCCCAAGTATCCCCTCCTATCCCAGCCAACACCCCCCCCCCCAAAAAAAACCCGTTACAGAGATTTATGTTGGCTGCCGTTGGCAGGGATACCACTGGCAGTAGCTTCTGCCCATGCATTTCGTGGATACGATGAGAAACCTTCACAGTAACCGAGAGAAAACGTCACAGCATCTTATCCCACTGATGCTCTAGTTTTACTCTGTTTTCACTTGGTTCCGATGTGCTGCTTTATTATTTAATTTTCTTCCCACTCCGAGTATTTTTAGGATTGTATGAAATAGGTAAATATATCTGTAGGATGCGAATAATGTCCGGCACTGAGAACCCCACACTTGAAATTCTTACTATACTGCGAGAGAGCCCTGTCTGGCATATAAAGTCCTAATTCCCCAAGTTCAGCAAGGCAAAAATTTAAGCAGACAGCAAATTCTAAATATTGACGGTTACGTAACTGTTCCTTCTGCAGTGTCATATTGGTTTTATCTTGGATTCATGGGCAGCAAAGTAAGGCTTGGAGCAGTTAAGTCTCTGCAAATTTTTGTACGCTGATGACCTAACATGCTTCAGGCCCGTAATGCCTGTTAGCTTCCAAGGCCCACTTTCCCCCTGCCTGCGTTTTTAAACAATCTCTAGGGAGAAAATGTGAATAAACATTGTGAATGTGGCAAAGGCAGGAATGGTAGTTGCCCCAGTTATAATGCAATCCCATGCATGCTTGCTCAGAGTTAAACTCCATTTTATTCAGGGGCCTTTATTCCTAGGTAGGTAACTAGGGACATGCCATACTTGTTCTTTTTATATCACTATGTACCTCAGGATTGGGGGCCAAGGGCCACATGCCTTATTGGGGGCCACATGCCAGGGTTAGGCAGGGTCAGAGGCAGTAGTGGGTGGAGCAGCAAATGCAAATGTCACCTGTTGTACAATGGACTAGTTCCTAAACACACCCACACCTCTTGTTTTTAAAGGAGTTATATTAGAGCATGGGTAGGCAAACTAAGGCCCGGGGGCCATATCCTTCTAAATCCGGCCCGCGGATGGTGTTTTTACATGAGTAGAATGTGTGCTTTTATTTAAAATGCATCTCTGGGTTATTTGTGGGGCTTGGGAATTCGTTCACCCCCCCCAAAGTATAGTCCGGCCCCCCACAAGGTCTGAGGGACAGTGGATCGGCCCCCTGCTGAAAAAGTTTGCTGACCCTTGTATTAGAGCATTAGAGACCTGGGCTCATTCATCCACAAAGCTCACTGGGTGACTTTAGACCAGTTGCTGTCTTTTTCTTGCAGAATTGAGCCGTCTTATTTTTCATACATGACAGTAGAGGAGTATTTCCGGCCCAGTACGCAACAGTTTTGAAAAATAATAATGAACAATTCAAACGTCTGAGGAATTAACATCTTGTGTTTATGATGTATTGTTGGTGTTTCTGTTTGGTAAAAGGTAAAGGTAAAGGACCCCTGACCATTAGGTCCAGTCGTGGACGACTCTGGGGTTGTGGCGCTCATCTCACTTTACTGGCCGAGGGAGCCGGCGTACAGCTTCCGGGTCATGTGGCCAGCATGACTAAGCTGCTTCTGGCGAACCAGAGCAGCACTCAGAAATGCCATTTACCTTCCTGCCAGAGCGGTACCTATTTATCTACTTGCACGTCGTGCTTTCGAATTGCTAGGTTGGCAGGAGCAGGGACCGAGCAACGGGAGCTCACCCCGTCGCGGGGATTCGAACCTCCGACTTTGATCGGCAAGCCCTAGGCTCTGTGGTTTAAAACGCGCCACCTGCTGTTTGGTACATGTAAATAAATGTTGTTCTTCTCAGTAAATTAAAAAAGAAGTTGAACCCCTAGTTGAGCTGAAGAGAATTTTGAATCAGCTGACTGGTGCTGGAAGCCCACCTTCAATCAGCCGATCACAGGGAGCCCTTTCTAAGTCTGTTTGCAAGAGGAAAATGCTCTGTTTGCAGGAGGTGATTTGGATTCCAATGGCTTCTTTCAAAACGGAGCTTGCCTGGAGATTAAAGCAAACTGCTTTAAAAGCACACTCCCAGCACCAGTGGGGCTCTCCGTCAATGGCAAACGCCTGAATGTTCCTTTGTAGCCACATCTGCACATGTGACGTCAGGTGTGTGGCAGGTGGCCGTGGTTTGTGGGGAGAGGCCTGGTGGGTCAGTTTGGGATTTGTACCAGGTCTAATGCAGCTCATTGACCACAGAGTTTCTCCACTACTGCCTAACTCTATGTGGCAGACAGTTGTCCAGACAACCTGAAATAATTGTATTTGATTGGACTATTGGTTGTTGCATTCATAGCCTGCTTATGGGGTCCCCATAGGTATCAAGGGGGTCGCTGTGAGAACAGAGTGCCTTTGGCCCTCAGGGACCAAAAATAGGCGTTCCCTCGGTTCCAACAGGGCTCTTCTTGTGCGTGATTTTTCTAATCAATACTCTTGAGTGCCGTCCCCCCCCCAAAGTATGTGAATTAAATCACTGCTAATTTTATTCAGAAACGTAATAAGGAAGCAGGTTCTTAGTTTTTAATCTTCTTTTTGTCTTGTTTTATCAGATAATTTTACTCCTGAAAGTGTGGTTGATACTGCCAAAGAAACCTGTTTAAACTGGTTCTTCAAGATTGCTTCCATTCGAGAGCTCATTCCCAGATTGTATCCTTTTCCGAAGGAGACTTTAAGATGATGAAAACGTTATCTGGTTTATGCTTGAATTTCTTTAAAAAAATTAATCATAGTGTTGCCTTAGGTTTCTCCACATAAAAAAAAAAATAGGAGTATCAAAAGACCCCTTGTAGGTATTGTCCAGGGTGCCAACAGAGTTCACAGTTGAGTGTTGAAATGGAGACTAGATTTTGCCTATGGCTAAAGCATACTTTTTTAAAAAAAATGCGGTGGTTATCTTTTCAACAAGAAAGCAAGTTTAAAATTTGCGTGTCACATATAACTTACATACGAAATAGCGAGCTCTTTATCCCACAAAAATGATATGATTATTATCAGTGACTTTCTTAAGCTGTTGTGTGCGATTTTTACTCTTTATTTTGAAGTAAAAGTAAGTCGAAAAGACTGAGCCAACTTAAATTCTACTCAGACTAGATCCAATGAAATTAGCAGGGCTGGGGGAATCATGCCTATTCATTTCAGCAGGTCTACTCTTGAGTAGGAATAGCATTGGTATGGCCCCGGGAGCTGATTTGAAGTAGTGGTTAGAGAGTTGGGCTAAGCATGGCATCCCCAAACTGTGGCCCTCCAGATGTTTTGGCCTACAACTCCCATGATCCCTAGCTAACAGGACCAGTGGTCAGAGTTGATGGGAATTGTAGTCCAAAACATCTGGAGGGCTGAAGTTTGGGGATGTCTGGGCTAAGCTGAGGAGACCTGGCTTCAAATCCCTCCAAGAAGGGTCTTCTTGGGCGCAGAGGCAGGGAAGAAGAAGAAGAAGAGAAGAGTTTGGATTTGATATCCCGCTTTATCACTACCCGAAGGAGTCTCAAAGCGGCTACCATTCTCCTTTCCCTTCCTCCCCCACAACAAACACTCTGTGAGGTGAGTGGGGCTGAGAGACTTCAAAGAAGTGTGACTAGCCCAAGGTCACCCAGCAGCTGCATGTGGAGGAGCGGGGAATCGAACCCGGTTCACCAGATTACGAGTCTACCACTCTTAACCACTACACCATACTGGGAAGAGGAGGAGGTGATGGTTTCAGTGGGTGGTGGAGAAACCATTAGCACTGTGACTGCTAATGTAGCAGGCAAAAAAAGATGAGGAGGGATGGGTGTATTGGGGTGAAAGAGAAGGATGGGGGGGTGGGCTATGGGAGGAAGGAGAAGAATGGGGTTGGGCAGTGGCAGAGCTGCCACCCTTCTCAAGTGGTGCAATTCCCTTTCTGATGCTAGCTCACTGTAAGTGTCCCTGGGGTCCTTTGGAACACCGTTATCTGTCTCCTTAACCTAACCCAGCCCCCAGGTAAGCTGAATCAGATGGGTTTCTAGATGCTCTGGCTGCACTGCTGGGACTAGATCCGCTCTAAAATACCCCCAAGTCAATAGCTGACTTCGTAGAGCTGTAAGACACTTTATTGTGAGGGAAGATCTCAGACTGGGGTATGGCGTTAACAGCTTCCAGTCTCTGCCTAGCTAACTCCCCCAAGAGGGGCTGGTGGCATAGTGGGTTAGTGCATCTGGCTGTTAACCAGAAGGTTGGTGGTTCGAGCCCACCCAGGGATGGCTGTGGGCAGGATTCCTGTACTGCAGGGGGGTTGGACTAAATGGGCCTTGGGGGAACCTTCCAACTGTACAATTCTGTGATTCTGTGACCAGCATAGAAAGAACCAAGGTAGCAATATCAGTGAGACAGATATAGGTTATTCAGAATTCCCTTGGCTCATAATATTGCAAAAAAAAAAAAAAGTTTATTAATCAAAGAGAATGAATATAGGTCTGCAGTCAATGAAAGAAACATCAGATGTTAGTTGTACTGTAGCTCCTAAGATGTTATTTCCCTAGATAATAGATAGTGTCACCTGAACCTGTGGCCAAATTTAACTATGATTGATTGAAACAAGCTAACTTCAAACCATAGTTTTAAGAAGCTGATTTGTCGAAGCAAGCTAAAATTAAGACGAATCACTGTTTATAGTTCAGAGGCAACGCGACACTAAACTGAAGTTCATAAAAAGTGAAAGCAGAATCTTTGGTCTTCTCTGTCCATCACAGTAGAGGAGGAAAGGGGAATTCAAAGCTCTCTGAGGTTTGCCTATGTTATGTTAAACCATGGTTTAGTTTTACACAGGGTCTCTGTGCCTTGGATAATCCCAGTGACTTTACTGTTTTGAACTATTTTCCCCTTGACACTTTATTCCAGTTATGTGGAAGCAGCAATACTGAAGTGCAACAAATTTCTTTCCAAAACGTAAGGCTAGTAATATTTGGTGAATATTGGAAAAATGCAAGGGGGGAGGGGGGTATGGAAATTAATTATTCCCAGAGATTTTTCTAGCTTCTACCAGTGACTTGATTGAACAGTGGTGGTGTCTTTTGAATTAAAAGTAGAAAAAAAGATGCCTGGGATATGAAGACTATGTTGGATGTTCGGCCTTGGGCATGTCTGGTGGGATTTCTAACTCTGTCTCTCCCTCCCTGCCCTTTCAACACAGGATGCCCAAGCCATAACACAAGCTGCTGTTCTAAGATATCTCCATTTCAAAAAATGGTTTGCCAATTCGTATTGTTACATTTTAGTCTTGGGCTTTGTATTTTTGTTTTCTACAGTGGCCTTTGGATAAACTCATCAGTAATATTTTACTGTCCCCTTTTGCCAAGTATTTGATGTCATCCTTGGCCAGCTGAAATCACGAGTCAAATAAATTGCAGCCTTTTAAGTTGTCAAGAGGTGAAATGGTACCTAAAAGTGAAGCTAATCATAAAAACCCCTACTTTCTCAAATCATCTTTACAGAGGAATCTCTGAATGTCTCCCACGGCTGACCTCCATGATCCGAGGAATAGGAGATCCTTTGGTTGCTGTCTATGCTAGGGCGTATCTCTGCAGAGTAAGATTTTCTTCTTTAAAATGCAGCTTCGTTGGTTCCGTGAAAAGGCGATTTGACTATTTTGTGTCATTTGTTTGCTTTAGTTCTTAAAATATTTATAAACTGCCCTCATAAGGTAGCATGCAAAATAACTGCACAATTAAGTGTGACACTATGCAAACAATTATAACGTTTAAAGTGCACATTATATCCCTTAAATTGAGCATTAAAATTTCATTAAGATACAATAATTAAGAAACAGCAGGTTTGAAATAAAAAGGTATTGCGAGTCCTTTTTAAATCACTAGTGATGGGGCCATTCATTCTTCCTGGCGAGAATAGTCCATTGATATGGGGTCACCACTGAAAAGGCCCTGTCCATAATACCAATCAGCCTACTATCTCTTATTGACTAGAGAGGACCTTGGAGGGTTGACCTTAGATAATCTGGCAGACTCAGCAGAATGTCTCCAGACCAACCAGTTTTGTTGCAGTTTTCTGTAGACTAGGAAATAGCCAACTTCCTAATTCTAGGAAATATTACAGTGGCTAGATATTGCATTCTTCTGCTTTATTACAGTGCACTCACCTTGCACCATATGATTACTTCCTTGTCTAAATACTCCTCTAATTTCCTTGTGTGCCATTTTTAAGTGGACCCCCCCCCCCAGTCTTGCAATAGGTATATGAATGTACATGATTGTGTTGCAGCTGAAGAGACAAAGACTAGGCTTAATTTATGTGGCTCTTTGAATTTAGGTTGGGATGGAAGTAGCTCCTCATCTGAAAGAGAACCTCAACAAGAACTTTTTTGACTTCCTCCTGACTTTTAAGCAAGTAAGTAAGAGATTCTGTAAACATTGGGAGTGTTTTTCGTGTGTGTTTGCTCACCTAGCCCAGATGTGGACAGGATACGGCTCGCAAGCTGGAACCTTGCTTCCCCCACCCTGCTGTGGGCCAACTTTAACGGACAGACAGGGCTGCCCTCTTGTCAGTCACGTGACGTCAGTGACATGACATCATTCTGACATCAGTTGACAACTTGAAAAGGATTCACTGAGCCTCTTCGAGAATTCTGCGTGCGAAGGAACAATCGGGAAACGCACTTTCAGCTCCCGGTAGTTCCTTTGCAGCAGCATTGTTACCTGCTCACATCTATTATCACATAGGACATCAGGTGTGGGACAGGTGGGTGTGATTTAGTGAAAGCAGCTGGGTAGGGGATTGAGGAGCAAGCAATCTAGTGTTGTGTGACCTGGGAGTTCTCATAGCTGTTTGGATTTGGGATATTCTCCATTCAGAAAGCATTTCTGCTAATTTCCACTAATTCCCTTCCCTTCCACTTAAGCCACCCCAAAAACTGTTACTGAAGGTTGTAGGATGCCTCTGGTTTAGAATGGGTTATGGTGCAGGTGGCTGTAGTAGATACTACTACTACTACTACTACTAATAAGTATATATTTCTACCGCCCATCTGGCTGGGTTTCCGCAGCCACTCTGGGCGGCTCCCAACAGAATATTAAAAACCCAATAAAATATCAAACATTAAAAACTTCCCTAAACAGGGCTGCCTTCAGGTGTCTTATAAAAGTCAGATAGTTGTTTATTTCCTTGACATCTGCTGGGAGGGCGTTCCACAGGGCGGGTGCCACTACCGAGAAGGCCCCACTGCCTGGTTCCCTCTAACTTCGCTTCTCGCAGTGAGGGAACCGCCAGAAGGCCCTCGGAGCTGGACCTCAGTGTCCAGGCTAAACGTTGAGGATGGAGACGCTCCTTCAGTGGCAGGGGTGTGTGTGTGTGTGTGTGTGTGTGTGTGTAAGTAAAAATCAGGTGTCCCAACATGCACAAGTGAAAGCAATTTCTGTTAAAACAATCCCATCATTGGATGCAATCCTTGGGTTCTACAATTTTCCTTGAAGTCAGTGTTGAATGTTTTGACTCCTTAATGAATGCACAATATTATGTTTTCCTACCCACATCATGATTTATCTTTTATATTTTTAACAGATTCATGGGGATACAGTCCAGAATCAGTTGGTGGTGCAGTGTGTAGAGATCCCATTATATCTAACCCTTTATTCTCCTGCAATAGATTGGATTCTACAGTGCATCTCTTACCGGGCTGCAGAGGTAAAGATCTCTCTTTGACTGTGGAAAGATTTTAACGTTTAACCAGAACAGAGGCCTAGTACAGCATTTGAACTTTGTATAAATGGAAAGCCCTCTGATATCTGAATCTGTTGCTTCTTCCAAGAAAGTGGAACTAAATCAGTGAAGTTTTCGGGTTACATAGGTGGCACCATTAGCAGGTAGAGTTCTAGTGCTGTGAATAATATGTATTGATCTGGCTTGTTCTATTCTTAAAGCTAGCTACCATCGACCACCCATGAATGTGCAGGCAAAGTTTTGTTAATGCTGTTGTTAATTAGAAAGAGCCACTAAATGTAAAATTGAAATGTGGCTTTAAGAGGCACATGATTTTGTAGAGTTGTTTTTTAAAGTGAGAGGTCTTTGAAGAATCATTTCAAAGCACCTGGAGGCTGAATGTGATAGTTCCGCACATGAGTGCGAGATAAGTGCCAACTTTGACAACAAGGCTTATAAATGTTGATGGAAAATTTGTAGCTTCTGAGTTCCGATGCATTTCTAGAAATTCAGGCTGCTGCTCTGCAAAATGGTGTCTGTTCCCACAAATCAGCGGCCTGACTTGGATGATCTAGTTACTGATAATTTAGCAAAGACAGACCATAGACTGTTGAACTGAAGAATGTTTGACCAATCCTTCCTGTGCTTAATTTGCAAATTTGACAAAGAGAACTGCACACATACACACAAACACACATGAATGCAAAATAAATATAATAATAATAATAATAATAATAATAATAATAATAACCACCCAGTCAGGAAACATTAAGGATACAGTAAACATCAGTTAAATATATAAATTAATATAAACTCTATAGTTGTCCAAAAGGCATCCATACAAAATTGGCATCCAGCTTGGAGGGTGATATATATATATTTATTGACTCTCCTTGCCCCTGCTTGCCTACCAGCATTAACAGAAGATTTGGACAAAGGTTACATCCACATAATGCAGGTAAAAAAACCCAACCATCTTATACAGTCATGGACAGTCCTGGGAACTGTAGTTTATTAAGAGTGCTGGGAATCGTAGCTCTGTGAGGTGAAAACCCTTAACAGGCTACAGTGCCCAGGATTCTTTTGCGGGAAGCCACAACTGTTAAAAGTGGTAGAATTATACTTTAAATATATGGTATTGATGTGACCTTAATCTCATTGATTTCAGTGGAAAGTAGCGTGCTCAGGATTGGAACATAAGCACCTACAGAAATAAACCAACATTCTTACAACTGCATACTTATTAGTGGAAGGGCCCTGGCTCAGTGGTAGAGAATCTGCATTCAGAAGGTCCCGGCATCTCCACGTAGGGCTGGGAATGTCCCCATTCTGAAATCCTGTAAAGCTGCTGCCAGTCAGTGCAGGATTTCAGCTTAATAATCTTAACACAGAACCTCTACTAAACCAGTAGTCATAATGCATCATTTGTGATGATTTTTTGTTTTAAACAGCTCAGCATGTTCCCTGGCAGAAACCAAGGAAACTTGTTATCCTACTTTTTGATCTTGCCAGTGTTGTTCTTCACACTACTTTCTCACCTTGGTCATGCAAATTACACTTCCTTTTATTTTTAAACTCTTATCAGCATAACGGCTATAACTTTTCTCAAAACAGTCTTAAGCAAGAATTTAATTCCTCGCGAGGTATTATACCACGTGCCAACGTTAAAAAGCAACAAGCCAGTGGCAATGCAGCCATGTGGAAATACGAAATCTTCCACAAACTTAGACTTTGCCTCTTTGTTTTTTCACCACATCTCCCTCCCGCCTTAAATCAGATGCTTTGCAAAGAAATCTGTTTTCTTCTTTTTCCCACTGCAAAAGTATAGGACCATGGCTACTGGGAGACCATCCTTTTGTTAAGCTGATAGCAAGGGGTGATCGATTTGATGTTCCCTGAATGGGAGCGGACAACTGGAAATCTCTGTCTTTTGGAAGGCAGATGCCCTTTAGCTAATGAGAGGGGTAGGGTAACTATGTGTGCCAGAATGAAATCAGTTTCTGGATGGATAGTCAGTGAGAGCTGTGGTTTAGGAACATGGGAAGCTGCCTGACACTGCTGTATGTCAGCAGGGTGGGTGGCTGCTGTCCGCTGATATTTGGGGGGGGGTGGAGGATGGAAGGCAAGGAGACCAACACTAGGTGGAGCCAGAGGCAATAATAGACAAGGATGGAGCAATGATAGGTGGAGCCAAGTACCGTATTTTTCGCTCCATAAGACGCACTTTTTTCCTCCTAAAAAGTAAGGGGAAATGTCTGTGCGTCTTATGGAGCGAATGCATGGACCCTGGAGCCAAATTGCCTAGGGGCCAAAAGCAGATTGTGCTCTTTTTTTTTACAAAGAGAGAAGAGGGTGTTGAAAGGAAGCCGCTGAACAGCTGTTTAGCAAGCGATCGGGGAGAGAGATAAGGCTCCCTTTCCAGCCCCGCCCCCTTGCTCTGTTGTTGAATGCAGAGGGAGGCTGTTTGTTTCCCCCAGCGACATGTGACTGGCTGATTAGATTATCTGTCTGGAAACTGTAGAAATGGCTCCCTTACCTGTAGAACTAGAAGCTGCAAACTGTGAGTTGAACCCCATAAAAACGGGGCTTTTCCTCTTTGCACCACTTTCAGCTGATCCTCAAAAAAGCAGGGCTTTTCCCTTTGCAAAAAAAGCTGCACCACTTTGAGCTGATCCTCAAAAAACCCAGGGCTTTTCCCTTTGCAAAAAAAAGTTGCACCACTTTGAGCTGATCCTCAAAAAAGCAAGGCTTTTCCCTTTGCAAAAGAAGCTGCACCACTTTGAGCTGATCCTCAAAAAAACAGGGCTTTCCCCATTTCCTCCTCTAAAAACTAGGTGCATCTTATGTTCAGGTGCGTCTTATGGAGCGAAAAATACGGTAATTGATTTCGTCTCTGTCCTCCTAAAAATCAGGAAGATTGTCTTAAGAGTCATGCTTTGGATTAAAAATGTCATAGGTTTGAGAAAGTTCCTTTAGTCTGTTAAGTAGCAAAGGGTTATCAATGCAGACCACAAAATGATGCTATCTGGACCCGGGACCTGTTCAGCTGAACTCTTATAGGTTCTTCCACACAACCAGGGACCCTCATCATGTTGGGCTGCTTATTAGAAGCCTGTGTATGTTCATCTGGTCAGCCAGATTGAATGTAGGTTCCTTCTTCAGAGTTTTTGTTCAACATTCAAAGGCCTAATGGTGCTCACCAACTTAGATGGCAGTGGTCCAGGGTAACATCTGTATAGAGGTAGTGCTATCATCTGATCTGACCTGGAGCAAATACAGTATGCTTACTTGCTTCAAAAACAAAATGGCTGAGAGATTTGGAATCAGAATCTCCCACAAAGGAAATATGGGCGAACTGCACCTCCTTCACTTTCCCATTGCAGGGTCCCAATTGGATATGTCTGCGTAATTTGAAGTTTCAGTAATGAAAGTTATGGTTGAGTGGGTTTTTTAATGTTCCGGTAAAGAATGTTTTGGTTGGGTGCTTATTTTTCCATTCTCATGAACTTATCTTTGGTAGGTTTTGCTGACGGAAATGATGGAAAGGTGTAAGAAGCTAGGCAACAAGTAAGTAGTGTGCTTGCAAGGCTTTTTTTTTTTTGAACTCTGAAGGGCCCTGATCCTTCCTTACATCTACAAAAGTCCTACTGGAAGGGGCTTCATTCTGGAGCCCAATGGAGAGGGGGGAAGACTTGCTCCTTGTCTCACAATGGAGGCAGGACAAGTTCATTCAAAACATTCCTTTTTCTTTCTCCATTGGTAGTTGAATGCTGCTGTTGAGTCCTATGGACGTTAGAGAAGTCCTCTGTGTGAGGAAAACTGTGGACCTAAGTCTGTGTTTATATAAAAACCTATCAACCAACTCTGTCTGTGGTTGGTCAACCTCCTTCAGCTGGGACCTTTTGAAGGATTCGCCTTTTGTGAATGTTACAAAGGTGCCTTTGTATTACTCCATTTGTCAGTCTTTCCCAGCCGTGCCTACTCTGATGGGCAGAAGCTCACAACGTTCCAAAAAAGCATCTTCCTCAGATCTCCTTTAGCGGGAGAAAATAAAAAACAAATTTATTAATTTGTTACATTCTCTTGTCGCTTGCTGGGGGGGGGGGGAATGTCCCAAAACAACAGGCCATTTTTTAAAAAAAGCATACAGTATTGAATCTTAAATGCATCAGAAGATAAAAAATATTAACGAAAAGGGCTCATCCTGCTATAGCATAACAAGGATACGTTCCATCCCCATGCAAAAGACGAGCACCAGTTCAGGGCAAAATGCATAAGTGAATAGGAACGGGTTCAGTAGACACCTAATGGTGGTGTCCAGATCTCCAGCAGCCAACTCAGATCCTTGAACTCGTTTCAGCTCCTTAGCTGGTATCTCATCAGCTTCCATCTCTGTGTCTGGATAGTTGCCCGAGTCAGAGGTCATGATGGCACCCAGCTGCTCTGTATACAATGTTTTGAAAACCAAACAAAAACCCAATACAAACACTTTTCATTTAAAGAGAAGGAGGGGAAAGGGACAGGAAACCCAGGACCCACTGCCCGCCAGCCAGTATTAACGTTCTCTGAAAAGGAACTAGCAAAGTGTCTGGCCACAGTGACATAGATTTTTTTAAAAAAATAAAAAGTAGCCAACTCGGATCATGAAGTGAGAAGAGGCAAGGCAGTACAGTCGTACCTCTTGTTACGATTGCTTCAGGTTGCGTTCGTCACGGGATATGAACGCGCCGAACCCGGAAGTACCGAAACGGGTTACTTCGCGCATGCGCAGATGCACAAAATGACGTCACGCACATGCGCAGAAGCGCCGAATCGCGCAGCGAGCACGCACAGATTCGGCGCTTCATGTTACGGCCGTTTCATGTTGTGAACAGGGCTCCGGAACGGATCCCGTTTGCAACCAGAGGTACCACTGTATCTGGAATGGAGGCAACAGAACAAGACTTCTGCTAAGATCTATTGTGGAAGTGTTTTTATCCCTTCTTTCCCCCCAATCTTTACTGCTTTTATGCAAGGGAGGGAAATGACAGTCATAGGATGCAGTGAATTCTCCTTGTGCAATTATTGGTTGATTTGTGCAACAATCCTGCTAGTCTGGGTGTGTCTTAATGTAAAGAATAAAATTAAAGTCATTTTCCTTCCTTTTTTATCTTGTCTAAATCTGGATGTTTCTTCTAGCGCCTTGCTGTTGAACTCAGTCATGTCTGCCTTCAGAGCTGAATTTATTGCTGCAAGGTCTATGGATTTTATTGGCATGATTAAGGAGTGTGATGAATCTGGCTTCCCCAAGGTAACGTTCCTCTCCTCTCCTCTTGCTGTGCAGCTTCTCCGCTCAGTCAGTGTCATGCATTATAGTTGCCAAGATAACTTTGCAATAGATAAATATTTTTGTATGACACTTAATTGCTGCTGGATATCATGGGAATGGTGTCGTTTTGCCGTGAGGCCCGAGTCTGTGGCCCTCCAGAGCATCTAATAATTTCTGAAAGTTGGCCATATTTGTTGTGGTTGATGAGAGGAGCAGAGATTTCCTTGCCCCTCATCTAGGCTATAGTGCAAGAAGGTCACATAAGTACAAAGAGCTGCAAATCCTTGTTTGGATCACACATCTAGTCAACACGCTTTTTCTTTTGCCAGTGGCTGTCTCTGTCTTGGGAGCTAACTGATTTGCAGAAGAGGTCTGGCCTGTGTCTACTAGAGCTGTAATACTTTAGTCAGTTTGCAGATTTAAACATATCTCGAGCAACTAAAATACTGCTTCTGATTAACTGTACAGCAGATAATAAAATCTGCAGGTGGCAAATGCCATTTTAGAAGAGGTACCGACACTTCCTGCTCAAACAGGAGCAATGCCTCTCCTAAAAAATGCTTCATCTAAAACAATGCTTTGCCTAAAAAAGAAGGAACTGTGTGGGTGGGCTTTTTGCCTTTGATGCAGAATAATTGCCTTTGATGCAGAATTAATTTTTAAAAAATCTCATAGGCTACGTTTTGTCCCATTTATTTCAGTGCGACAAGTCAGCCATGACTAAGTTCAACTAAGTGGCTGGATCCAACTGTAGGATTTCAGTTTTAGATTCCTGTAACCTCACCTGACTGTTGTTTAGTTGTGTCTCCATGCTTGTGTTCTCCTACTAAAGGACTATTGTGGTTAAGGCACTGGGGATGATCTTGGTTTCCCCTACGTCTTTCTGTCTCCCCCCCCACCAATCATTTTATAACAAGTTGTGCTACGGTTAAATTGAATGGAAATCCCTAATGCGTGGATGCAGGTGGTTCTCCAGATGTTGTTGAATTCTAGTTCCCATCAGTCCCAGTCCGCAAGGATCACGTTGGGTTCATCATCCCTGAACTAACAGATGTGGTTGAATGGACACTCTCATATTTTCACAGCATCTTCTCTTTCGTTCTTTGGGGAGAAACTTGGCCTTAGCTGACCCTCCAGAAGGAGATCGACTTCAGATCTTAAATGAAGCCTGGAAGGTTATCACAAAGTTAAAGAGCCCACAGGTGGGTTGTTGGTAGGCTATGAGTCGGGCACAGCCATGTACTGTTGTAATAAATATTTTGCAAGTTCTGCACGTTCCATCGTGGGAGTATTACCTGGCCCAGGAGCTCCCAAACTATGGACCACCAGTAGTCTGTGAGCTTTATTCAGGACGTCCGTGGTGTGTCTGAAGAATAGCGGGAGCAGGAACTATGAATGGTGGGAGCAGCATATGAAATATAAGTATTGACTGTTGCTATTGTTGCTATGCTGTATTTTGTTACTTATCCTAGATTGTATTGTACTCTATGGAATTCAAATTGTAATACAATGCGAAAAATAAGAGAAGGAATAAAAATGCAATTACAAATTGTACAGCAACAAGCACAACTTTACAGTTGTTACAACAGGCAGGAAAATTGCAAAGTGGACCTCCCAATTTTCAAGCAGTCCCTGAGGAAAAATGTTTGGGGGACCACTGAACTAGCCAGATTATCCTTCAATAATTTGTTTCAAGAACAGAGCAGTATAAGAAATACATTTCAGATACATTAAAGTTTTTTTTTTTTTAAAGAATTCAGCAAGCTGATTATTGTATCATTGGGGACTGATTGTAGTAGTTTGTTTAGGATGGGGTGTGGAGCTTGCTTTAAAAGCTCTCTAAATACAATATGATATGCTGCTTTGAAACAATAACGTCCATTCATTGATTTTTAGGATTATATCAACTGTGCAGAAATCTGGGTGGAATATACCTGTAGACACTTCACGGTAGGTGTAGATTTAAGAATGTATATGTTTTTGGTTTTACAATATTTGTATATCTTTCTTGTATAAGGAGAGTACAGTCGTACCTCAGAAGTCGAACGGAATCCGTTCCAGAAGTCCGTTCGACTTCCAAAACGTTTGGAAAGCAAGGCACGGCTTCCAGTTGGCTGCAGGAAGCTCCTGCAGCCAAACGGAACCTGCGTCAGACTTTTGGGTTCCAAAGAACGTTCACAAACCGGTTTGCGGCATTCGGGAGCCAAAACGTTCAATTCGCAAGGCATTCAACTTCCGAGGTACGACTGTAATTTTAACTTTCACTTCCTTAAGACTCCTGTGATTTAACAAGAGAGTGTTATAAAACTTCTGGCATTAAAAGATGTTGAAGTTTATTTTATCGAAGGTTGGACTAGATGATCCTCATGGTCCCTTCCAACTCTACAATTCTATGATTCTATGTTAAAGGGATATTTTTCTTACTTAGTGCTGCACAGTGGAGCCCTCGTTTGTGTTGGAGTCAGAGATTCATGCGCATTCTCTAGATCTTTATGATCTAGCCATTTGGCTGTAGCCCAGTTCCTCTTTGTGATGACGACAGCATGCTGCTGGACACCGATATAATTCTTAAGTGTGATGCTAAGTGCTCACTTAGTGTCTCACTTCATATGATGCTATAGTGCTACCTTATGCAGCCCTTCCCTTTTTATACCTGAGTAACAGGAGACATAGACTGGAGGGTTTTTGCAGACCGTTGCAGCAGCACACAGAGTCCCCTCAGACAAACCCTTATCTCCGTGTACCTGCGTTTTGTTGGTGTTATGGATTATGATTAAAGCTCAAATTAATTCTAGCTCATTGACCTTAAATAACAATAATTTCTCTGGATTCCAAAAGCATCCCAATACTTGGACTAGCAGTGTAGGAATAAGACTTCTAGTTGCTTAGCTTGGTAATGTAATTGTCTTTGTTTTGTATGGTTTTGATAAGTTGAATTCATGACTATTTCACTACTGTTCCCTTATGGCATTTAACTTGCCCTTTTCAGAAGCGTGAGGTCAATACAGTTTTGGCGGATGTCATCAAACACATGACTCCAGACCGGGCGTTTGAAGAGGCCTACCCCCAGGTAAATGAAGAGTGCAGCCATAAGAAAAGAAAACAAAGGATTTTGTTCAGACTAAAATGTACAGTGGAAGTTGCATCCAATGCCAGTTTTGCTCAGACGAGAGCCATTGGCGTTACTTGAAATGTCTGACTTAGATGAATTAATTTCAGTGGCTCAACTTTGAGTAGGACTGTTATTTGAGAATTCTGGCTAGTGTTTGATGCAAGTAAATGAAAGGTGTGTATCTGATTTAATAGGTAACTGTGAACCATGTAAAGCCAATGAGCTACATTGAGCTCAGAGCAAATATAGAGGTAGGAGACCTGTTGATAGTCTTCATTTGTTTTAAATGGTGTCAGCAAGAAGAGGAAAGCTTATTCATGATTGATAAAAGACTGAATAAGAAGCAGTGGGATGTATCCAACTAAGTTACACTCAGAGTAAACCCACTGAAATCTTAGGAACCCGTGTTAGTCATATCCATTAATTTCAATGAGTCTTTGAGTAGCATTGGATACAGTCCAATGGGTTTAAATGAAAGTAAAAGTTGGCATGAGGCTGTTGTGGGGAACCTTTGGCTCTCCAGATAATCTGTCTGTCTGTCTGTCTGTCTGTCTGTCTATCTATCTATCTATCTATCTATCATCTATCTATCCATCTATCCTACAATTCCCATCTCCCCTGGCGACTGGCCATACTTGCTGGGGCTGATGGGAGTTGTAGTTCAACATCTGGGCAGCCAGAGGTTCCCCACACTTGACAAAACAGGAATTTTCTTTACTGGGTGTCTTTTTTTCTCTTACTTCTTGCTCTTTAGCTCCAGGCAATAATTCAGAAGGTTATCACCTATTTCCATGACTTCGCCGTTCTCTTTTCATTGGTAAGTTTCCACACAGCTGCTAGGATCACAAATCCATACAAACCTCCATCTTCTCTTGTTCGTCATTCAAGAAGAATTTGAGGGGAGCTAGAAGGCAGAGGAGCGAAAGCTATGCCAGAACTGGAATAATGGGAATTTGGCTGATCTGGGTCTTCCTGTCCTCCCCAACCTTAGCTATAAATTACTCTTCTCATCTGCTCACCCCCTTCTCACCATGCAGTCATTGGGAGAGCCCAACGAACCTGGCATATTGGCAAAAGCCAGACCCAAACCAAGTTTGGCTTTGTTTTGCTTTTCTATCCTGCTCCACAGCCACAAAGGCTTGTTTATGACTTCCTTAAACAACAGTTCTGTCCAACACCTTGTCCCTTGCCTGTTTGCCCACATTGCCATTTTGTAGCTGGCAGAGGCTCGGTGTTAGCATGCATGCCTGGACTCCCAGGGCACTTGTTCCCAACCATAGTTGCATGCCCCCCAAGATGAAGCAAGGTATTCTGCAAATATAGGCTAGCTCAAGCCATAAGTACCTAAACTTGGTGGTATTTCCATTGACTTTTTAGGAGAAATTCTTACCATTCTTGGATATGTTCCAGAAAGAGAGTGTGAGAGTGGAGGTTTGTAAGTGCATCATGGAAGCTTTTATTAAGTAAGTATAAAGTATTCTGATTAAGTGCGCTCTAGAGACTCTAGACCATTTATTGAAGGGTTGTTAAGGGCGACAGAGTGAATTGGTCTGCAGTCCATTTGGCATTGGAAATACATTTCTGCTGACGCTAAAGATTAGTCTAAAAAGAGCATTTAAATACATTATAATTCCTATTGATGTTTATATAAATAGCTTATTATGAAACGAACTGCATTAGGGTAGTCTTGCTATGTTTTAAAGTATGTTTTGCAGTTAGACATGCTGGATTCAAGGCAGCAGTGTATTTGAATGTGAGCAAACAGATCTGGAAGGGTAGGCAGAAATGCAAGGCCCTATAGTCTGAATGCACATTTGCTGCAAAGCTGATATTCAGGCAGTTATGGAGGGTGGTTTCAGTTTTCCCATGGCTTGAATAGGTATGTGTGCCAAGCTTTATGTACAGTGGTACCTCGGTTTACGAACTTAATCTGTTCCGGAAGTCTGTTCTTAAACCGAAACAGTTCTTAAACCGAGGCACGCTTTCCCTAATGAAGCCTCCCGCCGCCGGTGCCCTTCCACCGTTCAGCTTTACCGTTCAGAGGTAAAGTTTGCAAACCGGGACACTACTTCCGGTTTTGCGGAGTTCTTAAACCGAATAGTTCGTAAACAGGGCTGTTCTTAAACCTAAGTACCACTGTACTTGTATGTTAAATACAGACACTTCAGTGTTAGGTCATACCTAAAGCCCATTTAACACATATTTTATGCACATGGCTTCCTCCAGAGATTCTTGGGAACTGTGGCCTACTCCTCACAGAACTACAATTCCCAGCACCCTTAGCAGTTCCCAGGATTCTTTGGGGGAAGTCATGTGTGTTTCATGTGCTTTAAATGTATGGTGTGGGTGTGACCCCAGTGCTCCTAAAATAAAAGCTTTGATGCATTTTCTGCTTATTAGTGTCACAGATTAAATAATAGAAGAAAACCCATATGTAGTGCTAGTTTTCGGGTATATGTTGCAGCCGATAACCATCTTAGAAGAGACATTTCTCTAATCTGTGAAAGTGAATAGGGAAAGGATTCTTTTCAGAGGCTGCCTGCCATCTTGGAGGCTTTATCACTCCTTACAATAGCAAACTCGGGCAGTGAGTGCCAACAGAAATGGAGCCAAAACAGGGCCACCTAGAAACAAGCGGGAGAGGTATCCAACATGCTTGGGAGAATCCCAGGGTTTTCGGAAGTATGAAAATAGAAACCAACCCAAAAATCCAAGGGAGACCCTATTCCCTGCCCAATTATGAATAAGCATGTGTATTTCCCATGGAATGTCGACTGTCATTTGGAAAAGAAAAGGGAAGCGCAAGTCAATGGGGAGGAAGAGGGATGAATGGATGGATGGATGGAACTCTGAACAAGCACTCTCCTTTTAGGAAGTGAGAGTGCATTGCAGTATTTTTGTGTGGATTCCGCTTGTTTATATTCCTATAAAACCGGTTTCCTGGTTAATTGGTGATGCCTCTTCAAGTTTGTTTTTTAAAAGGATATTAATCTATGAATTCATTTTGAAAGGATGAAACCTTTCTGCTGCTAGATTTCTTGCTCATTGTGCAGCAGCTTGAATAGGTTGAAGGTGATACTTTGCCATATGCTTCTCTGCTGCACTGACAGCCGCTGTGATAGCAGGATGCAAACACATGAGCATCTGGGCCTTACAGGCTCCACTGCAAAAAAGTCAGCACTTTTTTAAATTAAAACAAAATCAAAATAGTTTCTTTTTCAGTGCTGAATGCAGTCTTTCTCAAGCGGCTTTCATTTCCTTTTTATTGGCTTGTGATATTTAGACTGCAGGTTCACGTTGTTAAGCGGTGACAACTGAGTCTTGAGAAAACACTTCGCAGAAATGTTAACTGGAGGCTTTTGTTTTAATTTCCTCAATCCATTATAAAGAGCGCAGTGTTGTATCTCATTGATTCGTGCAGTAGTGTGTCAGTTCAGGAGTGATGGATGATAAAACTCTCACATGCACTTTTGATCGGCTTGGCATTATAAATCGTTGTAGATAAAAGTACCAGTACTAGCCTGTGCTGGCAGGAAGTGCCCTCCCCACCCCTACGAGAAGCACATTTTAGCAAGAGCAACTGATCTAGCAGACTTCCTTGGTTTCTAGTCTGGAAACCAAGAGAAAGGTTCAAGGCTCTGTGTTCTATTTTCTCTTCCCTGTCCAGTGTGCATGGACACGAAAGCTCATACCAATAACGAACTTAATTGGTCTCTAAGGTGCTGCTGGAAGGAATTTTTTTATTTTGTTTCGACTACGGCAGACCAACACGGCTACCTACCTGTAACCCGTTGTGACAATTTATTCTTTGCAACACTTTCCCCCCTAATCTTAATGTCAGCTTGCAGTTCCGTCATCTTTGTCTTTATTGTTGCTTCATTTTGGTCATCTCAACCAAAAGAGCAACAAAACTGGGTCTCAGGATCAGTCTCTTAAGTTTTTGCATGGTTGTTTATAAGCTATTGGCCAGACTCTGGATTTCATAGAGCAGTCTGTGTTTCTTCCTAGGAGGTGCCTGTCATGTAAGGCAGGCTGAATTCTCTCTTCTTCTCCCCCATTCAGGTTCCCTACTGATCTCCTGCTGAGACCTGGCTTTTTATGCAATAGGGGGCCTGTTGACCTCATCCAGTTTCCTTTTTTCTTAGAAGCTGGATGTCTTCTTTTTTAAAAAAAACAAAACAATTTCCTCCCTCCTTTCAGCTGGGGCTGGACAGCCTGGAGTAGGAGAGCCAAGGCTATTAACCCATCCAAGGGCATTTCATTCTTCTGCAGCCTCCCCTGCATAAAAAGGTCACTCTGAATCGGGCTGTTGTCATCCTTGCTGCCTCTTTCTTCTGTAATTCAGTGAATGGACAGTTTTGTTATGGCATTCAGTATCTTGAAAGAATTTAAGTAAAACGAAGTTCTCGAGGAGGCACTAGGACACCTCCAAGCAGGTTGCCTTCAAACTAGTACTCAGTGTGAGTACTATAGCATCCTAGTACTATAGCGTGAGGAAATGATGGCATTCCAAGGTAGCTACTATGGAACCTGCCCCTTGAAATGCCAGCTCATTTCCTGCCTTTGTTCAAACATCTCCTTGAGCTGTGCTTATAGTCTGTCTGATTCTACTCTCTCAGGCTTGTTGTGTGCTGTTTTTTTTTTTTTTGTGGACCTCGTGTCGGCTGTCTGTGTGTGCCTGCCCCGGGGTGAAATTTTCCTTCCTGTGGGATTTGAGTGTGCTTGGCCTGCTATTTGTATTTTCCTTCTCAGTTACTGCTTAATTTACCTTTTGTGTTCCATAAAATTTCCTCAGATTAGCTGTCCCTTTCAAAACCTTCCAGAATTTATTATTACCTTTGATCCTTCTGTTTTGTTTTCACTCCAGATTAATTATTGATTGTCTTGCGATCTCAGGCTTGGTTCATGTATAAGGCCAGATCCTGACTACAGTTTGGGGTTGTGTACTTGCCCTTTTTACTCATGGAAGTTTTTTTGGGGGGGTGTGTGGACAGCATCTTAAGTCATAGAGTTGGAAGGAACCCTGTGGGTCATCTTGGTCCAACCCCCTGAAATGCAGGAATGTGCAGTTGTCCCTTACGGGGATCAAACCTGCAACCTTGGCGTTATCAGCAGCATGCTCTAACCAACAGAGCTATCCACCTGGAGGGCACGAGGTTGAGGAAGGCTACTATAGCATGAGGAAGTACAGTGGTACCTCTGGTTAAGTACTTAATTCGTTCGGGAGGTCCGTTCTTAACCTGAAACTGTTCTTAACCTGAAGCACCACTTTAGCTAATGGGGCCTCCCGCTGCGCCGCCAGAGCACAATTTCTGTTCTTATCCTGAAGCAAAGTTATTAACCTGAAGCATTATTTCTGGGTTAGCGGAGTTCTTAACCTGAAGCGTATGTAACCTGAGGTACCACTATAGTTTCTTTTATCTGGCCTGGATCCAGAGTTGCAGTCCCAAACAGTAACAGGTAGGTAGCTGTGTTGGTCTGCCATAGTCAAAACAAAATAAAAAATAAAAAAATTCCTTCCAGTAGCACCTTAGAGACCAACTAAGTTTGTTCTTGGTATGAGCTTTGCACACGAAAGCTCATACCAAGAACAAACTTAGTTGGTCTCTAAGGTGCTACTGGAAGGAATTTTTTTATTTTTTATTTTGTTTCCCCCCAAACAGTAGTTTGGACCCCCTTTTAGCCCACACATGTATTTTTACCGCATACATTAAAACAACAACAACCACCGTATATTTGTTTGGTGGTTGTACTGTGGTGCTGTGGTGACCCACATTAGACCCAGATTGTGATCCCATAGTGAGTCCCAGCCCACCATTTTAAGACCAGGGGGTTGAAAACATCTGGACAGCATCAGGTAAGTCTGCTCCATGGTGACCCCAGTCCTAAGGCAAACTGTTGTTTTGCAGTGGCTCCATTGTACTTTTGTTCCCCCAGATCAGGAGTTGTGCAAGAGTAGAGCTACGGTGGCGCTCTTTTGTTCATTCATCACACCTTTGCTGTGCAGTAAATAGAGTATAGAGCTTTTAATGCCTATAATCAAAGAGCACTTCAAGTGAATGCTTATTTTCTATGACAAGACCTTTTACACAGCAGGAAAGCATAATCCGTGTAGATGGAAAAAACCGCTAATTACCATGCTAAGTTTTCCTGCAGCTTCTAGGCAAGCAGAAGGCACTGGATGGAAATGCAGAGCTTCCTGTGTGTTGCTGAATGTCAAAGTGCCATATACCCATCTGGGCCTGGGGCTTTGTGTGGTTTCAGGTTTTTGAGTACTGTCTCTATTTCCTCTGGGTTGATAGGGCTGTCCATGAATTCTTGTTCCTCTGCAGTTAAGGTTGGCATGGTCAGCCCTGTTAGGAATCTTCTGATTTCCTGTTCAGGTGGGTTGCGGGAGATGGATAGATTGGCGTAAAATTCAGCAAAGTACCGGTATGAGGTTATTTCTTTGGTGGAGGATGTTATGTTACCGTCTTTTTTTAGTGACACAGTGTATTCTGTTTTGAGTGACACCCCCCCCACACACACACTGCATTTGATTGCTAATAGTCTGGAGTTCTTTCCTCATATTCGTAAAAGCATTGTTTAGAGTATATAATGTTAAACATTGTTTTATTGATTTTTAGAGAGTCAGTTTCCCTTCTTTTTTGTTCTATGAGTTTTAAGGAGTTTTTTGGCTCCTGTTTGTTTATAGTGTGATGAGAGGGTCGTAATGTCTTGTTCTAATTTACCAATTTTTGAGGAGGTTGTGTTTTTTAAAGGATGCCCTCTCTTTTATGCAGGCTTCTCTGGTGACCACTTTCATTGTGTCCCAGAGGATGGGGGTTGTTATGTTGTGCACATCATTGTCCTTAAAGTAGTTTTGGAGAGTTTTCAAGGCATGATTGACATTACCACATGATTATTTTTGTCACTTTAGCTTTGCATGGGGAACATTTCACTTACATTCTTTTTTGTGGCATGGTCTAGCAGTTTATCCGGAGAAGGAAGCTCACTGTTCTGAACTGGTTCCGAGTTGTTAAATGCCCTTTTCAAGAGTAATATTCACCATACCACTAATAAAAATGTATGTGTTAAAATCACTTTGTAATGACTTCACCACAACAGTAAGTAGCACAAGATGCTGAGCTGGTTCACACAAAACTCAGAAGTAAGGCCCTGTCTGCACTGTGCATTTTAAAGCAGCATCATACCACTACAAGCAGCCGTGGCACCCCCCACCAAAGAATCCTGGGAACTGTAGTTTGCTGAGGGTGCAAAGAGTTGTTAGTAGACCTTATTCCACTCACAGAGCGAACAATTCCCTGGGAAGAAGGATTGATTGTTAAACCACTTTGGGAACTGTAGCTCTGTGAGTATAATAGGGGTCTTCTAACAACTCTTAGTACCCTTAACAAACTACAGTTCCCAGGATTCTTTGGGGGAGAGCCATGACTGTTTAAAGTAGTGTGATACTGCTTTAATTGCACAGTGCAGATGGGGCTTAAGTGTATATGCTCCCCCCCCCATCTGATTTTGGGTAACCCATGTTAAATGATCACAGCTTCAACCTTACTGCTAATATATTTTCCATTCTTGTTTTTCCAAACGTGTTGTTTAGGCACCAACTGGAGCCGACCAAGGACCCCGTCATCCTCAATGCCCTTCTGCATGTGTGCAAGACAATGCACGATTCTGTGAAGTAAGGTTTTTTCACTGTCTCCTTATAATGAATTGCATTTTAAACGGTGGTGGTGGCGGCTGTTGTTGTGATCAGTTCTGAGGCCAAGGCTTCAGGGCTGGAGAAATGTTTTTCCACGTGCTGCTTTTATTCAGGGCTGTGTGCAGGAAAGCAAAACACCAGCATGGGTCTGCTTGCTCCTTAAAACGTTGCTTTGTTCTAAATGCAAAACAAAGGGGAAATGATCTGGGACGTGCTGGTGACTTCACAGCTTAACAAATGGGTTGCGGGTGGGGCAAGAGAGAGGCGGCAGGGAATAAATCTTAGTCAAAAGGGATAAACAAAGTGACATGCTTTTGTGAGATGCAGGTGTCAGTGCCTCTCCAAAAAGCACTTGCAACTCCAGTGAACAATACAATATTGATATGGGTATGCTTATACCCGACAAGTACTTTAAAAACAAATAAATATCGGCAGTAAATAACAGAACATATTTAAATGCTTTTTTTGCCATTTTGAAATGGTACTTTCTCCTGTTAGATACTCCTTTGTATTCTTCTTCCAGCAAAAAGCTGGTCCCCTGATATTTAGTGCCAAAAGGATGCTAAGAACTTGCGGGAAGATAACAAAGAAATGTCGTTTCTGCATTCTCTTTCTTTGTGGTGCCTGGGCAGTCTCTGTGCTCAGCTGGTTGCCTGCTTCAGTGGGCAGGAGGAAGGCGCATTTTGATAGATGCCTTTTAATGCCAGGCAAGGAGGGAAGATTACTCACAAGATCTATGGATCTTGGTCTTGCTTTCTCTGAGTTTCTCATTCTCCTGATCTTAAGTTCACATTTCCTCCATATCCGCATCAGCTTTGCAAAACGGAATTTAAAGGCCCGCTTAAAAACCCAAATGCATTTATATGTCCATTTCCCACGGTATCCCTGTTTTTGTCAGCAATTTATTCCCTAGTATGGTGGATTTTTGCAAATTATTTTAATGAATACATGCATTTTTGTGCTTATGTGCACATGCACTTTTGAACTGTTTCACAATATTAGAAGAAGCGCAAACTTCAGAGGTAGCCGCATTAGTCTGCAAAGTGCCAGTTAAGAGATTTGCATTCAAATGTCAGCTGTGCTAATTTCCCTTCCATTATTTGGTCACAATTGCAGGATTTGCCCTGATCCTGGACTGGTTCACATATACCCGTAGCAAATGTGTGGGCTCTCAGAGAAGAGACTGAAACTGCTTTTTCTTGCCACCAGTCTTCTTTTTTACTGAGCTAAGCTAAGCTGAAGGACATTCCCAGTGGGACTTATGGGCAAGGGAGATGCAAAAGACACTTGCATTTCCTGCTACTCTACAGTACCACCAGATTCAAAACTTCTGTGCGACACGGTGATGAGATCAATACAGGAGGTTGGTGGTGGCGCTGAGAACAAAATCTTAATTGTTTCTGGCATCATCTTTGCTTCCTTAGTCCTTTTATCTAATAAAGGCAGAAACTGCCCTCTTTAAAACAAATAAACAAAGCACATTAAAAAACAAACGATTTTCCATGTCTATAAATATTGTTCCTATAAACAGTAAACATGATTTTTGGACTAAAGGGATCTCAATATGCAGCCTATTTCTTTGGCATACAGTAACAACCATTTGGTCCATTTCTATTTCTTGGTCATCTACTCCTTAATTGCAGGAATGGGACTAACTTTTTAGTGCTGAATCCATAGAATTCTTGCTATCATTAGTAAGTTCTGGAGTAATAAAATAATTGCCCTGGACTATCAGTCGTTGAAATTGTTCATAAGCATTGCTTCTGGTACAGGTGTTAATCTGGTCACAGTTACCAGGGCAATAAGTTCTAGCAAATGCACTCGTAACATTACTGGGTTGTGTTTACTGTTAGCTCCACTCAGAGTGGATCCCTTGAAATTAATGGACAAGACATACTTGCGCCCACTGATTTCAAGAGGTTTACTCGGAGTAAAACTTAGTTGGATTCAAACGCCGAACAGTTTCCCCCTTAAATCTTGCTTTGTTTCTGAAATAATTCTGCAACTTCTGTAAGAGCCTTCATCAACTGGATTACACAGCCTTTGCAAAAGGAGCTGCATTGCAAAGCTTTGCGAAAATAGTGACAAAGGAAAAGGTCACATTCAAATCCTGCATTTAAAGCAAATGTAAGAGTAATGACTTATCCCAAAGAATCTTGGCAACTGTAGTCTACCACTTACAGAGCCACCTTTAACAAACTACAGTTCCCAGGACTCTTTAGAGGAAACCATGACTGTTACAGTCCTAGAAGAGTGCTTGAAATGTATGCTGTGGATGTGACCTATGCTGCAAATTGGGAAGTCCCTGATTCGAATGTCACCTCTGGTATAATAATAATAATAATAATAATAATAATAATAATAATACATTATTCATACCCCGCCCATCTGGTTGGGTTTCCCCAGCCACTTTGGGCGGCTTCCAACAGAATATTAAAAGTATGATAAATACATCAAGCTTTAAAAACTCCCCTAAACAGGGCTGCCTTCAGATGCTTTCTAAAAATCAGGTAGTTGTTTATTTCCTTGACATCTGAATGGAGGGCATTCCACAGGGTGGGCGCCACTACCGAGAAGGCCCTCTTAGCTTGCTAGGTGGCCTTAGACATGCTGCACTCTCTCACAAGAGCAAAAACAGATCCTACTGGATCAGGCCAATAACCAATCTAGTCCAGCATCCTATTTTTACAGTAGCCAGCTTCAGTCCCCATGTCTACTATAGGGAGTGATAATGCAGACTTGCCTTACAGAGCCGTTGATGCTTGTGAGGTGCTTGTAACATTTGCATAGCGGTCCCAAATGTTAAAGTGCGTTTTAGATTAAAAAGTTGAACTAGATAATGCCATTTTCCTGCTTGGGCTCTACTCAAGCTAAAGCACTCTGTGGGTCATTTAAAGAGCTGTTTCATGGTCATGTTTTTAAATTAGCAATTTTTATTGGGGACCCAGTGCTCCCTCCCATGCATCTTCCAAACCATCCATCAGTTTCTTGTTATGCCTGTAGTGGATGGCGAAACCCTAATGAGCTAATCATGGTGAAGGTTCACTCTTCCCCTCCAATTGAATTTGTATTCCAGAGCAATTACTCTGTTCCCATCTGGTGTCTGCACTAAGAGAATTGCAAAATGGTACACCAGGGACTAGCATGCCCAGGATTAAACTGGATTACTTAATTGTAATTGAGCGTGGTTCGTTTTCATCAGAATGTGTATGGTTTTATTACCTCCCCATTTGGTAACCAAATTAAATGCTCAGGATGTGAAACTGAATTTGCTACCTCCCCCCCCCCCCCGCCAATATCCCAGCAGTTTATGGCTATTATTTTGGCCCAATGTATCACACCATGATGCACTCCTTTTGCAGTGCAGATGTTTACACTTGCTGTGTTCTATGGCACTATCCTAAATTAATATTGGAATTGGTCATTTGCAAACAAGGACCGCTCACTGTTACAGGGTGGATTCCAAACTATTTTCCAAAACAGTTTTGTCTCACAGTAGATGTTGGATAGCTTAGTTGGTAAACTCTTAATCTTAGGGTGGGGGGCTCGAGCCCCACATTGGGCAAAAGATTCCTCCATTGCAGAGGGTTGGATTCAATGACCCTCGTGGTCCCTTCCAACTACAGTTCTAGGATTCTAGAGATTTATTCCCACTTGCCCTGGTTCACAATGCAGTGAAATTTATAAAGAAGTAAAAAGGCAGAAACATCCAACATAGTTTGCAAATCACTGAGAGTTGCACAATTTGCTGCACTTGCTGATCTCACTTTGGTTTATGATCTGCACAAGTATTAAACCTCTTCTTGTCATCATGTTTTCTCTCTCTCTCTCTCTCTCTCTCTCTCTCTGTGTGTGTGTGTGTGTGTGTGTGTGTGTGTGTGTGTAGAACACATTAATTGCATGGAAAAGGTCCCATGTTTCATTCTAGGCATCTCCGGGTAGGGATAGGAAAAACCTCCTGCCTGAAAGTTTGGAGAGCCATTGCCAACTAGCGTTGGCCATACTAAGCTAGAGGAACCCAATGGTATAGAGCAGCTTCCTGTTTGCCTGTGATAAATGGGACTTGGTAGCAAGGTAGAAAGACACCATTCAGACTCCAAGTCAAGTGAAGCATGAGTTTGAGGACTGGGGCGTTCCAAACATTGCTTGAGTGACTTTTCTGTTCTACAGGCATCTTTTGGCATGCTGTAGTTCAGGGGTCGGGAACCTCAAGCCTGGGAGTCAAAAGTGCCCCTCCTGGCCTCTTTTGCTTGGTCCTCGGGATTCTCCCCAGGTCATGATCCATCCAGATCAGCTCAGGTGAATCTGCTTTGTGCAGATTCCTCCCCCATCCCTACCCTGGGGTAAGCTGCACTGAATTCAACAGGGCTCATTTCTCATGTTTATGCAGTAAACCACTTTGAGGTTTTTCTTTAAAATATAAAGCGGTATAGAAATGAAATGAATGAATGAATGAATGATGATGATGTAGCATCAATTTATTTCGGATAGGTTTCTTAAATATTGATGCTTTTTTTGTAGTGCGCTGACACTAGAAGACGAAAAGCGAATGCTAGCCTCTTTGATAAATGGATTTTTGAGAATGGTGAGTATCTGCTGGGCTGGTCAGTGTTTTAATCTGCATTTTAATTGTGCTTTTAACTGGCTGCTAGTTTTTAGCTTTTTGGCAGTGTGTGTGCGTGCTTATTGTCCCACCCTGCCTGAAGTCGTCAACTATTGTTCCCCTGCCTAAAAAAAAATAAAAAAAATAAAAATCCACAATTAGCAGTTTAAATGACTACAGACCAGTTGCACTGACTCCTATCATCATGAAGTGTTTTGAGAAACTGGTACGTAGTCACATTATTTCCTGTCTTCCATCGACCTTTGACAACTACCAGTTTGCATACAGGGCAAACAGATCCACGGAAGATGCCATCACCACCACTCTCCATGCTGCTCTGTCCCATCTGTTTTTTTTTTTTTTATAATAATTTTTATTGAGTTTTCCAATTTTGTCCAGCCCCGATTCAGGCCAGATCACATACATTTTATACAGTCTCTGATGACTTCCTCACGCCCCCCCTCATTGTTTTCATTTATCATAATATACATCCTTACCAGGTTTCTAATTCCACATCATTAACATTTCCATAAATTCTTTACTTCAAATCGCTTACCAACCACTCACATCTTTATCATTCTTATCTTTTACTTTAATCAAATCCCTATTCCCCCCCCCCAGTCCCGGTGCAGACTATTTCAACATCAAAATTACTTATCATTCATAATATCTATCAATCTTATAACATTATTTTCAAAAATCATACTATAAACATTTCCTGCCAAATCCAAGTTCAAAAACCAGTAGGACACAAAACAGTTACTTCCTCTAAATGTTCATCCTATTCCTGCAGGCTCCAACTTTGGAACCCATTGTCTTTGCTGCGGAATCGCATCCAAAACAGTATCCATTAAAGTCTTCGGCCTTTCATTCCATATTCGGTCCAGATTGTCTCAACTTCCTCTCTGCTGCTTGTCTTTAGGCTGTAGTTTGTTGACTGTTCTAGTATTCCTCTTTTTCCCTATGATGACAGCTGCTCTTGACTTGAAGCGAATGATTCTTTTGCAGCTGGTTCTCTTCTGAGTAGACTTTCTGTGTTTATGCTCAACAAATGCACTGTTCCTAGGGTTCAATTGTATGTCCTGACCAATCAGATCATTATTTATACTTTGCTCTATCTCTGGCACAAAGCTGTTCCCAGCAGCAGCCAGTTCAGCTCTCAGTTCTTTCACTCCAGTATTGTAATCCATTCTGAGTTCTTTCATTTTCTCCAGCAGTGTTGACAAATCCACATCCTGTTTCACCGCCATTTTTAGCAAACCGTTCTTTTCTAACTTTTTCAACTTTTCAAACCTTATAAAAGTTCCAAAGTTCCAAAATAATCCTCTTGTTCATATAACTTAAATTGATTTCATCTGCCCCCTAGGACCGGGGGAGGGCGCAGGGGTTAAATCTCGGAAACAAAGTGTCAAATTCCAGGCATAACTTCTCAAGCTGTGCAACAATGCCCTGTCGTTGTTACACAATGGCAAGGGACGGACCTCCGTATTTTCGCCCTCAAGCCAGGTTCCAAATAGATCAAAAATTTAAAAGTTTTTCTTGCAGGTTACTTACAGTTCCAAATTGCAGAATTAGGAGGAATCGGCGCGCTCGGCTGCGGCAGTCTTGCAGCTTCGCCAGACGGGGCTGTAAGCGGACCCTGGAGCTCCGCCGCCCGATCGCCCGGGAGCTCCGCTGAGAGCTCCCTGGGACCGGGACCGGCATCCGAGCTCTTGCGGGCCCTCCAGGTCCCGGGACGCCCTTCCCGGGGGTTTTGGGGGTCGCGGCGCTGGCGCGAGCACCCCTTTACCCGGTCTGGCGGGGGAAAGTCAGGAACGACTTGTCCCCCCGACCGCCATCTCCGGCGCGCCGACCGGAAGTGAGCTCTGTCCCATCTGGAGCAGCCGGGGAGTTATGCGAGGCTGCTGTTCGTGGATTTCAGCTCTGCTTTCAACACGATCCTCCCCCATAGACTGGTGTCCAAGCTAGAGGCGATTGGACTTTCTAACTCCATTTGTCTCTGGGTTTTGAATTTTTTGTCAGATCGTTCTCAGAGGGTTAGAGTAGGGTCACATATGTCCACAGCCTTTAGCCTTAACACCGGCTCACCACAGGGTTGTGTGTTGAGTCCCCTGCTCTATACCCTCTATACGTATGACTGTACAGCCATCTATTCCAGCAACAAAATCATCAAGTTTGCTGATGACACTACTGTGGTGGGGCTCATTTCAGGAGGGGATGAGTCTGCCTATCGGGATGAGGTGGAGCAGTTCTGTGCTTGGTGTAGTGATAACAATCTGGCTCTAAATACTGCCAAGACCAAAGAACTGGTGGTGGATTACAGGAAAAAAAAGGTGGATATTCAGCCCCTGTATATCGGCGGGGACCAGGTGGAGAGGGTGGCTGTGTTCAAGTTTTTGGGAGTGCTTATAGAGCAGGGTATGACTTGGAGCGCAAATACTACTGCTCTGGTAAAGAAGGCCCAGCAGAGAATTTATTTCCTCAGACTTTTAAAGAAGAACAATCTGAGTGAGAGACTGCTGGTGTCCTTCTACCAAGGCTCCATAGAGAGCATTCTTACATACTGTATTTGTGCTTGGTTCTCCAGCTGCACAGCCAGGGAGAAGAAGATACTTCAAAAAGTCATAACCACAGCCCAAAATATTATTGGTCATCCTCTCCCATCTCTGGAAGAACTATACAGTTCCCGTTGCCTTAAAAAGGTTAACAATATTTTAAAGGATCCATCTCATCCAGGACATAGCCTCTTTGCACCACTGCCTTCGGGTAGAAGATATAGAACAATTAGATCAAGAACAAATAGATTGAAGAACAGTTTCTACCCAAGAGCTATAACCATCTTAAACGCTGTAACCAGATAATATGACCTTGGAGAGCTGTGATGGGTGTATGTGTGTGTATGTGTGGCTTTCTTTGGTGTGTGTGTGTTTTGTGCTGCTTTTTGTTTTGTTTTTTTCTTTCTGTTTTTACGGGGGGCATGCAATTTCGTTGCACTTGTATAGCGTTGTGCTTGTACTTGTTCAATGACAATAAATTATCTTATCTTATCTTAAGAGAAAGCCCAGATATATCTGATGTAATGTGTAGTTTGGCCTTTAGCTTTTAATTAAGATACCTAGATCAAACCTTCCATGGCCAGATGCAGTATACCTCGGGATGCTAGAAGATGCACAGCAGGGCTTGCCTTTGTAATTATGCTTGTGAATTTCACAGCAGCATCTGGCTTTACACTGGGGGGAGGGGGAGGCGTGCTGAGTGACATAGACCTCTTGCTCTGATCTAGTAGGGCTGCTGTTCTGCCCCCACTGCATCAGAGAGTTGTGTGTTCCTAAAGGTTCTGTCAGATGAAGTGGGGGGGGGGGGAGATGTGATATGAACCACATTGCCTGGTAAATACTGCATGAAAGAGTTAGCGCTGCACTGCAGCAAATGAGATGGAAAGAATGGGTAACTGGATGCCAGAGTCCTGTATAAGAAATGACTTTGTGAATCTTTTAAATCCAGGTTTCATTTGGCCGTGACTTTGAGCAGCAGCTGAGTTTTTATGTTGAAGCCAGATCAATGTTTTGCAATTTGGAACCTGTTCTCGTCCAGCTGATTCATGTGAGCATACTTTCTTAAGTTTAAATAGCACTTCAGGAGCTGTGTGAGCTATTTTTTTCATGCTGCATTCTGTCATTCCTTGCATTTCATTACAGAGCAAGGTCAATTTTGTTGGCATTTTAACAGCAGAGAATTTGCATTTGTACATCATGTTTTATATTGATATTTGGCAATGTTGCTGGTGAATTCATCCTGCAAATTGAAAAGCACAAAGTCGTATGAGCTGATAGCTCATTAGTGGGGAATATTCTGAATTGCCTCCTTCATTTTCAGTGTTCCTCTTTCCTGCCTTCATGTAGGAAAAGCAGTATTTGAAACACACTTTTCCTCAGTCTAAACTGAATGCTCCTGGGCACTAAACTAGCACAGCAACTAGTTTTGAATTTTTAAAGGTGGCATTCTTGTCCCTAAGTCATGGGTAGAGGACTTCAATTTCGGGGGCCACAAGCACACTCTCCCAGCCATTTTTCCTGACCCTTGTAACCCTTCCTAGCTCACACCTACTCTCCCCAGGCAACATTCCCTCACTGGCCCTGCTTTGCACTGGAAGTGTTTTCACCTGAATGGAATGTGCCTTGAACTCAGGCAAATTTTGGTTATCTTCGTGTGGGGTTTTGGTCTTCTTTTTGCACATAGAATGCACAACCCTCCTTGCACATCATTATAGCTGTGTGCTCTTTCATTTTCCCTGAAGCTTGTATTTCATATCAGTTAAACAGGAATATTTGTTATTTATTTAGTTCCATTGTCTTCTGCTGGAGAAATCCTTGAATTGTTGAGTTGCAGAGTTGCTTCTGTAGGTAACATAATCTTTTAAAAACAGAGTGTGAACCAGCTGGCGATGGAAACGCGAAAAGTGATGAAAGGGAATCATTCCAGAAAAACGGCTGCATTTGTCAGGGTAGGTGTGAAAACTGAAGGAATTCTTCATCCTTATTTTTTCTGCATGAACTATGGTCTGTTTTGGCCAGAGCGCTAAACCATGGTTTAGCATGGGAGGGGGGCTGGTTGTACTTATGCTCCCACTATTTCTGAGTACCCTTTAGTCATTTTGAGTGGGGTGATGGGATTTGGCACCCAGCAACATCTGCAGGGCCACGATTCCCCAAACCTCTGATTTAAGACACATTCAGAATAGTCTTTGAAAAATTTTCTTACCTTCTTTTAAGGCTTGCGTTGCCTTCTGCTTCATTACAATTCCATCTTTGACAAGCATATTTTCTCGTCTCAACCTGTACCTGCACTCTGGACAGATTGCTTTGGCGAACCAGTGCCTTTCACAAGGTAAGCCTCATGATCTTTCTTCATTTGTAAAACAAGTTGTCATTTTAGGAAACGGTCTTTCTAGCTACAGTGGGAACACATGAGAATTGCTAAAATTTTGAATGTTCTGTTGGGAAGGAGCTGGCGTCGTTGCTTGTCATGGCTCCTTTGCAAAGAACAGATAGGCTATGGAGAAGGGCCATAGCATCCTCCTTCATTGCAGAAGGTCCCAGGTTCAACCCCTTGGCATCTTCAGTCCAGGTAGGGCTGGGACTGTCCCCCATCTGAAACCCTGGCAGTTGCCAGTCAGTCCAGAACGATACTGAACTAGTTGCACCAATGGTCTGATTTAGTATAAGGCAGTTTCCTGTCGGAAAGAGTGTAGGCATTCTGAGATCTAAGGAATGTGCACATTTTACTTAAAAGTGCTACTGAACCTATGATTAAATAACACTGCTCAGAGTCTGGATTTTGCTTTTAGGCAAGAAAAAACAAGCAGAGCATACAAATGTGTGACATGTTTTTAGAATTCTAGCATTATTTTTGGCAAGTGGTAAGGACGTTAATGCTGACATGCTAATTTACTTAACAATGACACTGTTTTTGTTCCTTCAGAACAAAACCTTCCTCTGCCTGTAAAAAAAAAGAGAAAAGTCTTTAACTGCTACATGTTTAGTCCCATAAAACATTTCAACCTTTCTTTTCCAAGAGGGTTTCATTTTGGTGGAAGCTATTCCTTTTGTGCTAAATGTGTTTGGTACAACATCTCCAGGCTTTAGAAACAATGCATAACTGATTCCTTGGATGCAGTCCAAACACCCCTTCAGGTGTCAGTGTCATGGTTTATGTAGCAAAAGTTATATCACAAGGAATCCCTATAAATGCATTTTGAGTGGAGAACAATGCGGCCTGATTTTGGGAAGATTCTCGAAAAGGCAAGAGTGTGTGACACCCTTCTTCCAGTAGAACAAGGCTTCTTGTTGTTGCCGTTTTTACAGTCGAGAAGATGATGGCCTGAACATTTGCCCTCTGGGCTGTTTTTCCTGTTGCAGGGTTATGATGGTTGAAAGAGGTGAATGGTTAGTCCCTTCTTCAGAATGGTGTAGGGAAGGGCTGTAGCTCAGTGGGTAGTTAGCATGCCAGAGCCCTCAGATTCAGTTCCAGCATCTCTTGGTGTGGTTGGGCAAGACTTCTTAGAAATTCTGGAGAGCCACTGCTCCATGTGCAGACAGTGCTGAACTAGGTAGACCATTGGTGTGACTTGGAACAAGTCTGCAGCCTATATTACTATATCAGGGATGGGGATCTCCACCTGTCCTACAACTCCCATCAGCCCTAACCAGCGTGGTCAGGGACCAGCGTGGATGGGAGCTGTAGTCTTAGCAACATCAGGAAGGCCGCAGATTCCCCATCTCTGTCCTAGATTCATAGACTCTACGCTGTGTGCTGCTCCCACTCAGTGTAGGCAATGTGCTCAATGGACCTTTGGCTTAAGCAGGTGAAACACAGACCTTCCTCCATCAGCTCTGGCACGACAGACCGGCTGCGTAAGGCCTCCTCTCCCTCAGCTGCTATCTGGGGGCAGCCATTCCATCAGCGTTACTTCAGTGCAAGAGATAGCAAGCAAGGCTCATTTCATCAGCTTTGCTGGAGGTGCAGCTCTACCAGGCCTCTCCTGCCAGCTGGTCATTATGGGAACAACTGTTTAGAAATTGAGTTTGAATTTTATTTCCTTCTTCCCTCCCTGCTCCTTTCTGCTTGTGCATTGGGTTTTTTTTTTACGCCTGCAGGAAGATACTGTCTTGTTCTGATTGGGAGCCTTTTTGGCTGAGGAGCAGGGTAAATAAGCTCTAAATAAACGAAGAATAATAAAACAGGGCAAGGCAGCTTTGTAATAAGTTATTTGGTCGTTCATGTGACTAGCAAAGAGCCAGTTACATATGTTTGCCATTTTGATCATTACCTGTGTTTTCTAAGGCAGGATAGACTTGTAGGACTGTATGTTTATGACAGTTTAACCATAGCTTGTTTTTGGGGTGCAGGGAGTGGAGCATAGAAGAATCTGTGCATGTTCTTTCTGATTGGCATGGCTTCAGACATGTGCAAGTTCAAGCAAGTTAAATCTTGCCCCTTTCAGGAGATGACAAAAGTTGCCAGAATTGCACATGTGCTAGTAAGTTCCAGCTGTAAATGCAAACATGCTGACATCAGATGCTGACTAAGGCTTTCACCGCAAGGCTACTGGTTTTTATTTCTTTGTTTAGGCATGATGCCGTGTGCCTCATTGGGGATTTAGAGCAAAGCTGACTGTTCCATCCGAGCAAGTTGCGAAAACAATAGAGCTGCAAAGTCAGTGCAGTGCACTTTGTGTTTGTTTGGCTTGTTTGTAGACAAACCAAGCAGAGACCACAGTGTGAAGTCATTTTCCATTCCTCTGCTGTGGTTATTAACTCATTCGCTGTTGTTTCACCCCGCTGGATAATTGATGGGTGCATTTGCTTGTTCAAAGTAAGGAACATAGGAAGCTGCTTGAGTCAGACCAATGGCCCATCTAGCTTGGTATTGTCTACACTGACTGGCAGCTGCTCTCCAAGGTTTGGGGTAGGTGTCCTTCTCAGCCTTACCTGGAGATGCTGGGGATTGGACCTGGGACCTTCAGTATGCAAGGCTACCTACCTACCCTACCACTAAGCTGTAGCCCTTCCCTGTTCTAACCGGCCTTTTCCCAAAGGCTTCAATGGATGCCTGAAATTCTACTGAAGGATCCCCTTGGCTTGTGTGTGGAATTGCCACCCAATTCATTAAAAAAGAATTCAGGGTCTTGAAATTGGATTGGAAGTCTGAAGTATGCCCACTGCTTCTGTGAATGTTACCTCCCATTTGCCTTACTGTCTCCTTTCAATCCCAGTGTTACTAAAAATATTCCATACTTTAAATTTTTGTGGATCTGCAGTTAGTTTTTTGCTAACTAGATTAACACACGAGACGGTTACTCTAAAAATATTATGCAAGTACTTTCAGTCGTCATTGACTGATGCTTTGACTTTATTTATTTATTGTGTGTGTGTGTGTGTGTGTGTGTGTGAACTGGCCCTATATTTTAACAGAGTATTTGCATTTCTAGACAGTCCTAGCCAGCCAGTTGAATGCAAATTGTATCATAGCTAAAAAGTTGGATTCTTCAGTACTGGGTACAGCCATTTGTCCTAAAGGCATATGACAAAGCAACCTTGCTAGAAGTTAAGTGGGCTGTGGACTAGACAGTGTCTGGATGGAAGGGATCTGTGGAAAAGAATGCTCCCTACTAGCTTGGAAGATTTCAGCTGCAAATGGGACTCAATGAAACTTTCACCGGAGAAGACGTGTGTACGATCACCCTATATATACCGGTACATGGTGGCCCCCGAAAGATGCTGTGTGATTTTATCCTATATTATAAAGTCCCTGTGTCTCTGCGTCCAGTCGGTGTGTCAGTGGAATTGCGCTACTGCGCATGAGCCTCACGGACACAGGGGTTGGAGCGGGCGGAGAGGGGGCGTGTCCGAGAGACAGCGGCGGCGCACGTGCGTCGTCAGTTGGGGCAGCGCCGCGGCCTCGCACGGAGCTGGGGAGGATGAGCTGAGCGGCTGCGAACATGGCTGAGGGGACAGAGGAGCGGCGGCCGTGAGCCGACGCGCGGGAAAGGGCGGGTGGGCGGGTGGGTGGGGGTGGCCGGCGCGGCTACTGCGGCGGCTGCTCTGAGACGCTCCGAGGGCAAAGGCGGCCGGGGCCGAGGCTATGGCGGCGCAGGGCAGACTAACCTTCTAGCGCCCGTTATTTTAACGGGCATCATATCTACTAGTTGCTTATAATTCCTATATTGTATTTTATTGTATTATAATTTGCATTTTGTAAAATTCAGGTTGCAATACAATACAGTACAATATGAGAAATAAAAGAAGCAACAACAATGCAATTAAAAATCAATGTGAATATTTCATGCGGACATGCTGCTGCAGGTCACCTGAATGGAGCTTGCGGATCACTGGGGTCCACGAACCACAGTTTTGGAGCCCCTGACTTAGTGTAACTTTGCAGAGTAATGATGAATCCTCATCAGACATGTTTCCTGTCATGGGTAATGTGTTGGGCCAAGCTAGCAATCTCTCTGAGGGCAAAATGAACAGAGATTTGTTGATTCTACTACTTCTCTTTATAACATTCACTTGAGGCATGTGATTGTGAAACAGTGTAGGTTTGTCCTAACATAATGCTTTTCTGAGCTGTTAAAACTTTGCTTGGCTCGAAGCATAATATGCCACATGGCCAGAGGTATCCAACTAACTTGGATGACTAATTTCACCGAGGGACAGATAAAAATGGAAATTGGGGTGGGATTTGTTTTGCTCAACTGCGCTGACCGAATCTGGATTCAGAGTTCAAAAGTGCACAGAGCTATAGCTGATCTAATATTCCTAGCTGCCCCCACCCTTACCTGATAGCACAGCAAGATGAAATATTTGTGTTTCTGCTGGCCTACTTTTCTGGGCCATCCGGAAATGAGGACAAAGAATCCTCAATCCTGATGTTTTTCATCATCTTGTTATATTTGCTGCTTTAGTACTGCATGTGTTCCAAGCCCAAGAAAAGGGGGCATTAGCAGAAACTGCAACTGCCTCTTCTTCCCCACCTCCCCCACCCCAGATTTGATTAGATCCTTCAATCTAGTCTCTGACCCATTTGGAACTGAATGGCTTTCATTGCTCTTGTGGATAGCCCTGGTTTGATCTTGGCTTGTTCTCTCTAAAGTTAAAACAAACCATAGTTGCTGCAGTTCAGACATACCGAGGAACTGTGGTTCATTTTAAAAGCAGAAGCTGAGACTTCTGATTTCCCCAGGGCTATTTATGCCTTGTCCACACATTGGGAAACCATGATTTCCTAATTATGTATTACCTAGCCCAATGTTTCTCAAACTTGAGTCTCCAGCTGTTGTTGGACTACAATTCCCATCATCCCTAGCTATCAGGACCAGTGGTCAGGGATGATGGAAGTTGTAGTCCAACAACGTCTGGAAACCCAAGTTTGAGAAACACCGACCTAGTCCACTTCTCTCTAATCTACCTGATAGGGCTGTTTTGAGGATAAAATGCGGGGTGGGGGGAGGAAGCTGTGCACACCACTCTGAACTTTTTAAAGGAAACATCGTATGATTACAGATGCCTTATAGCATCCATAATTGCCCCAGAAGCTGGTTTTAAAAAGGGTCTTATGCAAAAGAGGCAGTGTGGGGCAGTGGTTAGAGTGTTGGAGTAGGACGTGGGAGACCAGAGTTTGAATCCCCACTCCACCATTAAGCTCACAGGGTGACCTTGTGGGCCAGTCACTGCCTCTCAGCCTAACCTACCTCACAGGGTTGTTGTAGGGATTAAATGGGGGGACGGACCATGAAAGCCGCCTTGAGCTCCATGAAAGAAAAGGTGGGATATAAATGCAGTAAAGGAGAACAGGAAAAATGGAGAGAGGTGTGGGGAGCATGCTCCCATTCCTTTGATTGAGCCCATGTGGAGCCTTCCAAGAGCAGACGTGTAGCAGACCACGCGGCCTTTGGGAAACCCTGCATTTGCAAGGAAACATTCGAGGCGTGATTTCCCCTGCAGCCAGGCACAGTTGGGCCCTGTTAGAACAGGCCATTAATTTCCCTTGCCTGAAGGTCACACGCGGAAATAGCGCAGGCCTCCACAGAAGGATTTATAGCCCAGTGGTCAGCCAGAACGAAGGAAGATCCACTGCTTGCCGGGGAGGAGGGGGAAATTTAGCAGAGCGTAAAGTAGCTTGCATACGGTGCAGTGCACAAGCTATTAATTGAGGCCTAGGAAAGCATCATCGGCAATTTATTGCCGCGAACGCTCACCTCCCCACCCCCATCAAACGCAGTGTTAGCTTGCCTCAGGAAAGGGGGGCTTAATGGACAGTGTATATAAGGAGCTGCGTATTTCAGATTTATCTCGCCATATTTCAAGGTTAGGTAAAGGAACTGTATTTGCAAGGAGCTGCTTTAAGCGGACTGTAAATGACGCCGGGTTTAATTCAGTAGCTTTCCCTCAAAAGGTGGGCTATGGAGGCAGAGTTACCCTGCTGCCGTCATCCCCTCCCTTCGCTTTCCACCAGCTTCTCCTTTGTGTGTTTTCATGTTGTCGTAAAGACCGTCGTCTGTCAAAAAAATAAAAATAAAAGACAGGCAGCCAATTCCTTCGTGGTTGTGCAGATACTGACAGTATCCTAAGAAGTGTGTTAAGTAGCGCTGCCTGGTGAGATGTGTGAGCAAATCCAACTAGCAATTCAGAGTGCTGATTTTGACCTTGTGGCTGGGGAAGAAGTGTGGTGCAGTGGTTAGAGTGCCAGGCTAGGACATGAGAGGCTGGGGTTCAAATCCCCACTCAGCCATGAAGTTCACTTCGGGTGACCTTGGACCAGTCTCCAACCTACCTCACAGGGTTGTTGTGGGGATTAAACGAGGAGCGGGAGAACCATGTCTGCCACCTTGGAACTTCTGGGAGAAAAAGGCGGGAGAAAAAGACAGTAAATCAAATGGATGGAGGAATGAGAGTTGGAATCCAGCCACATCTTACATACTGTACGCCATTTTGAGCACTGGGAAAACCAGCCTTTAAATATACATTAAATGCCTTCCTTAGCCAAGCATGTTGCCTCAGGATATGCCTCTCTTTGTCATGGTTGGTAGTTCAGAGCAATGGCTCTTAAAAGTCTGTTTCTGACTGATTCCCTCAGGAGGCAGAAGTAATTGCGGCTGTGTTCAGGCTTTGTTCTGGCTGGCTCCTCTCTGCTAAGGTGACAATTCAGATGACCTAGGGTTGAATTCTCGCTATTGCCTGTGAGCACGGAGGAGAATTTGGCCATGCAGTGCAGGCAGGTGGTTAAATGGTCGGCTTCATGGGAAGGTGGATGCCAGTCCACTTTCCTTAGGGACTTGAAGCAAATTGCCTTGACCCAAACCTATGAGTGCAACTGCAAGTAGTCCTGGGTGGCTTGGCTGTGTAAGACAAGTGTCATGGTTCTCTTGTTGGTGACAGGGCTTTCTTATGATGAAAGGACAGATCAACAGAAAGCAAATTGCTGTGAGAAAGAGAGAGAGGGAGGGAGAGAGGGTTTTTTTCTGACCATAAAGTAACAGTTGCTGAGTGTTAAGTGGATTGGCTCCTTTCCCCGCAGGGTTTTTCCTCCCTACAGTTTGTGTTGCGATCAGTGTAAACAGAAACCCATCTTTTCTGGAGTAAGGACCACCAGCTAAGCCATTTTCCAGTGGGCTGCATCCAACTAAGGTCTACTCTGACCCATTGAAAGCAATAAACTTATGTTAGCCAAGTCCTTTCATTTTAGAGGTAGTGTTGGATACAACCCTGTGACTAATTTAGGCACATTACTTTCAGTGGGTCTCCTCTGAGTAGCACTAAGTTGGATAGAACCCTGCATTTTCTGTAGCCCCGAGGAGACTCAAAAAGCAATTTATTTGAATTAAAGCTCAGAGTTCCTGGCTGAAGCAGTTCCTTTTTGCTCTTCTCTGCCCTCCCCAAAAGCAGGGAATAGTTGACTGGGCATTTCTCTATGTGACTTAATAGGACACGAAGGACAGCTATGTTTCTGTGTTAAAAGGCATAACAATTGACTGAATATTTTTTGCATTGCTGGTGATGTTTTGAGGCTGTGTGTGTGTGTGTTTTCCTTGAGGAAGTATCATTATTTAAATGTCTCTGTATATGTTTGGAATATAAATGAGATTGTTTGCTCACAAGATGTAGGTTGACTGCACTTTACAGTGTTGGCGAATTTAAACTTTCTTGTTTTTCTGTATGCCTTACCAATGTCTGGTGTTCAATAAAAATATTTCCTAGGCTATGATCTCTCGCTTGAGGAGGTATGGCACTATACTCACAAGTCTGCTTGTTTTAACCTTCAAAAGTCTAATCACCTTGTATTACTTGTATGATGCAGCCCTTTTAATGCATTTATTCCAATGTCGGTGTCTGGGTTTAATTTTTTGGGTGGGGCCTGGGGAGTTTGCTTCCGTTTTTTTAAAGTGTTGGTGGTTTTTTTTACCCAGGCTGGGATAGACTTAAGCAGGCGAACTAATGAAAGCTAAATTAAGAAAAGATTCATCCCATGTAATTTGAAGTAACTTTAGAAAGCCAAGAGTATTCTTGTCCATGGAACTGGATACTTATGCTATTCAGATTATTTCTTTTCCGGTGACAAAATGTCATATACAGAGTCATTGAGTATGTGTGTTTTGTAACACCAGAGCAATGGCAGATGTGATTGCATTCCATAGACTTCCTTGTCTTAGTCGCCCATGGGAAAAGTAATACCACTGTTGTTGTGTAAAGCTAACTGCGCAAATTAACCTGTCTTTAAGAACCAGTATTTTGGAGGGGGCATAACTGAGTTGGAACCCTGTTAGGAGATCACGGTGTACTGAAACATTCTGTTGCAAGTGCTGCTTGTTGAATAATTTCAGGTTGCTGGATAGTGCAGCAGAGATTTGAGCCCATGTGATTGTGTGCAGGTCTACTTAAAATCACAGGCCTGTTGATAAATCCATGTTCTGCTTGCTCGTAAAGCAGTGGCTGTGATCTCTTTGCAGCGGATGCCTTTTTCAAAGCGGCAATAAGCCTTGTTCCCGAGGTGCCAAAGACAATCAACATAGATGGGAAGATGCGGTCCTCCGAAACGTTCCTCCTGGAATTCCTCTGCAATTTCTTTTCCACTCTGTTGATCATTCCTGTAAGTAGCCAGCATGAGTCACTCAATCTTTAAGGCTGAAATGCTGCTGCTTCCAACCCGCTGTTATACTATCAGGGCAGCTTATGTATCTAGGCAAGACAAAAACAGTTGGGGGTTTCTAAAATAAAATAAAATAAAATATCAACAAGAAAACACATAAGGGCTGTGTAAAATCATTAGGAAAATCAAATGGGTGGGGGGGACACAATTTAATTTTCCTTTTAAAAAAAAGTTATTCCTGGCACAAAAATGACATTAAGGTTGGCTCTAGGCAGACCATTAGTGAAATTCGGGTGCTGCCACTAAAAAGGCCTTTACCCAGTCACCTGGTGGGTGGAAAGACTAGTCAATGGCTACTAGTCAAGGTGGGTATATATTATCTTCCAGTATTGAAGGCAGTATGCTGGGGCAACAATGGGAGAGGGCTGTTGCTTTTGCATTTTCCTAAGGCATTTTGTTGGAGCAGAATGCTGGGCTAGGTAGGCCTTTGGTTTCATCCAGCTGGGCTCTTCTGACAGTCCTTAAACCTTTCAAGAGCATATGAACAGCCCAACTCTTCAGACAAAGGCCCATCTCTAGCATCCTGTTCTCAAAATGGCCTTCCTAATGCCTCTTGGAAACTCTGCAAGCAGGACATGAGTGCAGCCACCCCCTCCCCACTTGCTGTTCCCAGAAACGTGGCTCTTTAAAAACATTTGTGCATTGGGCTTTTCCAAAGGCTCAAACTGGGAAGAGCCAGGAGTGAGCCATGTGGATTTCATGAAGGCTTTCTGCCTTTCCCAGCGTTTTCTCCATGATTTTTGAGCTCCTTAGAAATAGGAGGTAAACCTCAGTCTGCATAGTGCAGGTGGGGGCTCTCACATGACTTGATGCTCTTCCATGAAAACAAAGTTAAACAAAACAACAACATGCCAGCATGCTGCTGAACTGCCTGAAATCGGTTGGGTTAAGGTGAGCGCTTCTAAGCCTCTCTTAAGAGCTCTTCAGTCTCCCTTCGCCTGCTTACGACAGTGCTTGGTTAACCGTTGCTGAGCCAGCACAAACTCTCTCGAAGCAGGATGTTATATTGCTGCTGGTGGCTGAAGTATGGGGGGGGGCGCAGGAGTGTGGAATCAACCTGTTTGATTATACTGGGTCTTACTTAAGTGTGTGGTTTCCCCCCCACAGGACCATCCAGAGCAAGGCGTGTTGTTTCTTGTGCGAGGGCTGCTGAACGTCATCCAGGACTATACCTGGGAAGATAACGGTGATGATAAAGTCCGGATTTATACAAATGTCGTGCATCTTCTCTCAGCAATGAGTCAGGAGACTTACATCTACCATGTAGACAAAGGTAAGAGAGGGAGGCTTTGATGCTGGGAGCCCCAGAAATTCATTAGGAGGCTCCCGCAAGCCACAGTACCAAATGCTGACTTGCTTGTGTGAACAATGATGCAGCTGCCTTAGACTGTCAGCCCATTGGTCCACCTCCCCCAGTATTATCTACTCTAGTGCCCTGCCCCTGAAGTTTTGGACTACAATTCCCATCAGCCCTAGCCATCTTGGCCAATGATTAAGGGTTTACTCCTGATTGCTACTCCAGAGTCGGGGGCTTTCTTAGCTCTGCTACCTTCAATGCTCTTACAAGGAGATGCCTGGGACTGAAGCGAAGATCTTCTGTGGGCAAAGCATGTGCAGAATCTTTTGCATATAAGGCTAGGCATCTAGAACCCTGGAGAGCCATTGCCAGTCAGTGGAGACAGTGCTGGGCTCCGCATGGTCTGGCTCCACATAAGGCAGTTTCCTGTTAATTTAGAACCATGCAGACTGAGATCTTACTTCATACCACTATAGCTGAGTGGTATGGCATCTGCCTTGCACGCAAAGGGCCTCAGGTTCAATCCCTGGCATCTCCAAGTACGGCTGGGAAGGACTCCCTTCCTGAAATCCCAGAGAGCTGCTGATTGGAACTGCAGTCCAAGAACCTCTGGAGGGCCGTAGGTCCCCCATTCTGGCTTTAAACAGTGGCTTCAGGGGGAAAAGGAAAGCTTCAAGGACAGATTTGGTGCTAGCAAAGGTGTTCTGTTAGGAGCTGACAGACTTAATGGACAAGCAAAGGAGATTGAATGGAGTTGCTTGACAGCAGAAGATGTAAAGGCAGTTGAAGGTTCCAGAAGTGGATCAGTTAAGATCACTGGTGCTGATATATCAGGGGAATAAGGGGGGAAAGGCAGGGTGGGGAAAGACTGTGGAGAATTTTAAAAAGGTAAACACGAGGAGTTAGTCTGGATGCAGAGAGGATGGGAGTGCCAATGAAGGAGTGGAGTGTTGCTTGGTCTGATGGAAGAGGTGAGCTATTTCAGCATAAAAGTTACGCGACTGGCATGCAACCATAGTCAAGATGAGACCTGATCAGGGTATGGAATGGAGTTGGAGTGGAGGAGGCAGAGAAGAAAGGGCTGTACAAGCAGTGCTGTACAAGCAGAAGTGCCTTGGCCTGATGCCAGATTGATAAATGGAGGGCAAAGGGGTAAATGAAGTCACAGGTGAGGCCAGGACTCTGGCCCTGCCCTGCCCTGCTAGTGGTGGATAGATTGCCTTTAAACTCTGGCAGTTAACAGAAAGGTGGCCTGGAGACAAAGAGAAGCCACAGACACCTTCTGTTAGATCCAGCCTCTGCCCTGAGTTGTATAAATGAGGTTTCTTGTTTCAGGACTTCAAGTTCTCTCTGCATCCATCTTATACTGCCACCTCCCCCTGCTCCATCTTTTTGTTTGGTGGGGCTGCAAAGAGAGAGGAGTCAGGATTCTGTTATGGGGTTGTTTTGTTTTGTTTTTTATGGTATAATATATTTATATTTTAAAATGTGTTTTAAGTTGTTTGGAGACCTTCAGGTTACAAGGGACTAGCCAGTCTAATAGTAATGATGATGGTCATGATTATTATTATTATAATTATAATTATTCTGGAGAAGGCAGTAAGGGGCAAAGAGAGAAGAGAGGAATCATTATTTCCAAAGAGTAAAAAGTGAAAGCTTTCAGTTTCTTTTTTGTATCTTTCAACTGTGTGTTTGCAGGGGAAAGACACTGCCCAAAACTGAAGTCACAGTGCAGGTCAAGGGATCAACAGCCTTCTAGAATTAAGTACAGTGACCTGCCAGGCAATTAGTAGCCAGCATGAGGGAAGGGGTAGTAAAAGCTTGGCAATATGTAGGAGAGTGAAAGGCAGAAAGAGGCATGTATTTATTTAGAGGATTTAATAAACTGCTTGATCCAAGAAGCTCTCCAAGCCGTATACAAAAAAAATTGGAGCTAAAACCCACCGTCCAATTAAAAACAAATGCCACATAGAGCCACTATCATTAGAAACAAAGATAAAATTAATAAAACTTCTAAAATGGATCTAGGTAATTATATATCTGGGAAGACTTGCTGAAATGAAAAGGCAGCTGAAACAGTACAGCGAGGGCGCCTGCTTAACGTCAATAGGCAGGGAGTTCCACAGACACTGGTTGTCCAACATGCTTTATTAAAACTGATCTCAACACCAAGAAAATTTAGCTTACAATTTTATTTCGGATCGGATGGTATCACGTTTGAAGTTTATACAGGTAACTCACATCTTACGTGGGGATTCGGTTCTTGGGGTCCACATGTAAACACAAAATCAGTAAAAAGGGGGAAAAGGCACATACAAGAAAGGTGGGATCGGTTGACGTGCACACACACAGTTTTGACCTGGAAGTTGATAGTGACTCCTAGGCAATCACAATGCTTTTAGAAAGATGCGCAGGCAGGAATGTCAGCCGCTGCTTCAGCCGCCAGCCCAAATGATGGGGCTCTTCACCCTCCACGGCTTTTGCAGCTGGCCCTCCCACCTAGCAAAGAGAGCTAGAAAGTGATGGCGGCAGGCTGGTGTGTCAGGAGTTGCTCAGTCCCTGCAAAGTATGTGTGTACGTAGGAGAGACTTAACGCACAGCATGAGCAGGGTGGGGAAGCTGAAGCCTTGAAGTCCTTAAGCCATGTCCATTCATTCATTCATTCATTGATTCATTTAGTATACTGCCCTTCATCTGCAGATTGCAGAATGGTTGGTGGCCAGAAGGAACCTCTGCCAAGAGTGGCTGCTCAAAGCAAAAATGTGGGGAATCATAGGTGGGAGAAGAATTCAAATCCACACCTCCCTGTCCCCAGTATTCCCAAGATGGGTTTTATTTGAATCATCCCCCTCTCCTGCCTTGTAGGGATTCAACATAGTTCAGCTAAAGATCAGTGTGATGTAGTAACTAGTACTCAAGGATGACCTTGGACCAGTCACTGTCTCTCTTAGTCTAACCTACCTCGCAGAGTGGTTGTGAAGATAAAGTGAGGGTGGCGGATTATGCACACCAGCTTTTGTCAACCTGGTACCCTCCAGATATTTTGGACTACAACTCCCATCAGCCTGAGCATTATGCTGTGTTGACTGGGGCTGATGGGAGTTGTAGTCTAAAACAGGAGGGCGCCAGATTGGCAGAGGCTGATGATATAAAATGTTCTGAGCTCCTTGGAAGAAAGGCGACATGAAAATAGAAAGAAGATCCAGGCTGGGTCATGTTTTCAGCCTCAGTTTGGTGCTTGTTTTTCCCTTTAGCCCAGTTTGATAAATCCTTTTCGGTTACTAAGCAAGTATTGAGTGTGCAATTGGATTATGATCCTGCACAAAGAGCCTAAATACTTAATCCACACGTTGCAAACCTTATTTGTGCAAAACGTGGGATTAAACGCTGCTTTGCACCAGTAACTCTCGAGCACTTGGTTCAAAGAACTTCATGTATTCCCAACTTTAATAATAATATCTTACTAGTGCAGGCATGCTCAAGCTCATTTAATCTCATGACATTTCCCTAAAAGAGAGAAAAAGAAAGAAAGAAAGAAGGCTTTTGCCCTGCTTTCTCCCATGCCGCGGCAGTGGATGAAGTAGTTCTTTAAAAATACACAGCTTACTTGCAGATAGCTTAAATGAAGTGTGGGTAAGGCCACTGGAGTAAGCTGCAAATGCTGGAAGACGTCTGTCTTGATTGTGTAGCAGATCCCAGTATTTCTGTAAAATCAAATACTTACCTGAAAGAGGCATTTGGAATTGCTTTAACCCGGGTTGGCAGCGTTGTGGCTACTCCTGTTATGGGTGTGGAACCTTTTTCAGCCAAAGGGCCACGCTCCCTTCTGGGGCCATGTACTAGTGGTGGGCGGGGTCAGAGGCAGAAGTGGGCAAAGTGTACAATAGGCTAGTTTTTGCACACACCCCTCTGTGTCATCCATCCAATCAGAGTTCAAGGATGCATTCAAGTCAGGCAAAGTCAGCAGGGCCCATGAGTGGGGAGAGAACCAGGGGCCAGATAGGTCTTTGAGGGCCGCATTGGGCCCCTGAGTCTGAGGTTCTCCCCACTGGCTGTTTTTAATGTTCCATGTCGTAGTAGTTACGCATGGATGTGGTATTTTATGATAAATGCTTCTGGGTTTTTTAAGCTGTTTTTGTTGTGATTGGATGTGTGTGTTTACTTCTTTTTAAATATTGTTGCTTTCCCCTATGTTTTTAGCTGCTCTTTATTTATAAGCTGCCTTGAGTCAGGGGAAAAGGTGGGGTATAAATATATAACAATAATAATCTTTTATAAACTGGTTTGAAAACCTCTTGAGATTTTATAAAGCAGAATGTAAGTATTCTAAATAAATAGATGGATGCTGTCACAGGGGAGGTGATGTCTAGAAAGCCCCGGGAGACACAGAATCACTTCCATTTCTTCAGTTTTGTCATTTCTCCGGCACACCCACTTGGTGTTTACATTGCAATTTTTTAAGTATCATGGTACTGCTCTTTTATTCTCTGTTTAGATAGTGTTTTGACGTGGTTGATTTTAAGCTGCAGCTTCTGAAAGTTTTGCTTTCTCTCCCTGATAATGTGTTAATAATGTTTAGCTTGCTTTGTTAGTCCCTGTTGAATGGGTAATTTTATTGATTTTTGTTTTTCTGATTTTTATATATTGTATGCTGCTTTGAGCACTAGTAATGGGGAACAGGGTATACATATTTCAGAGAAAACTATTTTGAGAAGCTTCACTTTCTTTGACACCATTCTGGCATAATTTTAAATATTTGTGTAAGTGAAATAAAAATTGGTCTTAGGGATGCTACGTTCTTTGAAAACAAATTATTGAATGTACCATAAAGTCAACGGTGATCAATGTTCTAATTTGAAAGAAAAGACTAAAGTGAGAGAAAGCGTTCTTGTTTTGAAAATCAAAGAGCATTCTGTAAGAACAGCAACTTTTTCATATTTCTGAAGGGAAACTTTAGAGGCTTTAATCAGTCCGAATAATTAGACAAACTTGGCTCATTAGTGTATTTCCCAGCAGAAACAGAATTTTCAGATGAGTCTTCTTAGAACTTTAGTACAATCTGCTGAGGGTATTTGCATTTTGTATGCATGAAATCCACCCCCCACTTTTTTGGTTTCCAACAGTCAAAACAACTTAAGACTTGTCATTAGGAATTTTCATGCAAAAGTGACAGAACCGATCCATCAGTGTACACTAGGTCATGACTACATGGATGTTCTGAATGCACATCCAACTTTGTAGTTCGCTATGTGCCAAGATGCTCAGACTCTACTTTGCCCATAGCTTACTCTACAGTTGCAGTAATTTCAAACTCAGGTGTATGTATGTATGTATGTATGTATGTATGTATGTATGTATGTATGCACTGGCTCTGCCTTCTGGGAATGGGTGGTATCCAGCTAAGCCCTACTGAGAGATCTTGCATTGCAGGGGGTTGGATGAGATGACCCTCCCAACTCTACAATTCTATGACCAGCTGAAATTAATGAATTAATGGGTCTCCTCTGAGTGGGACTAGCATTGGATACAACCCATTGTTACTTGGAAAACTGAAAGGCAGACAGAATTCCTCTGAGATGTTTTTGTATTGCTTTATAACACTTTCATGTTGTTGTGCACTGCCCTGATGTTTTGCAAGAGGGCGGTACATAAATATTTTAAATAAAAGTAAATATTCTTTTTAACCCAAATGGCTCCCAGAGTGCCTTACATACAATCAATTAAAACGAGACAGTACATGCCTGCAGGTTTACAATCTTACACACACACACACACACACACACACACACGAGAAAAGGAACAGGCAGTGAAGAGGAAGAAAATAAAACTCAGGCACCAATAAATGTTTACTTTTTTAGTCTTCTGTCAGGCGTTCTTGAATACCCATATCCCTGTTTTTATTCCTAAACCTGTTTTCTCAGTTGAATCCAACGATACCCTGTATGGTGGAGATACCAAGTTCCTGGCAGAAACCAACAAGCTGTGTGAAACCTTGATAGCTCAGATCCTGGAGCATCTCAAGAACCTTGGGAAGGATGAGGTTGGTGCAAACTAGTTTCTTCTTCTGGGAGACCCGTCTAGACTAGCCTTCCCCAACCTGGTCCCCCTGCCCTGCAGATTTTGTGGGATTACAATACCCATCATCAATGCTGGCTGGAGCAGATTAGAGCTGTAGACCAAAACACCTGGAGGACACCAGCTTGGGGGAACTTGGTTTACATAACAAATATTTGCACAAACACTTTACGTAGTTTGCTTCCAGCGTTGTGTTGGGCCTGGAATCTGCTCCTAAGCTGCTGGCCACTGATAAAGCCTTGAACTGTGCCTCAGTTTTACTCTCCTTCCTTTCCTTCTGAACATATCTTGCTTATACCATTATTATGGTCACACCATTTCCTGTTGAGGTTTGGTCTAATGGTGTCAAGTTTCCCTCTGCAGGGGTGGAGGGTCCATTAAGCTGGTCTGCCCTTGGAGTTTGTATTCCTGAACCCTCCGGGAGATTTTGTGGTGGACAGAGCTCTTGATTCTGCTGAAAATCAGTGAGATTTGGTGGGCTATCCACACAACCACTCCAGTGCCTTCTCCAGCCTGGAGGAGCCCAAGTTGTTCCTTGGTATTCTATGGAGTTGCAGACTATAACACAGGCTGGACGATGGCCAGAGTGTGAGTGGCGCAAAAGGCAAGGATGACTGCCTAGGTCTCTGTGGTGACATTGACGCTGCTGCTGTTGTTGTCACCAGTCTGATTGAAGTGTCCAGTGTACCATCTGGTCTAGGTCTGTGGGACAAGGGTCATATTTTGAGGCTTGAGGATGTGGGCAGGGTGCTTGCAGTGAGTCAACTGGCCATGAGTCAATCAGCCATGTATTCCTTTGGCCCTGACTCATCCCAGCTAATTTGAGCAGGCTGAGGAGAGGGTGGGTGAGTCCTGGGTATAGAAAATGCATCCTTGCATGAGAGTGTGATGCTTGCCAACCTTAAAGAGGTGGCAGTCTGTCAGTTACTAGAAAAAACCCACCCCACCCAGGATCCCAAGATAAGTGAAAAGTACCAGCTTGTCACAAATAGTTAATAGGGGTCTATAGGGGTCTATAGAGGTAAGGTCCTGAAGAGGGTGGTAGCAACTCTCCAGGCACTCTTGGAGGAAGATTATCTAAGCCAAATCCACTCTGGTTTTTTGCCTGGCTTTGGAACAGAATTGGCCTTGGGTGCCCTGATGAATGGCATTTAGTGTGAAAGAGGCAGGCATATGGTGGTGGTGCATCTTTGTTAATTCTCCTGGAGCTCTCACCGGCTCCTGATACCATTGACCATGGCATCCTTCTGAAAGTTACCATCTGGTCCCCAGTATGGTTTGACATCTCTATGAAGCTGTTGGGAGAGTTCATTTGAGGTATAGGCACACTGATTATTCCCAGCTCTGAATCGGAAGTGGCTGTGCCAGTGCTCGGAAGCAATGGTGGGCTGGATGAGGTCCAACAAGCTTATTATACTGTATTGGATCCTGACAAGTTGCAGGCTCTGTAGGTGGGTGGCTTCCAGGTCCAGGAATCAGGACTGTTCTGTACGGGATCAAGTTTGTAGTCTGCGATTTGAACTGTTTTTGTCACTAGAAGCCGAGGTGTCTGCAGTGGCGAAAAGTGTCTTTTATAAGCTTTGGCTGGTGTGCCAGCTCTGGCTGTTCCTAGACAGAGCATTAGCCTGGCCACAGTGATCTGTTCATTGGCAACGTTGAGACCGGACTACTGCAATGCATTCTATGAGCTCATAAAGCAATATAAGTGCTGTATAAGAACATCTCTCGTTGCCCACTCATTGGGAGTGCGGAGAGAGCAGTCGCTTGACTTCAGCAGGGCTAATGTTCTTGTAGAATAAGGTCGCTGTAGGTGCATGATGTCCAACTGTAGCAACATCTTCTTGGGAGAGCCTTTCCCTATGTTACATTCAACATAAACTCTTTATTGCTGGGTTGTATGCATGCACGCATGAGCGAGTAGTCCTGGTAGCAGCGTTTAGGCAGCGTTTTAATTTCTTTCCCCTGCTTGCTTCAGCAGTAATTCACACCGGGCAACAGTTAAGGCTGGGTAAATTGAGAGAGGGCTCTGGTGAAGTATAAAATGCATTAATTAATGTGGCATGTCAGACACAATGGCTCAGCAGCTTCCAACTATTCTTCAGCTGATTTGATTCCTTAGGGCGATGGCTGGCAGCTCTGCCACTAAAAGGGGGGCGGGGAGGGCAATCGGCTCTTGTTCTTCCCAAGTTGAACAGAAAGTGTATCCTGACAAAAGGGGAAGATCAAAAGAGCATTCAGCTTACTTCACAGGGGTAATGCTGGCATAGTTATGGCACACCCCCAAGGCTTGGCAGCTATGCTAGAGAATCCCTGATGTGGTGCTTTTATGAAGCATCTTCAGGTTAAACATATATGAGCATATGAAACTCCCTTCTATTGAGGTTAGATCGTTGGCTTATCTAGCTCAGCATTGTCTTACTATGGCTCTCTGTGTGTCTGGATGAGATCTCTTCCAGCTTTCCTACTTGATATTCTTTGGAATGGGATTGAACTAGGGACAGTCTGCATGTGCAGGTCAGTGTTTATGTGACACTGCCTTTGTTTTTGCTGTTTTGTAATGAGTTCTAACAGTGTTGCGTGCAATACTACAGAATCACACTGTTGATTCCAAGAGGGTTTAAAAATTTAAAGTAGGCAGAAGATCTGAGGCTGATAACGGAACAAAAGGGGTTGCTCAGCCATACGTTAATGTGCCCATCAGTCAAGTGCTTTTATTGCAGCTTCAGCCTAAGGGAAATGCAATTCCCTTTAGAAACAAAAGATGACATACGGATGTTAAAAATAAAAAAAATAGTATTATTTCCATCATGTTGATCTCAAAACAAGGCAAAAGGCTTGACATTTGTTGGTTGAATGTCTGTAATCAAACAACAAAAATTCTTGTGTCAATTTTAATACTGATCGATCATAGCACAAACATTTGTGGACTAGAGTCCACTTCATCAGATGCATGATGTGGCATTGTCAGTAGGTAGATATGAATCAATAGGTGCAGGCTAAAAAAAATTAAAAATGGGCCTAAATGGCAGTGAAATGCAACATCTGTAGCCCAACATTTCACCAGTTGATTCTCCTCTCCCCTGCAACCCTGTGTATGATCTTGCAAGCTACATGTTTGTCTGCTAAAAGAATTCTGTGTTTTAAAATGTTGTAGACTTTAAAGCGGCAGAGCCAGCTGGCCCTCAACCTCTTCAACAGCATCTTGGCCCACGGAGACCTGAGAAACAACAAACTCAACCAGCTCGCTGTTAACTTGTGGAACCTGGCTCAGAGGCACGGCTACGCAGACACAAAAATCACGGTAAGGCAGATTTTGAGGCTGGGCGGGGGGTGACCTTTGTATTCGAACAACAGAGTTTTGCGGCATCTTAAAAGACTTAACAGATTTATTGTAGCATCAATATTTATGGGCCGGAATCCACTTCATCAGATGCAAGAAGTTGGCAGCTATAAAATAAATAGCTAGAGAGGAAAAATGGGACCAAATGGCAATGAAGGGAAAGGGGCAGCTGTTTTGTTTCCATCTGTAGAAGACTTGGTTTAGCAGAATCGTCTCTTTCCACATTGTTTAATAATTTAAACTTTTCAAATTAGGGTATCCAAGTTTCCTTGTTTTAATCGGACTAATGATTCATTCCTGACTCCACTGGACTCTGAAACCCAGTTTGCCATCCTACTTAAAAGCAGAGCTGCATAGCAAGAAGACTGCTCATGCCAACCTTTCCCTTGCTTTCCCCATAAAACTGGAACTCAGGGTCACCTAGTGAACTTGACTGGCAGCAGATTTGAAACAGACAAAGGAGAAGATGCACAACACATAATTAGTAATGTGATTCATTGTCAAAAGATGTGTTGATGCTCACAGGCCTGGATGTCTTGATAGGGTAACATAATATACCCCTCAGTCACTACTAGTCATGGCCGCTATATGAAATATCCATTTTCAGAGGTCGTGTGCCACTCCAGTACCAACTGCCAAGGGGCCAACAGCACGGGAGGGCTATTGACTTCAAGCCTTGCTTGTTGCCTTTGAGGATGCACCTGGTTGGCCATAGGATGATGGACTAGATGGACCTTAATTCAGAAAATCATTGCTAAATAACTTTTGCGTGGCTTGATTATTTTCTCTTGGTACTTCTTGTTTCCTTCCCCCAAAGTCAGACTCACCACTGAGTACGCAACCAATAGAATAGCTGGGCTGTTCCATTTCACTCTATGCCCATCAGGAAAATATAGGGAGAATGCTACTACAGTAGCTGCATTTACCCAGAATAAGCCGTGCTGTTCACTAGGAAATGAAACTGCCTACATTAGACCTGGAAAATGGGCATTTTTGTGGCATTGTAAACCCAGGGCTGTGTGTTCCATGCACTTTAAGTGCCCAAAATTAATTTTTACAAAATTGAAGCTGTGCTCCCAAGGTAACTCAGATTGACCAATGGCCCACAGCCCAGTGGCAGAGCTTATGCATTTTTCATGGCAAATGTTCCAGGTTCAACGCTGCCACTTCCAGTTAATGGGCCTTGGTTCAGCAAGAGAGACAGACAGAGACCCCCTTCTGCAATTGGGGCCAGTAAGCTGCTGGTGGTCAGAGCAGACTCAGGTCATTATGAGGCAGCTTCTTTCTCTGTGATTTACATAATAGACACACCTTAAGCAAGCTTTCACAATTGCCTGCCCTTTGATTTTGGTTGTGCTCAGGGGTCAGGATGCTCTGCAGGGCATTTCAGCCCTGCTCCCAACTAGCACTGGGCGATATATCAATATATCTCGCCCAGGACCAGTATGTGAGGGGAGACTGCGATGACAGCTTCACTCAGCGTCACTGCTCTTGATTCCCTCTGCTGCCCAGCATGCTGAGGAATAAATAAACTAATTGGGAGCTGGAGGCAGAGGGACTCAAGTGGCGGCGGATTCACCAGCAATAATACCACTGGTGAAACCACAATCGCACTCTGCAACTGCCACCAGTTTGCAGGAGCCAGTGGCAGGACTGGCATTAAAGTGCTCCTCCCCAGCTGCAAGAGCCCTGACCCTGCTGCTGCTTGCATGAGAGTAGGAGCGTGATCGGGGCTGGGAAGATGGAGCCCACGCTCCTGGTGCAAGGCAGCCAGGCGGTGTAGGGGCTCTTTGGTGTTGCTTTGCACCCCGTGTCTTGTGGACTTCACCCAGGAGGGTGGGCTGTATCTTTCCTCTTTCCTAGAGGAAAGAGGCAGCGCACCCGCATGGGCGAAGGCTAAGGCAGTCAAATGCACAAAGCCCAACAGGCTCTGTGTGCTTAGCTACTGGTCTGTCTTTGGGGAGTGAGGGGCAAAAGGGGAAGGTAGTTCGCTTGCCCCCCACACCAATGAAGGTGGAGGCGGCCTGGTCAAGGAGCCCCAAGGTCCTTGCTGCTCCAGCGCGAGTGGCAGGGACACCAGGGTTGCCTCTGCTGGGGGCAGGAGCTCTCTGCCCCCAGCGAGCCTGGCCAAGGAGCCCAAAGTCCCCTGGTGGCCACACGTGAGTGGAAGGGGACTCGGGGCTCACTCAGCTGGGGGCAGGAGCCTTTACACCAGGCATAGGCAAACTCGGCCCTCCAGATGTTTTGGGAATACAACTCCCATCATTCCTAGCTAACAGGACCAGTGGTCAGGGATGATGGGAGTTGTAGTCCCAAAACATCTGGAGGGCTGAGTTTGCCTGTGCCTGCTTTACACACATCCCCAGAAGAGCAGCAGGCTGGGGCCAGCTGTATTGGCCACAGCCCGCGAGGTGCTGACATAAAAGCACCTCAACTTCCATGACGAGAGCTGCAGCAGTTTCACCCATCACCTCGCCAGCTGGTGCCAATGCAGCTTTTTACAACATCACGGTTTATCACCAAACTCTGGTGTTTGACTGGTGATACACTGCGATGTTGAAAACCCAACATCGCTCAGCCCTACTCCCATCCTCTGGAAGCCTCTGCCACTTTGGTTTTTGAAGACTTCCACAGATGTTGCTTAGAGCACTGTCAAGCTTCCAAATTGTTCAGTGGTTTCAAACCCATTCTGAAGCAGATACACATTCCCTGTAGAGAGAGAACTTGATTTTCATTGTTTATTTCCCCCCCTGCTTCTTTCCAACTTAGGTCAAAACCTTGGAATACATCAAGAAGCAAAGCAAACACCCTGAGCTGAGCCATTTTACCGATCTGGCTGCACGACTTCCTTTGCAGTCAAGGACCTGAGAAATCATAGCCTCCTGAACTTGGATGTACTGGAGGGTCCTTCTCTAAGGCCTATAAACCCCCCAGGATGCATCTTAGGCTATTATCGGAGTTCAATATCTTTTTTTCATTTTGTAGAGTCCCTTGGTGCGTGACAGATTTATTTGGTCAGAGACAGAAGGAAAATGTGTCCTGACAGTGCCATCATTTTTGAAATGAGGTTTTGTTTCCCCACTGCACAGCTGCTAACCATTAAAAGGTGATTTAAATGCTAACTGGGGGTCGGTGAAACAGTATCTTACAATTTCAGACTGGAAATAACTTTTCTATCAAAATCTGATGGGGCTGTAAAGAAAAGAGGAGATAACTTGTGCCAGCATGTTTGAGCAATGTCTTTTGAGTGCTGCAGCCTTTGAAAGATGGGCTTGTACATCTGATTAACAGGGAGCTGTTACTCAGAGCACTCTCAGAGCACCTTGCTGTGGGGCCTTTTTGTTTTGTTTTAAAGCATCATATAAATGGAGAGATTCTTGAGCGTTTGTGGTAGACCTTGAGAAATACTTGGAAGCAAATGTGTCCGGTAAGCTTTGGTGGCTAAGCTCAAAATGCACCGCTGTATTTAAAAAAAGATCTAATCATGGATACATCACATTTGTATTCATTCCCATTACCGAACTTTCCAAGCAGTGCTTAGCCTGCTATTTTGTAATAATTAGGCACACTTATTATTATGCTGCATAACCCCGTCTTCATTTGCCTTTTGATTGTAAGCCCATGTGAGCAGCTTGAGCTTTTTTAAAAAAAAATCTTTAAATTACTAGTTAACACATCCCTTTGAGAATGGGCAAGCAGCGTATTAAAATGGATGGGGTGTACCTTTTCAGTTCAGCACCAGCAATGTACATGATGCCTTAGAGAGGCAAAAATGGAAATGTCCCTGCCCGCAAAGAGCTTGCTCTTTCCAAATAGACAATTTTGGAAACACAGGAAAGATTAATGTGGACAGATGTGATCATGTAACGTACACTGAAAGCCATGCAGAGAAGGTGAGTTTTGAGGAGGGATCTGAGAAGGAAAAGAGGCAATGCGCATATAAACACCACATCTCTATTTGAGAAAGTTTCACATATAGGGCCAGAAAGGGAGAAGAATTGTTTATTTTGAGGTTTGCCTCAAAAAGTTTTAGGGCCGCAGGTATATATTGTGCCCCCTTTGATCCAAGAAAATTTAAAATTGCTACGGAGGACTTAGGGGCTGCTGCCGCTACCTGGGTTATGTGGGCTTTCTTTAGCCCTTTGTCGTAAAATACTATGCCTAGGTATTTTAAGCAGTGAACTTGCTCAATTTTCCGGCCATTTATGCTCCACGGACGTATTTTAGGGCATTTGGCAAAAGTCATTACTTTTGTCTTTTGGTAATTTATAATGATCAAACATAATGAAAGACAAGTTGTTTAAGCTGTCTGTCTGCAAGCTTTGCTTATACAATGAGTTGTATAGGAAAGAGCATCATGCATCTGAGGACAGAAGAAAATGAGGCAGAGAGAACAAGGATGCCGGAAACTAGGAATGAGTTCAAAAACTGGACAAATCACAAGTCAGCTGCTGTTAAGGGAGTAGTTGGTAGGGGCTTAGTAAGTGCATAGTGTATAAAAGGGAGGGGGGGATGATGAGACTTGCTGAGCCATTTTGCCAAGCAGAATTCTACTGCCTTAATAATAGCAGCCACCAAGGAAGCTGTGGGCAGAGAGCTGAGGGGAAGCCATTATGCTTGCAGAACAAGCAAACATCTTTTGGACAGAATGCAATTTGGATGCATCACCATTGCCATGTGAGGACATAATAGACTGTAGTAGGTGGAGGGGAAGGGATGGGTGTGATCTGGCATATCTGCATATGAACCAACTTACAAGTCAGTTGGGCAAACCCAATGCAGAATGTTTTATGCAAACAAGTAATGTGGGACTTCATGGCTTCTAGACTAAAGTTGTTTTTTAATGGCAGCTCTAATAGGAATATTAATCTATTAAATATTGGGGTTTGGAACTATGGCAGATATCTGGCCACCTATGAGGCAGGTTGCCAGCTTGGTGGAGGCGAGAGTGGGTCTGCTCTTGTGCCTTTGAAAGGGTTGATATGCAGAGTTCAGGAACTTGAGACTTTGCTAGATATAAAGGGGGGAAATCAGTTGCTGCTTCCTGCAGACCAAACTGCTCTTAAAGAGACAGGGACAGGTGCAGCTTCAACAACTGGCAAGCCAACAGAGCGGTAGGTAAATCCCATCGACCCCCTGGCTGAGGCAGTAGAGACTTGCCAGTGCCCAACCGTCGCTCATACTGTCAATCTTTTTGCAACCCTCAGCATACCAGCATCAACTCTCTCATCAAAACTGCCAATCACCACTTAATTAGGACTGCTTTCTGTTTTCTTGAGTGCGGCTTTATGCTTGTGGGGATTCTGGACACTCCAGATGTTGTTGGACTCTTAACTTCCGACAGCCCAGCTTGGCCAATGGGCAGGAGTGAGGAGTGTTGCTGTGGTCCAGCCACATCCCCTTTGGGGCAACCCAGAAGCCGCGGGATCAGAAGAAAAGTAGGCGGAGTGGCTAATGCAAATCTTACCTTCGCACAGTAGGCTAGTTTCTATGCACACTCCCCCCTCTATTCAGAAAAGCAAGAGGCATTATCAGAAAGTGTAACATGTAAACAAGCAACTCGCATATTGGAACTCTTCCTACCATGCAGGGTAGGGGTTATATAGTGCAGGCTGGAACAGGACTGGCTTGTGATCTTGATTTGTAACATGCGGCCCAATACAGCAATGTCATGAGTTTCCTGTTCATTGTGACTTCAACTCATGATACAGTAAGAGCCATGGCTGTTTCCCCCAGCTAATTCTTTTCAGGGGGGAAAGATGCAATGCAGCTCTGGCATGGCTTCAGCTTGAACCAAGAAAAAGCTTACAAAAGAAGGGCCTGTTTTAATTCTCCTTGCCCTGTCCACTCAAGATTTCCCACTCCCCCCCCCCAAGAGAAAAAGATGGAAGTTCCCTGTACAGTGGTACCTTGGGTTACAGACGCTTCAAGTTACAGACTCCGCTAACCCAGAAATAGTACCTCGGGTTAAGAACTTTGCTTCAGGATGAGAACAGAAATTGTGCGGTGGCAATGGGAGGCCCCATTAGCTAAAGTGGTACCTCAGGTTAAGAACATTTTCAGGTTAAGAACGGACCTCCAGAATGAATTAAGTTCTTAACCCGAGGTACCACTGTATCTTTCTCCCTACAGATAAAAAAGTAGATGGATGGGAGAGTAGGATTACAACTCTTGAGTGCATAAACTGCTGACAAGGAAGGGATTAAACAGTTCCTAGCTATTTCACCTACCTCCGCCACCCAATCATTTCAGCTGAACAGCAGGCAAAACTGTAATACAATGAACATAAGAAACAAAAGCAGCAATAAAATGCAATCAAAAATCACTATGAATATTTACCGTGATGGATATGCCGCCTTCAACCACAAATCCACAGACATGCCATGGATCACCTGAAGCTTTGCAGACCTGGTGGCCCACAGAGCATTTTAGGAACCCCTAACTTTACCTAGAAAGCAACTATCATGAAAAAGTTCTGTGATTATTCCAAAAAGGGGTGGATCATATTTTGAGACATCTCATGCGACTATTGGTTGTGGATTTTTATTTTAAAAAACAAATAAAAATAACCGACTTACGACACGGAAGCCCTGGATGCTGGAAGTATCCCAAACACCCTGTGAAACCTGAATGGGACTGTGCTGCACAAACCATTTTATGCACGGCTTTTCATAAAGTCTCTTGAAGACTGACCAAGTCAGATGACGAAGGGTTTCAAGTGCACTGCTTATTTAAATTGTACTTTGCATGTTCTCCTGACCATCGGGCAATAAATGTGTCAATCAAAAGGCAGCAGCCGACATTTCATTTCTGGACATCTTTTGTTCAGCTTTTTGGGAGCACAGTATGACATAAGTTAACCCAGCTTCTGCTGCTTCAGCCTGTTCAGACCCACGTCTCTCCTGAACTCTTTAGCTGTGAATATTCTGTCACTACTGTGGGTCTAATCCCAGTGCTCTGGGCTACTGAAAAGTAAGCTTGAAAGCAAAGGGTGCCAGGGTGAACAGACAGTCCATTAAATGACCAATAACTTCATGTCCATTCCTCCCACAACAACTAGTCGAGGGGTAGGCAACCTAAGGCCCATGGGCCGGATGCAGCCCAATCGCCTTCTCAATCTGGCCCGCGGACAATCCAGGAATCAGTGTATTTTTACATGAGTAGAATGCGTCCTTTTATTTAAAATGCATCTCTGGGTTATTTGTGGGTCCTGCCTGGTGTTTTCACATGAGTAGAATATGTGCTTTTATTTAAAATGCATCTCTGGGTTATTTGTGGGGCATAGGAATTCGTTCATTTATTTATTTTTCAAAATATAGTCTGGCCCACCACAAGGTCTGAGGGATGGTGGACCGGCCCACAGCTGAAAAAGGTTGCTGACCCCTGAACTAGTCTAATGAACATTTCAAAAATGAAGTTTGACATTTACAAACACCAGCTGCAAAAAAGATAATGGGATAAAGATATTTGAGATTTTTTTACCTGTCTGAAACACATGAGCAAATCCAATGATTATGCTGAGAGGTCATTTAGCCACCGACTTTTTAAAAAAAATATCTGATGCCTGCTGGCATTCTTGGTCATTCCAACAAATGTTGTTCTCCCCCCGACCCCACCACCAACACCACCACCACCACAAGAAACACTGTTAAGGAAACCAAACATGATTTAGGAAAGCCTCCCTGATAGCTCAGTCTTCAAATTTTATAGATCTTGATGCAAATTTATCTATGTGCACCTGCTTCTGAATGGGAGGCTGAAATCCAAGGCCGATGCCTCTGTGGTGCTTCCAAGCTAATGCCTTCTCAAATTCAGTCTGTAGCTTCTGCTGCAGGTTCTGCTCTTTGCTCTTGTCCAGAGCCATGTTCAGCTTGGAGGCATGTGCTGGAGGACCTTGGACTGGCACGGAACCCTTCTTAAATCCACCCATCAGCCGGAGGAACTTGGTTTTTTGCTCTGAATTTTCAAAGGTCGCTGTGGTCCACTGGCCAAAATGAGCATCCTGAAGTGCAAGGCACAAGGGTGGATTAGTGCCCCAAAGGACCTAAATCAAGTTTATTAGCCAACCAAATGCAGGTGATGGCCAAAGAATGAAAACAACAGAAGAACAGTGTGATGCAGGGGTATACGTTCACAGTGCTCCAACTCAATCACTAAGATTGTCTGATGGTGGTTCCTCACACCCCTGAGGTTCAGTCGGCCTTTACTAGGGACCAAGCCCTTAGTGTGGCAGGCCCTGCCCTGTGGAACTCCCTGCCACCAGAGGATTGACAGGAATCCCTCCTGCCTCCTTTCAAATGTTTCCTGAAAACTTAACACAGACAGGCCTCTGAGATGTTTATTTTTCTATCCTCTTCCCACTCATTTTTATTGATGTTATTGCAATTTTGTATGGTGTCTACCATTTTGCTGTATTCTTATGAAATGTAGAGTCTATAAATATTAAAGAAAATATGTAGCGGGCACTGCACTGTCTTTCCATGCTAGAAGATGGCACATGACATGGCCTGAGCAAGACAGCAAAGGCTGCATCTTAGTAAGCATACCTTCTGCAAAGTACAGGATTGTCTATATAAATATATCAATGCAAATAAGTGAGGAAGGTGCAGGAGGCAGAGAGGCACAGGCCAGAACTAATAACAGCTTAGTGCAGGTGGGAGGAACATTTGGCCCTCCAGATGCTGCCGAACAACAATTCCCAACAGCCCCAGCCAGTATAAGCAATGGCCAGGGATGGTGAGTGTTGTAGTTCTGCAGTATCTGGAGGGTCAGAGGTTCCCCACGCCTGGCTCAGTGGTAGAGTATGTGCTTTGCAGACAAAGGTCCCAGACTCAATCTCTTTAAAAGGGTCAGGAAGCAGGAGATGGGGGAAGACGCCCTTTTCTGAGACCTGAAGAGCCACGGCCAGTCAGAATAGCTAATAATGGGCTAGATGGACAATAAGGCAGCTTCCTATTCATCTATTTAGTTATGAATCACTTCCCTTAAAACAGCCCAAAGCCACTTAACAGTAAAAACATCAAGACAATAAAAGGGTTGTGTTAAAACAATTTCAAGTCCAACACAAATAAAGATTGGGATTACAGTCTCCCTTTAAGTGGCTCGTTTGGAAGAGGAAATAGGTGCCAAAAAAGACAAGCGAGACAGTGCCTATCTGATATGTAAAGAGAGGGAGTTACAAAGCACAGGTGCCATGCTAAAGGCCTGATTCCTACATTGTACGATGTCTGGATAAGGTGGTATCTGGAGGAGGGCCTCACCCGCAGAACACAGTGCTCTGTTGGGTATATAAGAGGGAGAGATGATTCAAGAGAAGAAATGTTCTCCTTGTTTTGCCCTTCTTTTCCACCCCCTCCCCACATTTACGCACACATGCATTGCCTCTCCCTCCCCAATCCCTCTCACTGCTTCCTCTCACCATCAGTAGGTGACAGCAACAGCAGTCAAAACAAAAGAGGCAGTGACAGCCCTCCAGGCATATCCAGGGAACCAACAGAAAGACGCGAGTCCTACGGGAGATGTTCTCTGAACCACTGCCTTCTGATTTTTCCTTTCCTACCATGCACAACTCTTCTTTCCAACTGTCTAGACTTCCTCCATTCTCAGCTTCTGCACCCAGACATGTCAGCTTACAAACAATTAATTCTACTTAGCGGTGGTGGTGGTGAGATTCATGCAGGCGTAATAACAGCTTTTCCAAACCCTGCAATTTTGGAGGTTAACTCTGAGCAGCTCTCCAACATGTCTTTATTTTTCCCTACCCTTTTTAGCTGGCTTTTTGTGAAGCTTGCCATTGGGCTCTGTCACTCTTGTTCTTCCAGGTGCTAATGCATTCTGATGGGCCGTCACCAAGGGATTGGGATTCCCTGCATAAATGTCAGCTGGAGGACAACTCTACAGCCATCTAGACATTTGCACATTTAAAGCACAACTGGGCATTTACAAACAAAAAAAAAGTCCAGCTTCCTTCACCTGAAATACCCTACAACTCTTTTAGAGGTTGCCAGCATCCACCTGGCATTACAGTTTTAGCGACAAGCTGAAACATTTGCAGAGGAGGATGACCACGATGGAAACCAAGCCTTATGAGAAACAGTTGAAGGAGCTGGGTATGTTTAGCCTGGAGAAGAGAAGACTTGAGAGGAAACAGACATATTCAAATATCTGAAGGGGTGTCAAATGAAGATGGAGCAAGCTTGTTTTCTGCTGCTCTAGACCAGGCTTCCTCAAACTCTGCCCTCCAGTTGTTTTGAGACTACAATTCCCACCATCCCTGACCACTGGTCCTGCTAGCTAGGGATCATGGGAGTTGTGGGCCAAAAACATCTGGAGGGCCGAGTTTGAGGAAGCCTGGTCTAGACAGTAGGATCTATACCAATGGATTCAGATTACAAGAAAGAAGATTCCAGCTAAACGTAGAATTGTAGAGTTTGAAGGCACCACAAGGGTCATCTAGTCCAGTCCCCTGCAATGCAACAATCTTTTGCCCAATGTGGCGCTCGAACCCACAATCCTGAGATGAATAGTCTCATGCTCTACCGACTGAGCTATCCTAGCAGTCGCTAGCAATAACTTTTTGATGGTAAGACCTATTTGACAGGGGAATGGGCTATCTTGGAAGATGCTGGACTCTCCTTCACTGGAGGCTTATAAACAGATGTTGAATGGCCATCTGTCAGGGGTTCTTTAGCTGTGATTCCTGCACTGCTGAGGGTTGAACTAGACGGCCCTTGGGGGTCCCCCTTCTACCTCTACAATTCTATGATACTGTAACTGAATAAGACTCGCCAAGGCAGCAAATGTAGTGCTCTCAAGTCTACCATACAGCCAGTGACCAGAGGCAGACCAGCTGGTTTTCAGCACATACCTTTAGACTAGGCATACCTTCACTGTCGGAGGCACTACGTCTCTGAATATCAGTTAGTAGGAATCACAAACAGGGAGAGTGCAGTTCAGCTCCTGCTTGCATGGTTCCAATAGGCATCTGGATTCTCATTGTGAGAGCAGGATGCTGGATCAGATGGGCCACTGGCCTGATCCATTTCCAACAGAGGCTCTTCTTATGCTCTTACACAGAAGTAATAATTCAGGGAGGAAATCTGTCATGTGTGAAGTGGCCCTTTGAGACAGCTGGACTTCTAATGTGAGCAGATGCCAATCGATACCCAAGATGGCCTATTCACCTAAAGTACAGAAACCTTTTAACACCCCTCAGTGGGACCTCTTGGCAATTTAAGACTCAATTTCCCCATCTAAGTCAGCAAACACAGAGAACCTCAATAGTGCCATTACTCCAGCTCCCAAGACAGCCTAGCTCATTTCCACCAGGGATTTGGGGATCACATTCTTCAAAGGGGGCAAGTGCCTCCTGCAGTTAAGAGTATTAGATGGTGCATTCCACTAATTGTAGGGAAAAGGTAGGCTTCCTCAGATTCTCTGACTGGTCATCTTTTGCAGTCATGGAGAAAAGAAACATGGCAGTGCTAATCAGAGCGTGACAGCTATGTCCAAGGGCTAGTGTTATTTATATTCCACAGCAAATAGAAACAAACAAACACAAAAATTCTACAGCAAAGATATCACAACTAATTCCCTTAAGGGACTATCGGAGCAAAAATGCTATTTTTCAGGATTAACAACTGGAATTACAGTTTTCTGAAGGTCAGAGTGCTCTGCTTTCAGCATCTCTAAAGACTGGACTCATTTGTTCTACAGCATGACCTCAAGTTTCCAATCAGATGAGAGACTGGCGTGCCAAACCACAGACATGACTAGCGAGCCAACCACAGTGGAGGGCTGCTTTGTCCTTGCTACCTGGGCTCTTACAGAGCTCTTGCTTACCGATTCTCCCTCTTCCTTGACAGTCTTCATTTTGCCAGATTCCCTGTCAATCTCTTCTTGGAGAGCCTGCCGTCTCAACTGGCATGGAAAAATGGGAAAAATAGGTGCATGAGGGCAAAAAAAAATTGTTTGATTGTAAAACTGGTTAGAAACGTCAAGAAGTTGAGGGGAGAAGTGTCCAAAATGTTACTTGCAGGAAAGAAAAGGCACAATTTCAACCCTTTTACGCATTCAAGAATTTGCGAAGGCAAAAAGCATCTGCAAGACAAGCAGTTTCTCAAATACACAAATGCACAGAAAGGGTGTTTTACAGACTGGGAGGCTGCATTTACTTGGCTCTGAGAACACTGCAGGTAGTGGATGACCTCAAACTTTGTACATGGAAAAGAGTGGCAATGAAGGAGGGATGATAAAATACCCATGGAAACAATCAGACATTTTGAACCCTTTGGGCATTATCCAGTTGCCCTCCCCAGCCAGCTACTCGTTTCAAAATTCCCTTGCATCAGAGATGGGCAACCTTCCCAGTGCGTCCTGGATACATTTCCAGAGTGCTTGAAATACCACTCTCCTGTTCTAAAGTAGGTGCCTGTAGCCATTTAAAAAATAGTGCAAGTAAGCTTGACAAAACAAAGGGGGCTTATCAGGAAGACCAGGAAACTAGAAAAGCAGGTGGAGGTGGGGAGAGGACAAATCTGAAAGCCTCAGGACTTCTAAGCTCATCTCATTCATTTGAATCCAGCACTTGGGAAGTAAGGCTGGCTTTGCACATCTGATGCTGTGCCCAGAATTACAGAACTACCACAGAGCAAGAATAGGTGGCCAAAGCAGCAGAACTGCAGGCGGTGCCTGAAGCCAAGCCATGGTCAGACTCGTGAAACACAATTACCTGCTAGATAACAGATCCCCTTCTTGATGTAGTTCTCAATTTACAGAGGATCATTCAATCTTATCCTAAAACCTCCACTTCTCTCACACTGGAGTTGCCCAAACAACACCTTGGTTCAGATGACCAATTAAACTACAATTTATGGGTTATACGTGACTGGTGGGAACAAGCTGTGTCAACTCTGAGGCTGCATGCTCTTGCTTCCCACTCTTCCATCTTTGTAAGAGAAGTGGAAGAGGGGACCGTGTGAGCCCAAAACTCAACACAGTTTGATTGTCTAAACTATGGTTGATCAATTGGTGACTGTTTTTTTTATGTGAAATGCTTTAAACACAGATGTTCTTGTGGAAAATGTGGTATATAAATCAAGTCATAGTGACCCACAACCCAGGTAAGTCTGAGCCACATAGTCACTAACCGGACTGAAACTGGGAAGCAGCACATAAAAGTCTGGCATAGCCCAAGCTGGGCATCCCCAGAGGGCAGGACATGCAGATGAGATCCTGCTTCACCACGTACATGTGAGCCACACAGAGAACATTATCCAAATCAGCCTAATATGTGCCACAATAAGACTCCAAAAGAGCCACAAAAGAATAAGGTTGTACCTTGTCAATTTGTATTTCGTCACAGTTTCCTTTCTTAAATGCCACCACTTTTATTTCTTCATCCACTTCCTGAAAAACAAGAGTACACATTTTGAGTATCACCGGGAAAACCCGCTCATGTTTAAGCGTGATATGGTTAGCGTTCCACATTACACCAAAAGAATGGTATAAAAATGGAAGATTAAAGGAAAAGTTAAAACCAGCACAGAATTGGAGCCCTGCCATCTTTTCATGGTTACTGGTAGCCATGGCCAAGATAAGATCAGACCAAAAGCCCATCTAGCCCAATATTCCGTTCCCACAGTGGCCAAAAAGATGGCGACAGGAAGTCCACAAACAGGACAGGAGTACAATAAACACCCTCACACTTGTGATCTCCAGCAACTGGTGTCTGAATACCTACTACCTCTGATATTGGAAGCAAGAAAGCTATCATATGTCTACTAGTCACCAACAGCCTTATCTTTCACAAATTTGTCTGATCTCCCTTTAACGCTGTCCAAGTTGGCGAGTATCACCACATTATTGTGGTAGCAGAGAAAGAACAGGTAACTGAAAGGAGAGGTCATAACCGCCCCAAAGAACCTGTGTGGCGTAGTGCTTGGAACGTCAGACTAGGACCTGAGAGACCGGGGTTCAAATCCCCACTCAAACACGAGTGGGGATTTGAAAGCCCCACTTCTTACATTCCTCCATTTTAAGAACTGTGTATTTATTTCTACTCTCTGCTTCCAAGTTTATTGATTCTGTCCTCTTATCCCAAAAGTCTTTGGTGAGGAGCTTTATGACAAAAGGTTTTCAAAAATTTAAACACACAATGTTGACTGGGTCACCCCTACTTATATGCTTACTAAAATTCTCAAATAATGCTAAAAGTTTCAAATCCTCATTCAGTCATGAATTTTGGGTGAGCTACACTTTTCCAGCCCAACCTAACCTATCCCATCGGGCTCTTGTGATGCTAAAATGGGGGAGGGGAGGGCAAGGGAGAGGGAAGCAGAATCACACATGACACTCTGACCTTACTGGAGGACAGGTGGGATAAAAACAAACTACATAAGAAATGGCAAACAGCAAGTTCTATTTAGAAGCTACCTTTGCTTCTTGTTTAATCTTTGCTTTCTTGAAACCGGGCTCTTCACAGGCTTTGGAGCCTCTGTTCTCCTGGTTCTTCTTTTTCTTCTTGATGTGCTGCCTGCTGTTATTTTCAGATCTGCCATCTTCCCAGCTCACTACATGGTCTTGCGCCTTTTTGGATTTGGGGGCGTTCTTAGTCCTCTTTGTTGTTGACCAGCTCTCATTTGTAGCCACATCTCCATCATCCTCCAAAAGAGCTGGATGATCGCTTGCAACTTTGCTTTGGGTTTTCCTCTTCTTCATTTTCTTCTTCTTCACTTTACTGTCTCGTTCAGAGTTTGAGATCAGACCTGTTTCCTCCTTGCCATCACTTGGCTTTCTTTTAGATTTTTGTTTTGGTTGGCTTTCAATAGAAACACCAGACTGATTTTCCTGGTTATCCTCTGATGTCAGAAGAAGTTGCTTTCTTTTCTTTTTCTTCCTCTTCTTCATTACTTTGCTTTCTTCCGATACGTTGGCTGTGCCCTCTAAATACTGTTGAAAACCAAGAGCTCTCCTCTTGCAACCAAATTCTTCTTCTAACTGGTGTACAGTGTTGGCAATACCCTTTTCTTTTAAACAACAAACTTTTTTTCCCTTGACAATATCCCTGTCACCTGCAGCATTTCGGACAAGAGTCTGAATCTTTTTTCCGTCATGAAACATTGTCTCCTGGGAAATGGTTTTTTGTTTTTTGGAGATGTGTTTTACAGGCTCATCCTCATCCTCTTCACTAAGTTGTATTACACAGTGATCAGGTTTGTGTTTTTTCTTTTTCTTCTTTTTCTTTGCAGGAAATCCATCACCAACTCCATCACTGTCTGGAATATCCCTTTTGCGTTTCTTACTAATGAAAAAAGGGGCTTCCTGCCGTTCTATTGGCAGCTCTTTACTAGAAATCTCACAATCACCATCTTGATCACAAGAAAATCTTTGTGTTCCTTTTCTCTTGAGCTTCTTAGGCATTTCATCAGTTTCTTTTAATAATTCTGAATCTGAACTGTTTTCTATAACAATAGGAAGGTTTGTACAATCTTTCCTCTTCAATTTGGAAGCATTTTTCTTCATTGAATCTATCTGATGTGAACCCTCTCCATTTACCAAACGCTTCTTTTTCTTTGCCTTGACTTTGGTTTGTAAATCATAATAGCCATTTTCTTCTATTATAACAACTGTCTGGTTTCTAACCATAGCGTTAACTTTATTATTTATCTGCACAGGTCTGTCAGTTTTGTTCTTTGCATCCTTTATGACTATTCTGAAAAACAAAAAGCAGACACCCATTTACCAAGTAGTAACTTACCACAGTGGTATCATTATAGTTTAGCAAGATGTGAACCTCCCTCCAGGTTTGTGTGTTCCTCTCTCCCTTCTCCCTTGAGAAGAATAATGCTTTTTTGCTGAAACACATTAGGCTACTAATAATTTATCAGCAACTTGAAACGTGGTCTCTCTTTTTTGGCAGCTATTTCCATGCTTGACACATTTTCTGCTGCAGGGGAAGCAGATGATCTCTACACTCTTAAATAAGTTAAATAAGTAGCATTGTCCTTCATTGCAAGCAATTCCAGTGACATTCTTTGTTACAGTGGACCATGGGCATACAGCCAATTTAGATAGCTTTAAATGGGAATTATGCAATTTCATGAAGGATAAGGTGGTCATGAAGGATAAGGTGGTCATGAAGGATAAGGTGGTCAATAGCAACTAGTCATGATTTCTGTATGTATGTACTATATCCAGAATCAGAGGCGACAGGTGACAACAACAGGAGAGTGTTTTTACTCTCATGTCCTGCTTGCCATAGGCATCCAAATGGCTACTGTAAATATAAGATGCCTTCCAACCCTACAATTCTATGATAGATGGGCACTTGGACTGATCCAGCATGGCTCCTCTTGTGTTCTTATGTTTAACAGTGCAAAAGGAGTCAGACAGGAAGGTATACAGGAAAAAAAATAAGTGTTAAAGGCACATATTCAGGAACACTTCATACATATTGGGTCTCTTTTCCCCATCTTATCACACATCTCCATATGGACAAACAATATGTCTTCCCACCCTTATTTATTAGGTAAGATTTCTTTCTTTTCCTTCACCGCAAGGTGACTTACAGCAATAAAATATGTAATTATAAAACAAATAAAACAGTTACAACCCTAAGCAAGTGTAAAGATAATCGAAAACAGTTCCACATAGAAAATAATTAAAAACAACTTCGTATCCAAGGGAAAAAAAGCACAGGTGAAAGTAGTTCAGATGCAGGCTGGAATAAAGACCTCCATTTAAAAGGCTTGTTGGATGGTCAACAAGACAGCAGATGCCAAAAAGACAGCAGAGGCAGCACCTGCCTAGTAGTTCATGGCAGAGTTTTCGAAAGGGGGGGTGCCACCACGCTAAAGGCCCTGTGGGATGGACCTCCTGTAAATATGGTACCTGCATGAGGCCCTCTTCTGAAAAGCGCAGTGGCTTGCTGAGCATATAAGGGGTGTGACAATCTTTTAGGTATCCTGGTCTCAAACCAGGAGTGGCAACAGAAGAACGAGTCTTTTTTGTAGTGGCTCCCTGTTTGTGGAACGCTCTCCCCCAGAGAGGCTTATTCCTCCCCCCCCAATACAATTTATACACTGCTTGTTTGTTCTTTTAAAGCAGCTTACAAAAAGACAAAACAATAAAATCGAAAAATAAATAAATCACAACCATACTTTGTTGCATCTCTTTAGGTGCGTAGAATTGAGTCAGTGGCTTATATGCTTCTGGCTTGCACTCTATAAAGATTTGAGGTTTTTATTGTCTATGCCGGGTCACCCAACCATTGCTACTGTGCCCTTTTTTTTTAGCAGATCAAGATGATCAGGTGACAGCAAAAACTGAAAGCTTTTTAGCAGGGGCAATTAGAATAAACTCTATTATTTGATTATTGATGTAACCCCCCCCCCCAAATGTATTTTCTATAGTTAAGTTTTCACCTCTATCTTCAGTACATTTTATTTTATTGCTATGGCCAGTGGCTGATGCAAAATAAAGATTCTTCTGATTGTGATCTGGCGAAAATGTTCCTCTTCTCCCAGTCCTTTGGCTAATTACTTAAACCACCTGTGGCCTTTAATAAAAAAAAGTGTGTGTGTTATTTTGTTTATTACGTTACATATTCCTGCTGTTGTTGTTGTTTCTGCCGCAAGCCGCCTTGAGACCCTCGGATGAAGGGCAGTAGTATAAAAAATAAATAAAACGAAATGACATGGACACCAGGACTCTCGTGATCTTGCTGGACTCCCAGCTCCTCACACGGCAGCCTCGGCCATGAGCCACGCGGCCTGGGAGTGAGGAGAGCCGGGAGGCCGGCAGCATCTGGAAGGCCGCAGTTCTCCCCCCCCCCCCCACCGCAGCTTGGGGGTCCCAGCCCTACGGAAGCCAAAGCCTCCCCTCATCCCCACAGAAACCGACCCCTCCCTCTATCCTCCCCCACCGCCGCTCACCTGTCCTGAGGAAGGGAAGCGGGGGCCTGCCTGCCTCCTCCTACGACCCCAGCTCCTTCCCTCCCTTACCTGGGCGCCGCTTCTTCGAAAGCAGCGAAAACACGTCGCCTCGCTCGGCCTGACCCGGAAAGAAAAACAGGCGTCGCGGCCTAGCTGGGAAACCGCCGCCGGGCGCCCGCGGCTTTGAGGTTGCCTAGCAACCGCTCCCCCTTCCTCCTCCTGCCGCGGCTGCTATGGAGGAACTCCCGACCCCCAACCTCTGGGAGCAAATATGCGCAGGTGGGAGACCCCCCCGCTCCCCCCCTTTTTGGCCGCATCTTCGGCAAACGCCTCGGTGCAAATTGGGGGCGTGATCTATCCAGACCTTTCCTAGGAGCAGGGCCGGATTTAGGTTTGATGAGGCCCTAAGCTACTGGAGCTAATGGGGCCCTTTAAATGTCCAGCTGTCCTTTGTCAACAACAAATTGTCGCTGTTTTTTTGTGTTGAATATATGCTATATGGTAATTTATGGACCTAATAGGTCCATACACAACACAAAACACTGTTGCTGTATTCGAAACAAAATAAAAAAAATCCTTCCAGTAGCACCTTAGAGACCAACTAAGATTGTTCTTGGTATGAGCTTTGCACACTTCTTCAGACACGGCTACCTACCTGTAACTGTTGCTGTAGGTAGGTTTGTTTGATTTGTTTTTTATCTTATATTTTGGAAATGTACATCCAGTTTTTTCCCCCTTTAAATTTTTTTGGGGGCCCCAAGATAGTGAGGCCCTAAGCTATAGCTTTTTTAGCTTATACGTAAATCCGGCACTGCCTAGGAGCAACGAAAACCTGATACTTAAAAAAACCAAAACCCTTTTCTTTTCTTTCTCCCCCTCCCCAGAATTTGAAGCAATGCAGCCTCCCCATCCTGACACTTTGGACCAGAAGAGGGAGATTGCTCCGGAACCTAAGCAGGAGCCTGTGGTTATTTCTCAGGTAAAGACAATTGCTCTGTGAAGAAGATCCATCCTGTATCTTTCAACATTCAGCTTCATTTGGATGTCCATGAGTCCTGGTGTTAGGAGAAAGTAAGAAACTCCCCACCCCCTTTCCCCTCTCTACCCACTTTCTCCTTGCCATGCCTAATTTTCTAAACTTCTATCATGTCACCTCTGACTTGCCTTTTCCCCTCAACTGAAAGGTCCCTAATTCTGTAAGGGTTCAGTTCCTCTCCCTTGGTGTCGATCCTAGGACCGGTGCCAGGGTTTCTGGCGCCCTAGGCGAGGGGGCGGGGCACCGTACGTCATGCGCAATGACGTACGGTGCCCCACCCCCTCTGCGCCGGGCGCCCCGCACCGCTGCGATTTTCGCCGCTGGTTGGGGCGGCACCGGGCGGCGGGGGGCGAGGGGCAGGCTGGCCAGCGCCCCCTCCATTTTGGCGTCGCCGATGCGGTTTTCGCCCCAACCTGCTCACTCCGCTGCTGGTTGGGGCAGCGGCGGGCAGGCTGGCCAGCGCCCCCTCCATTTTGGCACCCTAGGCAGTTGCCTAGTTGGCCTAAATGGAAGAGCCGGCCCTGGTCGATCCTCCAGCTTCAAAGACACTGTATCACCGAATAGAGGCTCCAGCAGAACAAAAGATGGGGGTTGGCAGCTGCCCTCATGTCCTGCGTCTGGGCTCCCTGTAGGAAATGAGAGGCTAGACTATCCGTTTGATGTTTCCCAGTTCTTCTTATCTTCCTAAATATTCCATACTTTACAGATTTCATTGTTGTCGTTTAGTCGTTTAGTCATGTCCGACTCTTCTTGACCCCATGGACCAGAGCACGCCAGGCACTCCTGTCTTCCACTGCCTCCCGCAGTTTGGTCAGACTCATGTTGGTAGCTTCGAGAACACTGTCCAACCATTTTGTCCTCTGTCGTCCCCTTCTCCTTGTGCCCTCCATCTTTCCCAACATCAGGGTCTTTTCCAGGGAGTCTTCTCTTCTCATGATGTGGCCAAAGTATTGGAGCCTCAGCTTCAGGATCTGTCCTTCCAGTGAGCACTCAGGGATGATTTCCTTAAGAATGGATAGGTTTGATCTTCTTGCAGTCCATGGGACTCTCAAGAGTCTCCTCCAGCACCATAATTCAAAAGCATAAATTCTTCGGCGATCAGCCTTCTTGATGGTCCAGCTCTCACTTCCGTACATTACTACTGGGAAAATCATAGCTTTAACTATACGAACCTTTGTCGGCAAGGTGATGTCTCTGCTTTTTAAGATGCTGTCTAGGTTTGTCATTGCTTTTCTCCCAAGAAGCAGGCGTCTTCTAATTTTGTGACTGCTGTCACCAAATTAGAAGATGCCTGCTTCTTGGGAGAAAAGCAATGACAAACCTAGACAGCATCTTAAAAAGCAGAGTTCATTGCAGGGACAAATACAAGGTATTTGTCTAATACTAAGTAGCAGGTACCGGTACTGTTTTGCACAGCTCTGTTCTCCACTTCACCTGGCAACATCCTCTTTACAAATCAGCATCACATGGAAATATGCATGGATTTTATCCTCTGAGTTCTTGCATATTTGAGCAAATCCTTCTTGATCAAAAGGATGAAGGAAGCGGGGGGGGGGGTGAGAGACAAGGTTGAAGGATGGTAATCCAGACTTAGCGTTTGCATTCCTTCATATCATTTGAATCTCTGCCATGAATGCAGGTAGAGACTGGAGATCTCTGCAGAACCATGCCTCCCCCCACAGTAATCCAGAGATGTATAATTTGTTATGGGTGCTGATAGTTGTTAGGAAACCCCTATTCCCCTTGCAGAGTTACAGTTCCCAAAGTGGTTTTAACAATCAATCCCTCTTCTCAGGGAACTCTGGGAATTGGAGTTATGTAAAGCCAATAGGGATCTCCTTTTGGCAGGGGGGGACCCTTTTGTTGGTGCTGCCTCCAGCTGCTGCCCAGTTGGCACAGAGCGCATGACACGGCCTTCTTGGTGGTGGTTCCCTTTTTCTTTTCTTTTCTTTTTGGGAAATGTCCTTCCTGGTGAGATGCGTCTGCCTCCCTCATTGACTTTCAAGAGAAAATTTAAAACATTCTGAGGTAGTTCAGTTGGTTAGAGCACAGTAGTGATAACACCAAGGTTGCAGATTTGAACCCCACATGAGACACCTGTACCTGTATATTCCTGCAGGGGGTTGGACTAGATGATCCTCCTTGCCCCTTTCAACTCTGCAGTTCTATGATTCCTTTTTGCCCAGGCATTTGATGGCTAAGAGATATTGACCATTACAGCCGTAAAATTAATAATTGTGAGAATAAACTACTGTTTTAAAATGTGCTTAGATGGTTTTCAATTGTTTTTGAATGATTTAAACGTGTTTTATTCTATATTAAATTGTACTGCTTTAACATTTATGTTTGCTACCTTAGGCTCTTTTAGAAAGAGGGGTGTGATACAAATTTAAGAAATGAATAAGTGGGGATTTATTTGAATCTGGATATCTCCTGTCCATTTATAACATTCTGTTCACTGCACTTCACTAGTTCCAGGCTATGTTTTGAGTCTGGGTTCCTTTTGGGGAGCAGCTTGTTTAAAATGTATTTTTTGTAATTATGCCAGGGTATTTATATTATTAATTTTGATTTTAAGGAGGCTCCTGTAGGTGCTGAAACTTCACCAGATTTGAGTGGAGATCAGAGCAAATCACCTCTTACTGATGAATCGGTTGCTGCAAAGACCCCTTCTCTCCTTTCCCTACCAATATCACCTGATCTGCCTGACCTAAAAACCTGTAAGTCAGAGTACAGCTTATTTATTATTATTTTTAAAATTTGTATATCGCCTTTCATCCGAAAATCATAGGCAGGTTCACAACATAAAGATACAAAATGAAAACACAAAATGCATAATAAAAACAAAAACAAAGGCAAACCAATAACCCCCTTCCAAAATACATTTAAAAGGGCATAGAATGTTAATAAGCCAAAGGCCCAGTTAAAGAGAGATGTTTTCACCTAGTGCCTAGTAATGTGGGCACTAGTCAAGCCTCCCAAGGGAGAGCATTCCACTAACAGGGAGCCACCACAGAAAAGGCCCATTCTTGTGCTGCCACCCTCTGGGCTTCACATGAAGATGGACCTCAAATGGTGATTGCAGGATTTGAGTTAGTTCACAAGGGGAGAAGCATTCCTTGAGGTATTGCGGTCCTGAGCCCATTTAAGGTCAAAACCAACACTTTGAATTTGGCCTGGAAACTAATTGGCAGCCAGTGCAGTCGCACCAGGATTGGTGTAATATGCTCAAACCATCTTGCCCCGATGAGCAACCTGGACGTATTTAATTAGAATTGTACTTTTGCAAGACAAAAAAGTAGTAGTAAAATCAACCAGGGAGAGAAAGAAGAGAGACCCTGAACCTGGCCATAATGGCTTGGCTATGATGTGTGAACACAAACAATATCACTGCATAAAAATGAATTCTCAATAATAATTTTTTTCAGGTACTCCAAGAGAATTATTGGAATGCTACATATTCCCTGTGCTTCTACCAGGAATGGCAGAACTGCTACATCAGGCTAAAAAAGAAAAATGTTTTGAGGTCAGTTTTCGGTGATGAATTTGTTTTCTGAAATGTAATGATTTATTTTAACTATTACTCTGTACCTACTTAACTGTAGTTCTCAAGACAACTTATAGTATTATTATGTAGCAGCCTTCCTCAGTCTAATGACTGCAAGATGTTTTGAACAACAGCTTCCTTCATCGTTGACCATGTTGTCTGGGGCTGATGAGAGCTGTCAGCCAAAACATCTGGAGGGCACCAGGTTGGGGAAGAAGTCTATAGGATGGCCATGATAATTGAAGTCTCTGTGTGCAAGAGCAGCTGTGCCTCCAAGTACCAGACAAATTACAGAGGATGAACATCACTATCTTACATTGCTTGTGAATATCTCCAGAGGGATCAGGCTATCCTCTGTTGGATATAGAATACTGGGGTCCTGACAGATCTTTCTTTAGAAGATTCAGCCATTTATTATACAGTCATAAGACCCAATATTTATTTTATATCCTGCCTTTTGATCTAGTGATCCCCAAAGTGGCTTACAACAGATTGCAATGACACACACACACACCCAGCCCTTAAACCATGTGTGGGAGAACCTTTGGTCCTCTGAACTACAACTCCTCCTATCATCCCTGGCCTTTGGCTATGCTTGCCGGGACAGATAGAAGTTGCAGTTTGGCAACATATGGAGGTCCAGAGGTTCCCCAAACCTGCTTTAAACTCAATACATTCCCAACAGCTCTTTGCACCGTGTCCAATGGATGTGCTTCCCTTCTGCTCTGCAGTCCCAGGATAGTTGACTTACGGAGCTGAGTCTTGTTTCTGGCAGAGACCAGAGTGTGCATCCCTTCAGCTCTGTCATTTTCGGGGCAAAGCAAAAGCAGTCCTTGTGACATGAGACGAGCCGGCAGGATCAGTCCAGTGGTCCATCTAATCCCACATCCTGTTCTCATCATGGCCAACCAAATAGGAAGCTCCCAAGCAGGACTCAAGCGCTACAGCACTCTCCCCTCTTGCAGTTTCCATCAACTGGAATTCAGAGGCATGTGGAGCCAACAGCATTAGTAGCCACTGATAGCTTGATCGTCTATGAATTTGTCCAGTCCTCTTCTAAAGCTATCCAAGCCGATGGCCATCTCTACCTCTTGTGAGAGTGAATTCTGTTGTTTAACTTTGGAGATTTTTGATGGCCTTCTGGGTTCTGGAGGTTGGAATCTGATCCCCCGGTTTAGCGTGCCCCAGCATGGAAGTGTCGCAGCATGAGTAAGGTTTTAAGGTTGATAGTTTGTTGTTTTTTGAGCCTGGCTCCTGGCCAATTAAGTATTTTGTGAAGAGCATATGCAGGCTGTAGCACATGCCTCATTAGTGTGTTGAAATGGAGGGTCCCTGCAGGTTTAATGATGGGCTTTGCAGAAGCTAACCTTATTAAGTCTTCATTTCTATTGTATTTATTCTTTGTTTTCTGACTGGCTTATCATAGTTAAGATGCAACTATTAATGGTACATTGATTTCCAACCCCCCTTTTAAAACACGTGCACACGCTAACAGCAGCACGTTCCTTTAAAGCAATAACAACTTGGGCAATCTGAAACTCATTTCAAAATGACACCTGCAATTAAATAGCTGATAATAGAAGCCTGAGATCACTGTTGTGTATGTGTTTCTTTTGCAAAATTGGTCTCAATTGTATTAAATAGCGATATAAAATGCATTTTTGTTGTATGCAACTGACTTCTACTTGTTCTTTATTTTACTTTTATTTTAAAATGCTCATCTCTTGCCTTTCTGTCTCTAATAACATTCAAGGCTTCAGTATGCAATATACATGTAAAACGAAGTACAGTAGTACCTCAGGTTACAGGCGCTTCAGGTTACAGGCGCTTCAGGTTACAGACTCTGCTAACCCAGAAATAGTACCTTGGGTTAAGAACAGTTTCAGGTTAAGAACAGACCTCCAGAACGAATTAAGTTCTTAACCCGAGGTACCACTGTAGTGACAATTAAAAGAAGTGCCGCAAAAAACAGGGGGAGGGAAAACCCAAATAAGGTCAGCAGAGAAGCATGGAGAACTTTATAGTCTTACAGTCTTGTCCCATCTCTGAATGATAATGTGTATTACTTCACTTACCGGTACTTAAACATGCAGTCAACCAGCTTGGCTGCATTTGGGAGTCCTCTTGCTCTTTCTACTGAGTCAGAGGGTGGGGAGTTGAATTCTGCCCCTACCTTGATGGTGCTATCACTGTCAACAGCTTAGAGAATGGTCTGTATACAACTTGTAAGTCATCTTATGGCTGAGTACACAACATACATTTAAAGCACTTTCTCCCCCAAATAACCATGGGAACTTGTGAAGCGTGCTGGGAATTGTTGCCCTGTAAGGGATAAACTACAGTTCCCAGGATTCTGGGGTGGGGTAGGGTGGGGAATGTGCTTTCAATATATGGTATGTACACAGGCTATGCTAAATATTTTGAGAGTCGATGCTATTGTTTGCAAAGGAAAGAAAACATAATTGTTACTTGTAATTGCCTTTTGAGGGGGGATGAGGAGCAGTTCATCAAGATATTAGCATAATTTTTACACCGTATTGTCTCCCAAGGCATAAAACAAAAGCGATAAAGAATGGAAAATCATTCTCATTGTGAAAATAGTTTCAAACACATCTGCTGGTTAACAATACACATTGTATAGAGGTTTCCTGTGCATATCCGGATTTGTTCAGTATCACACAGCTGTGCCAAATACAAACTTCATTTACTATTTTATTTTCTGACTGAGAAACTCCCCTGGAGCTTGAAAAATAGATGGGGGATACCTAGTTTGTAGATGGGGTTCCTAGTTTGTGATTTTATGAGCTTCCTTGATGTTACATGCATGACATAGCATAGAAGATGGATTGGAGAAAGCCGGGTTCAGCTCAGTTGGATACAAAGCTCTCTGACCACCCAGAACCGACTGTGCTGTCTGTTACTTTTTCAACAAGGGACTTTCCTTCCCATTGACACTAGACGTGAGCTAACGGGAGTTCTGCGATAACAACTCCCAATCATTCCATCTGTTTCCGATGTTCAGCCTGTGAGTGTGCTGCTTATGTAGCACAAGAGACAGGATTTGGCAGGCCGATGGAAGCTCCCAAGTGTTGTTGAATTCTTTTTGGGGTGGGGGGATTGAGCTAAAAGCAAAGAAATGGAAGTCTGGAGAAAGCTCCAGTGCTTCTGGTTCTGTGGCATCAATGTGGCTTCTAAAAGCATCCAAGCAGCAGACATTCCATCAGAAGAAGAAGAAGAAGAGTTTGGATTTGATATCCCGCTTTACTACTACCCGAAGGAGTCTCAAAGCGGCTAACATTCTCCTTTCCCTTCCTCCCCCACAACAAACACTCTGTGAGGTGAGTGGGGCTGAGAGACTTCAGAGAAGTGTGACTAGCCCAAGGTCACCCAGCAGCTGCATGTGGAGGAGCGGAGACGCGAACCCGGTTCACCAGATTACGCGTCTACCACTCTTAACCACTACACCACACTGGCTCTCACACAGGCTACAGCAACGGGAGAGATGAGACAGCAGGGCCCATTCTGTCGCCACTGCTGAAATACCAGATCCATCAGGCTCTTTCCTTTCTCCTGCCATCTACCAGTAGCTATTCCATCAGGCTACAGCAGAAAGAGAGAGGGGAGACTCCATCAGCTCTACCGAAAAGGCAACTCCATCAAGCTCATTCCTGTCATCTAGCAGTAGACATTCCATCAGGCTCCAGCAGCTGTTTCTCCTTCAATCCTTTCTTATACCATCATCAGAAGTTCATTATAAGAACTTTGTAACTTTTTAGAACTGGCTCCTGGATTTACTTATATTTCTCTTCCCTTCTCAACCCCTTCAGCTTTTTGTTGGCGTGTCTTTTAGATTGCAATCCTGAGGTCAGAGAACTGATTTGTTTGTTATTGATCTTATAAAAGTTGCTCTGGGAGCCTTTTTGGCTAAAGAGCAGGGGGTGGTGAAAAAGAAAAAGCTTTAAATAAGTGAACAACAAATAAAACTTGGAGTTTTCCGTCAGCCATTAGTTATTAATATACTATATTGTTATTTTACTGGGGAAGGAGCAAACTTTACTGTGAAGCAGCACACTGGGCAATTTTTCACCGGAAATAAAAGATTTGACTTGTGAAGTGGGAGGGGAGAGAGGAAAGCTTATAAGTATCTAGATTATTACTTTGGCTTAAAATAGACACGGTATTAAAAGACATTGTGAGATTTTACTCCCAGCCCATTGCATAATCCAGCAGAAAATTATCTCCCAAAAATCCTGATAGAAGTGAATGGCATAAGAACGCAAGAGCCCTGCTGGATCAGGCCAAAGGCCCATCTAGTCCAACATCCTGTTCTCACAGTGACCAACAAGGTGCCTATGGGACATCTACAAGCAGGATTCCTGCATTGCAGGAGGTTGCACTAGATGACCATTGGGGGTTCCTTCCAAGTCTGTGATTCTATGACAACCCTCTCTCCACTTGTGATCATTATTATTTATTAAAATTTCATTCATCTGAAGATCAGAGGGTGGTTTACAGCATAAAAACACAAAATGAGAACACAAAATACAGAACGAACCAACCAACCAATAACCTTCCTCCTCCTCCCTCGGCGCAAACACATTTAAAAGGCTACAAATAGTTCAATCAGCCAAAGGCCTGGTTATAAAGGAAAGGTTTTGCCTGGTGCCTAAAGATATGGTACAAAGGTGCCCGATGAGCTCATTCCACAAATGGGGAGCCACCACAGAAAAGGCCTGCCATCTTCCGGACCTCTTGTGGAGGAGGCACACGAAAAAGGACCTCAGATTATGATTGCAGGTTCCAGGTTGGATAATATGAGAAGAGGCGCCACCAGGGGTTCAAATTTGGCCTGCAAGATCATTTCCATCTCTTCCCTCCCATTCCTTTTTCCTAATGCATCCTGTCTTTTTTCTTTAGACTGCAAGGCTGAAGGCACGGACTACTGATTTTTGTAAGCCACCTGGGAAGCCTTTTTGTCTGAAGAGTTGGGGCACAAATGCCTTGCATAAATAAGCAAGCCAGCTTCCCCCCCCCCCCCCCGCCCAACGTCAGGGGTGCTGCTTTTGAGTTGTGCTCGCTGATGAGCACAGCCGCAGAGTAGAACCCTGGAGGTTTCCTTGCATTAACTCTCTTAATCCCCTCAATCCAAATGGCCTGTTCTTGGAAACTGTAATCCCAGGAAAGGATTTGCTTCTGCTTCCGTGTCATAAATATCAACTTAAGGGAACACATTTCTTTTACTTTCAGAGCGGGGTGGAATAAGAAGCAGCTTCCAATGGGGATTCCCACCCTCTAAAGCTGCTTGTAAATTCCAGCAGATAAATGAAAGCCTAGCTAGGCCTTAATCCGGAGACATAGATAAAGAACATGCAAGAGACTGCATGAGTTTCTGGGCAGTGTCGTCTTTGGTTGAGCTGAGATGGGGAACCTGCAGCCTGCGGCCCTCCATCTCATTTCGCGTGGCCCTTGGTATAGTCCGTCTTGCTGAACACTGAAGCCACTCTTTCTTTCTGGACTGCCACTCTGGGAATCATAGAATTGGAAGGGACCATGAGAGTCATCTAGTCCAACCCCCTGCAATGCAGGAATCTTTTGCCCAACTTGGGGCTCGAACCCACGACCCTGAGATTTAAGAGTCCCATGCTCTACCGAGTGAGCTATCCTGGACTTCCTCTTCTACCTCATGTGTGTGCTTGTGTCAGAGAGAGAGGAGGGATGCAGTGGAACAAAGAGGCGGGGAAATCTATGCAATCCTGCAGCTAAGCGGGAGTGGAGAACCTTCCGGGGGCCACATGCCAGTTGTGGGCAGGGCCAAGGGCCAAAGTGGGTAGAGCAAGGAATGTAACTTCTATATTTATATAGCAGGCTAGTTTCTAAACACACACACACGCCTCTCTACTATTCTCCATCCAAGCAGGCCAGAAGTTCAATGATGCATTTCAGCCAGGCAAAAACTTTTGAGGATTTGCAGTAGGGCTCGCACTGGGTGTGGCCTGGGGGAGAGAGACCCAGATAGTTTAGGCTGGGGGCTGCATTCTGCACAGCAACCTAGCAACCCCCTGCCACCCAGAATCCAACTCCGGCGCACAGCCACACTAAAGACTCCCGTGCCGCCCTACGACCCCCAAACGCCCAGTGCAGATCACCACCACCCTGCCCCTGGCTACCTACGCTACCTGGGCCTGCAGTTCTCAATCCCTGTTGCAAACTATGCCCACCTTTGGCTCTGGTTCTTTCCGCCATTGGCCCCAGCTCCATTCCCCGTTGGCTGCGACTCCAATTGATCTTTCTCCTGGGTCAAGAGCCCTACATAAGAAGAAGGTTTCTAGGCCTGGCAGAGGTGGATAAACCACGATGGGATCATTGTAGGAAGGGATCTATCTTACCCAGGCACCCCCAAACTCAGCCCTCCAGATGTTTTGGGACTACAGTTCCCATCATCCCTAGCTAACAGGACCAGTGGTCAGGGATGATGGGAATTGTAGTCCCACAACATCTGGAGGGCCGAGTTTGGGGATGCTTGATCTTACCTATCTATGGGATGCATCGATCCAAACCTCACTAGTAAATAATAATAATAATAATAATAATAATAATAATAATAATAATATCACCTTTGACATGTGTTCCAAGGCGACATACAAATTATAATGAAAGCATAAAAGCTAGCAGAACTAAAAACAATACAAAACAGGCACCTGTGGCAGGGGCCTGTTCATTCCACTGGGAAAGCTTGCTGGCTGTTGCTCTGACATTTGTCTCATTTTTGCGTCATCTTCTGTCTTGTAGAGGAAAAGGACAAGATTCATTGCCTTGGATTTCCTAACCGAATGGCTATACAAGTAAGTTACTTAACCTTTGAAATATTAAACCAGGGGCAGCCAACCTGGTTCTATCCAGATTTTGCTGGAGTACAGCTTTAAAGAGCTCCAGCCAACCTGGTCAAAAGTCAAGGACAAAATCTGTAGGGCACCATGTTGGCCGTCTCCATATTAAACGTTCCTAATTTCCCCCCTGTTCTTTGTAAACCATTTTGAGACCCGTGTGTTTGCTTTCCTTTTCTAACGGTGCCTTTTTAACCTCATGGCGGCCCCATCAGCCACAACCCAAAGAGGAAAGACGAACCGTTTGTTGAGTTCTTCGAGATCCCTTTTGTGAAGGAGTGGCTAAAGGACCAGTAAGTATCATCCAGGAATCAAATGCAGTATGCCTGCCCCCCTCCCCACTTCCCTGCCTGCTCATCTTGCCCCCTATCTGGCAAACCTCAGGATAGAGCTCAGTCAAATTGTCCCCTTTTCAATTGCCTTTATTATTCATGTGTAACAAAGACTCTCTGACATGCATGCTAATTTGGTAGCCACCTTGTTCCAAGGCATTTTTGTCTGTGGTTAATTTGCACAGAAATTGAAAGGGAGAACGCTGAAGGATTCATTATTCCTGAACCCGGAGAGGAGGGGGTCTTTAAATTGCCTGCTGTTGTTCTGATTATCGTTACACAAATGAACAAATACTGTTTACTGGCGCAACAGTTTGACAACACATCTTTTTTTGGGGGGGGGATTCTGTTGATTCAAGGGGTTCCTTCAGAGTGGGGCCAAATGCGTTTCCACTGTAGCACTTTTGCAACTATGATAGGATAAGACCTGCTGGGAAGCCACTTTACACAGACAGTTTGCCACGTTGAGTTAAGCAGCCTCTCCATGTGGATGCAAGCCACAAAGCTACCTACGTGGGTGACGGCATGTGAATCGGGTGGCAGTGTCGCCAATGTGTTTGCCGCCCTGAGCTCCTTTGGGAGGAATAGCAGGATATCATTTTAAGGAACAAACAAGTAAATAAATAAACAAGGTGGCCCCTCCAGTAAATTAATTGAAGGAGACCAGGGTGCTTCAGAAACACTGGGTGGGTGGGGAGTTGTAATAGGAGGAGCGTTGCGTACTATTAAGCTATTCTAGAGCCTAGCTCAAAGTCACCTGCCGCTTTGCAAGTGTATGAAAGGAAATAGCCTTCATTTCTGCATTTGTGTGGTTTCCTGTGCCATCTGCCCACGGCCAGCTGGCACATGGGCATTTGACTGGGGTTACAAGAGCGCTTCAGTTTGTTTGCATTATGAAGTATCTCAAAACACCCTCTTGTTGAGCTTTTCATCCTCCGCTATTGACCCTTGGAATTCTCAAAAGTTTCTCAGGGGTTTAACAACTGCTTCTATCTGTCTGTCGATCCATCCGATGGCTTCTTTGTTCTACTAATAAATTGCAGAATTGCACATAGCAATTTTTCTCTGGAGGCTAACGTGCATGCCAAGTGTATGTGGAACAACATTCCCCCCCCCCACCTTTTCTCCTTTTCATATTCTAATTGACCTAAGTCTGCTAGTCTCAGCTGCCTTTACAGTTGACATCACTCAGTTCTCAGCTGGCCCTATAGGGCTAATTTAGCAGGGGTGACTGCTTTCTTTCTCTCTCTACAAAGCTCTGTGCTTCTACAGGCTTTGCAATGTTTCAAGCGGCCTGCCCCGGCCCCGGTTTTCACCATAAGCATTTATTTTAAGCGTCCCTCTGCTCTGTGCCCGGCTACACCGCTCTCATCTTAGCTAGAGCTCGAGGAGAGGGATGGCTTTTGAGCACTGGAGAGAATTGCTCTTCTCCATAGTGTTTCAAAGAAATGGCGGGAGGAGGGTTTGTGTGAAAAAGCAGCTGGGCTGTTTGTAAAGGAGACTTCCGCATTCATGGAACAGCTTGTTTGGAAGATGCTGGAGTGTTGGAAAATATGGGACAGATAAAAGAGAAGACTTAATTGCACAGTGCATAGTTAAAACTATGGGATTTGCTCCCACGGGAAGTAGTGGTGGCCCTCAGCATGGTTGGCCACTGTAAAAACAGGATGCTGAACTAGATGTGCCTTTTGCCTTATCTATCAGGGTTCTTCATATGCTCTTACATTCATGCATTTGTGTTTCTTCGCTAAACCGTGTGCTGGATTGTAAGAAAACATTGCAGCTGAGCTTGGGCTATCAACAGCCGCTCAGAAGGGAGTCTGAACCACTCAGCACCCTAACACCTGAAGAAAGGCCAAACTGAGATATAAGGAAGTCCTTTGGAAAACTTTGAAAATACCTGCCCTTTCTTCAGTGAGCTCAGAGGGTATAAATAGTTCTTTCCTCATTCTATCCTTTCAAGTACCCTGTGAGGTTGTCTGGCCTGAGTACTGGCGCTTGACCCAAGGCCTGCCATTTTGCTGAGCATCTCACGTTTCAGAAAGCACAGATTAGGATGGTATCTGAAGAAGTGTACATGCACATGAAAGCTCATACCAAGAACAAACTTAGTTGGTCTCTAAGGTGCTACTGGAAGGAATTTATTTATTTTTTATTTTGTTTTGACTATGACAGACCAACACGGCTACCTACCTGTAACTGAGATTAGGATGGTTCACTGTTCATTGTGAACTGAATTGAGTTTCTCCCCCATCACTAGCCTGAAGCAACTGCCTCACACTGCCTAATGGTAGGGCTGGCCCTGAGGCCATTTCACCACCAGAGATCTGATTATGGGCCTGCAAATAACAAAGAAGTGAAAAGGAAGGACAAGTAGCAGCAGCAGACAGAGATTCTGGGGAATTCCAACAAATGGAAAAGGAGTGGAAAATGTCGATATTTGCTTATTTGTCCAATATCCAGGACAGAAATCAGTCAGGCGAATGCAGTCAGTATTCACTGTTGTTGCTTTCAGTCTGCAGTTGATATGTAATTGATTAGTTTTTTTGGCCATTGCATTTGCATCTCACATTCTTTGCATTGAAACAAATGGCATGGAACAACATAATGACAACATAACTTACGCACATTATGTAATCAGTTACACAACTTACATAATTCACCATAGCAGATAGTGAGATGGCTAAAGTACTTTTTGGCGGAAGATGAACTGCAGTGGAGTGGAAGCACTGCTGTGTGTGATGAGTACAGGGTGGGATGGAAAAGGATGCCTTCTCACATCCTTTGAGACAGAGTCTCTTCCCTTTGCCTCGTTCTTCACATCTCTCGTCTGTTCTTGCCGCCTCCTCTCCCCCTTGGCGAGCACAGTTTTTGTTTCCCGGCTGAATGAACAAGCTGTGAATCTATTGCTTTTGGTGACCACTTTGGTTACATGTTATTTTCCGCTCCCCTGCCTTGTGTCTGTTTCCAGTTTCATGACTTAAAAAAAATCACACACACAAAATGTAAAGCCCTTTTAGGCAATCCCTCCCCCCTTCTTGTATGTCAGTAAAACGCTTAACAGATCCTCTCTCCCACCATGCTGGAAATAACAACAGGAAGACATTGCTTCCTGCATTTGAAGCCTGTGTAACAATCCAGATGAGCTCCTGCGACCACCATTCCAAACATCCACCCCCACTCCTCCTCCTGCACCACCCTGTATCAGAAGAGATGCTGCATGCAGCAAGCTTCCTCTCTTTCTAAATACACTGGAACAAGAATCACTGCAGGGGCTAAACTATTAGATTGTCAGACACAGTGAATGTCAAAATCTGCCCAGCACGTTTGGCCTAGATTAATGCCTGCGTTCTCCATGTGCGAATCCATACTCCAGCAAAAAAGAGAAAGAAGCAACTATTCCATTCTGAAACGAGTTGACTGAAGCCTTCATTTTTATTTATTTTTTTGGAAAAGGCACAACAGAATTAAAAACTGTAAGAATTGCCGTGCTTCATTGAGCCAGCAGTCTGCCTTGGCCAGCGATGGGGGAACTGGTGGCCCTCCCAGGTGTTGTTTGGCTCCAACCCTATCAGCCCTTGCTGGCACAGCCAGTAGTCAGGTATGATGGGAGTTGTAGTCCGACAGCTTCAGGGAGGGCCACGGGTATCTCATTATGGTGTTCTGCCTTTGGAATAAGTTGCCCATATGCTGCAGGGAAGCTCAGAAGCTGGGCAAGATGGTGATCTCCATCCTGGTTGTTTGCCCAATGTCTAGTGGTCAGAGGTATACTGTCTCCAAACACGGAGTTCCATTTTGCAGTTACAAGCGGGGCCTGCAGCAAAATGTTGCAGTGTGGAGTGTTCCCATTCAGTGTACCGGCCAGACACATCCATTCCTCCTCCTCAATGGTCAATCAGTATCCTGTGCCTACTCTCAGTCCTCATTTGGCTGTTTTTAGAGTTCCACCCCCTGCTTTTATGGATTCCTCCCTGAAAGATTTTCTGCCCTTCTGTCCATCTTTTGGTTCCTCCAAGTTTACTGATACCCCAGAGCCCTCATGCCTCCTTCCCAGAGCTGGGCACCTCCTTACCTGCCTGAGGAAGGCCCGCCTGAGGGCAGGGAAGGGGATGCCAAATTTTGGCCCCGCACAGGGTGCCATAGTACCCATGTCCGCCACTGCTCTTGTGCCTCTCCAAATGCCTCTCCTGAGGGACAGTGACTTGGGCTGCTACAGATGAAGTACCAATTGATAGAAATCAGGGATCTTCAATGGGAAAAGTCTTCCAGGTCTGCTATGGAGCAGCAAGGCTCAAACCTACTAGTTCCTATTCTTGTAAGCTCTGTTGATGGAGCAGAGGGAAAGTCAGCTGGAACCTGCTGCCAAATTCCTTGCTTCAAGCCATATGCATATGCATATCTTTGTGTGGCACCATCACCCCAACTCTTTTTGACTCCAGGACAGGAGCCATTGTAATCATAGAGTGGAAATAAGTGAAGATATATAAGTGTGTGCTGACTTAAGAGTTCCATGTAACTAACCTGCCAAACTAAGGATCAACTTTAGGAACCAGATTGGTGATACAACGTTGGACTGTTGGACTGAGATAGCATCGTCTTGCCCAACCTGGCTTTATATGCTAGTCGAACCTTCGCCAACCTGCTGCCCTCCTGATCTTTTCAATGACAACTCCCAGCAGCCCCAGCCAGCATGGCCACTGGGATCAAGAGAATTCAAATAGAAGAAGATAGAAGGCTCCCTGCACACTGACATCAAGTTAACATTGATTTATGCACTGCAAACTTGGACAGATAATCGAGGATCCTCCCTGGCGCCCTTTCAGATATAGTGTTTGACCCACCCTTTCTCAAAGTGGTGTGGATTTTCCTGGACAACAGAGAATGATCTGTGAAAATCTGCTTGGGGGCATATTTCAAGAACTGTCAGATCTCGATGACTTCAGATTTCAACCACATACATTAACGGGGAGAATTTCATCAGCCTCTGCTTTAAAAGAAAACAGGCATTTCACGGGTTAATCCATTACTTATAGCTGACAGTGTTCATATGCTGCATTGGAGACCAAGTGACATAAATTAGCATCTCATCTTAGACACAAGAGTAGTTATTTCCTTCTGGGTGATGGTAAATAAATAGCCCTTAATTACTTTTTCGCCTGTGCTTCCATTTTGGTATTTAGATGGGAGGACATACAAAAGCTTTAAATGTAAGGTAACCTCCTTCCCCAATGTGCTACAGCTGCCCCTTGCTGCAGCCTGCCCTGTATTAGCAGTATCCACTTCCAGCAAGCAGCCATTTATCTCCTCATGCAGAGGTGGGAAGTACCATACAGAACAGTACCTTTTTTCCTTTCCTTGGAAAGTCCTATTTCTCTGACTAATAGCTATCTTCAGTCAGCAAATTTTGGTGTTTGTGGCACCAACTTCCTTCGCTTGAAAGCAGGGACGTTGGGGAGTTCCATCAGAAATGGGAGCAGAAATTGCTGCAATTCACATGTTCATCTGAGGTCAGCAACAGAAATTTTGCAAGTGAAGACAAGTGGTATTGGTTGTCACTGGGTTTTTTCCCCAGTACGCAACATTACACACATAATTGCATTATTTTCTGCATTGTATTTATTCTGTTGATATTATTTATTTTTTTCAATTTATATCTTGCCCTTCTTCCTGAAGAAACTGAGAACAGCAAATGCATCAATATAACAACAACAACAACAACAACAACAATCTTTTTAAAGCATTCTAAAAACAGTTGAAAATATTCTAAAAACAGTTAAAAACATTCTCTTAACCTGTTATCTCAGAGTTGCCAGGAGTGTTTTGATGTTTTTCTTCCACTGAAATGCATTGACATTTGTGACATAATTCATTACATTAGTTTGGGTCAGAGAGAGAGAGAGAGAGAAAGAGAAAGAGATGAATAACGTAGATTTTAGCGTAAACTGAACTGTAGCAGAATGGAAACAGCGCTGGTTACGTGTGGAAGACAGGACAGAATGAAAGTCGATGCTCCCTATATCCCCACTTGCTTGCCAGCAGTTCTCTTCCTTTCTTGCCTTTTAATAACATATGAGTCACATGTCTGGGATTGCAAGAGGGATGTGGACAAAAAATAGCCATCTCTCTGGGCTCTGACGGAGGGCACTGCTAATGCAAATAAGGATAATCTGTAATATAGGATCATAGGAGTATTGAATTGGAAGCTTTTTTTTTTTAAGGTGGAAGTTCCAATTGTGAATTTACTAAGTCACACCTTGTATTAAAGTACTGGGAAGCTATGCTATTTCTGAGCCGAAATCTTCCTTGTCCAAGCAAAGTGTTTATGTTTCAGATACAGTGTATAGATTGGCATTCACGGGATAGCTGTTAATTTCAAAATCAACAGAGTTGTCAGCTCTGATTCGTCTTGGAGTGTCACAGCTGTCTCCTGCCACAAATAACTTGTTCCCTCTCCCCCAGTTCACTCTTGATGGGCTATTGCCTCTGCTCATATTCTATTTTTATTTGACCTGAAGCCAATTACTAATACTCCTGGAGACAAAAATGGACCTGGCGTGCCTTCTGCTCCCGGCCTGCTGAAATGATTGATAGACTTCCCCCCTCCCCCCCCTGAATATTGAGCCCTCCCTCCACCTTTGCCTTGATTTATACATTGCCTTTTCTACTTTAGTCCTGGATCAGTTCTCTGACAGCTCCTCATGATTTAAAAATGAAGCCTGTGGAACTGGGGCCAGAGCTAATTTTCCAAGGTTAGGAAGGGTGATCTTGTGTTTCCCTGAAAGAGGATATAAATGTTTGTAATAGATGAAGGAGAGAGCCACTGTCGGAGGGCTTCATTGGGGTGCTGGCGGACTTTTTGAGGACATAAAAGGGGGCACATTGGAAAACTGTATGAAGTTGAAAGCACTGGGAAGCATGATTGTTGTTTATATCCTGGTATTACAGGTGTGGACAACCAATGGCTCTTGAGATGTTGCTGAATTACAACTCCCATCAGCCCCATCAAGCATGGGCAATGGCCAGGGATGATGGGAGTTGTAGTTCAGCAACATCTCAAGAGCCATTGGTTGTCCAAACCTACACTATTCCGCATCACATAAGGTTGGTGCAACAGAACTCTGTGATGGAACCCAGAGCGCATGGAAATGCCATTTACCTTCCTGCCGCAGTGGTACCTATTTATCTACTTGCAGTGGTGTGCTTTCAAAGTGCAGATTCGAACCGCCGACCTTCAAATTGGCAAGCCCAAGAGGCTCAGTGGTTTAGACCACAGTGCCACCCACGTCCCTACAGGATAACTACCCCTTTTTGAGTATGGTGCTTGAGAGGATGGCAAATCCATTCCAGTTCGAGTTCAGTCCTGGGTATGGGACTGAATTGGCCTTGGTTTTATTAATGGATGACTTTTATTGGCTGGACTGACTTGGTTAGTTTGTATTGGAAGGCAGTGGTTCCACTCCTACCTACAGGATCATTCTGAGAGATGTGGCATTGGTGACTATTACCTCAGCCACACGTCTGTTATTTTTTGAGGTACCACAAGGAACCATCTTGTTCCCAGTTCCATTTCCCACCTATTCGAAACCACCATGAGCAGTCAGTAGGAGACTTGGAGTCTGGTGTCGTTAGTTTGACAGTGACCTTCCTTTTACCCAAGGTGTGATTTTGAATTTTTTTTATTAAAAAAAACCATTTGCTTCAGTCCTAGGCCACCAATTCCGCTGTCCCTGCTGTTAACGGAGGAAGAAGCAGGCAACATAATTCAATCATTCTGGAGAGGTTATCGGGTAAGAGTCATCCATAATTATTTTGTTTGATGTTGAATCTGTGCGACTGCGGAGGCCCTGGGGAAAACCCCTTACATAAATTCTAAGTAGCAGGTGCTATAAATAGCCACGAAGACCCTGATGGTTTGCATAGAAGCTGTCTTGTGCTGGCGATCTTATCGTGGGGGGAAGGAGGGGGCAAGCTGCTGTGCTTTTATAAATAAATAAAAAAAGGTTAACCCACAACAAAGAAGTTCAGAGATGAAATGGGCTTCATCAGGGTGCGAAAAGCTTCCTTGCTCTAACTTCCATTTTTATTTTACGGTCCCTTTTTTTCTGGTGGCAAGAAGACGTCTGGAAAAAATCCCCAAGTCTCATGTCTGAGCATGTGAATCAGCGCAGAGGAGGGCAAAGGAGGGAGGGATCCACTGAGGCAAGAGAAAAGAAATAAATGAAGGAACGGGATGCTGAGCTCTTCAGGAGGAAAAAATAAAGAGGGGCGAGGAAGAAGGATTATAGGCCTGTGTACGGGGTGTGCTCAGGCTCGCCTTAATGCCAGAATAGTGGCTTTATGGGTCCCTGACGTCGCTCAACTATAGTAGAGCACTAGCTCCATCGTGGTGACCAGGTCGCTTCTCTGCCTCTGCATGCAGGTTGAGGAGGGATGAGAGAGCTGTTGAGACACAAAATAAATGTCTGTCTTTGTGGAAAAGGAGGCAGGAGCGCTTGGGGGGATGGCTTGGGGCATGCTCTTGAGCAGCAAGCACCACCTTATCGCTGAGGTCTTGCCGCTTGGGTCCGTTGCTGTTCTTTGAGGTGAGGTAACGATGTGGGAGCCCCATGTGTCCCTCTGCCACAAAAGCAGCCCCTCACCTCCACATTTCTCTCTCCTCAAAAGGTGGTGAGTGGTAGGCTCCTTGCGAAGCAACAAAAACATGTTCCCACCCTTGCAGAGACAGCTCTCCAGCCCCTCCTCAGCCTGCGTGCAGAAGCAGTTTGTATTTTTAAAGTAACGTTTTGTTGTTATCTAAAAAAATAATGTTTGCTTTCTTTGTTTGATGCATGAAAATAATGCCCTTTAGGATTATGTGCACCATAAATGTTCACCTTAAAAATATTCCCTGTGTTCACAGCCTAATGATAAGCACTGTGTGTGCCTACGAAAAGGCTAGATGGGGAACAAACTAAGGAAACTAGGAACTAACTAGGAGCATAGGCTTCCTCATGCCACATGTTCATGATATGTGTGTGGTTTGTGGGGCATTTCTAAAAATCATTGTGCATGGTAACATGTCTTCAGTGATATTGCCGTGCATCTTGAGGTACTCACCTAGGGAAAAAACCCAGAGAAGGCATGAGAATATTTCATTTTCTGTCAGTTTTTGTATTCAGTGGTTCTGGCTCTTCTGTGTAGCTCTGTGATCCTCTCCACAGGATCAGCTCATTATGGAGTCATTTTGGTAAGCTACCTTTAGTCAGGTATGACTGAATCTGTGCTCTTTTATCTGAAAGCAGCTCTACACTGACCAGGCTCTGATACAGGTTATCTTTAATATTTCTTCTTATGAGCAATAATAATGCTGCTGTCAAATGTGCATTGCATTAATTATATTAGGAAGTTTCAGCTGCCTGCTGAGGGCCTTTTTTGAACAATTCTTTGCTCATAAATTTGCTCAGATTCGATCCAACCTGGCTATGCGAGATGGGAACCTGTGTCACAGGCTTCAAGAGTAGTCGCTTGTAGCAGCTGCATGGATTGGTTTCAGCCTAGTTTCCCTCAAAGTTGTGAACAATGTTGGATCCATAGGTTTTCCTCTAGAGGAAGGGGACATTTGGATCCAAGCCAGAGTCCTTGACTCCTAGAGTTGGAAGGGGCCTTTGAAGAACCATCTGCAACCATCTTTCCAAAGTTGTCTTCAGAGTTGTCTCCAGATGTTTTGTACCACAACTCCCACTGACAACCGGCCATGCTGGCTGAGGTAGATGGGAGATGGGAGCACACCAGCTTGAGGAAGGCTGTACCAGTTGCTCTCTGGCTTATTTCCTATCTTGGCAAGTTGGTGTGAGCTCGTTGGGCCACCGGCAGAAATGGTGAATGCCAAATTTGGGGAGAGCTTTCTCTGCTTACTTTTTTAAAAAAGCCAACTTAGTGTATAGTCGGATTTAGGCATCTTCTCATCCCTTTGTAGAAAAGGTTACCAAGGTTGTAATAGCAGAGCAACTTCAGGCACACTTAGATTATGTTTTCAGATCGGGATTCCAACCTGGCTATGAGACTGAGAGGGCGTTGGAAGTCCTGGTGGGTGATCTAAGTCTAAAGGTTCAGAACAGCCCATGAAATAAGCAAGGGGATTTGTGCAGGTGTAAAACCCAAGACGAAGTGTCCATGCACCGAAGCCAATCTATACAACTTTGACCTACTGACCGAAGACATCTTAATAGGCATGCATGGTAGCCCACCCGAGATTCCCTGGAACAGTTTTACTGCCTGCTAAGGGCAGGGTGGACATGTTTTCATTACCGACTTGTGAACTTCCTGGAAACATGACACTGGACTAGTAGATCTCTGATTGGGCTCTTCATTTTGCTTCTCTTTTGGCCAAAGGAAAGTATGTGGAGTTACTATGTGGACTTAAAGGTGATGGGGAAATAATTCTGCATGTACTCTCTTTATCTTTTTAGACCAGGAGAAATTGCATGTGTGCCACTGTTTCCCTTTGCAGGAAAGAGCCACTCATCTGGGCTATGTTACATGTGCAGCCACAGAAATATTTTTTGGCAAGGGAGAAGTAACACTCCAAACAAATGACTTTGCTGCTACGTCTTGTATTTGTGTTGACACACTTACTCCCAAACAGCAGCTACACTGAAATGCTGGGTACCATCACGTTTTCTATTGAGGAACAATAATTTCTCCATCAGGGAAGACTAGCAGAAAAGCAATCCAAAAGTCTAGATAATGGGTGTTTCACTCTAGCCTTATTGGCTAGATCTTCTTTCCTAAGTATTAGTCATTGCTGTTACTTCATGCATTGGCTAAAAAACAGTGCTTGCTGTTGCTGCTGTTGCTTTCAGTCCAGAAATGACACATAATTGATTGCATTCCTCCCACCCCCATTTACATTCGGGTTTCCTTTGCATTGAAATGAATGGGGTGGAATAACTGAATGACAATGTCATTTTGCCACAGTGGGTAGCGAGATGACAAATGTAGTTTTTGGTGGAAGACAAACTGTAGCAATGCTGAAACAGCATCAAATACAGGGCAGAACAGAAAATGAAGCCTTTTTTACATAAGTAATTAATCATCATCATCATCATCACTCTTCAAGGTCCGCTGTGAACCTGAGGTTCAAGAATTACGCCAGTGGCAGAAACACTTGAGGGAGACAAAGAACATTATTAAACGTGTGCGAGAATTCTGGGCCAAGCAAGAGAAAAAAGGTAACTTTCTCCTCACCCCCCCCCCTCGCGAACAGGATGTAAATGGTACAGCTGGAACATTTTGTTAAATGACCAGTTATACTGTGGTTAGCTGAAGCATCCTTTTGTTCAGGCACTAGAGATGGGCAACACTGCCGGTTAGGTTTTTCTCATTTCTCCAGTCTTAAGTTCAGTTCTGTTCTCTACCTTTCTAAATAATAATAGCATCAATTTCCTTTCTTTTCTTTTCTTAAGGAAAGGAAGTCCTCGTGTAAATCAATTGCCACACATTTTCAGTTGAAACTTCATGAAGGTTTTTTGAAGCAGAACTATTGAACAAATTAGATATGTGAGTGATCTGGTTAGTAGATGGATCCTGAGATGCCTAGAAGTCTGTCTCAGGCAAAAAGCACGAATTTGCTTAAAGTGCAGACAGTGAATTTCTCCACTATCCCTGGAGGAGACTCTACTTGGGCTCATCATAGCTCCCATCAAAACAGGGTGCTAAATAATATGTAGCATGTGCTAAAAATAAGATTTCGCTCGGCAGTGCTTGTCAGTTCGGTGCTCTTAACATACATGATGGCTTTTGGTTTTATGACAACATCATTGTATATTGTTGCCATCTTGGTACCTGTGATTGTAAATCCCTCCCAAGAGGAATCTCCCCACAAGTGGTAAGCCTTTTGAATTGGTGGCATTTATAGGAGGACCAATGTAATAAATAGTGATTTTCGGTCTTGTTTGAAAGGTCTGGAAAACGTAAGGTATGGAATAATTCCCAAATCGGGATTCCCCACCCCCACCCCAATTTAAAAATAAAATGCAGCACCCTTAGGGGATCTCTGCAATTCAATATAAAGGTGCAACACTGATGGGACAGAACAGAAACAAGCCAACACATGTTGTACAGTGAAGACATTTTGCCTTTTTTATTTTTGAGAAGCATCCCAAAGCTTTACGCATCCATTGTGTGCACGGCACATTGTGATGACATTCTGTCCAATACAATGGGTATCTTTGTGTTTGCACTTTGCTGCAAAGACAACTGGTTCTCTATCCAAAATGCAGCGGTTCTGGCTCACAATCTGTTGGGGCTTTTTTGTTCTTCCAGAAGTTATTATGGTGATAGATGAGGATGATGCCTTGGGGGCAAATGACCTTTGCCACCCCCCAACCCCACCCCCGGCTCCAATTTGCTTCTTCACCCTTCTTCATTTTCAAGGGAGGAATGAACAATAAAACCTCAATGAAGTTATTAGTTCTTTGGGGGAAGGTTAAGAACCTTTCTCCTTTTAAAAGCTGTTATTATTATTATTATTGATAGCATGTATTGCTTATTTTTTCATTGGGCTTGGAAGGAGCATTCTCTTGTAGCCGGTAGAATAGCTTTTGGCATGTGCTTGGTTGGTTTGCCTTTGGTGCCCACAACAGTTTTTCTGGTTTGCAAATGTGTTCACAGGCCTACAAAGACAAGCAATCCCTGTTTCAGCATTATGTCTGATTGTGGGATTTTTGGTTTGTTTTGCCCTAACAAACAGCAGTTGCTTAGCCAACAGCAAGGCATGGTTTAAGGCTGGCTAGTGGCCAGGATTTATTAGGTCCAGAGAGGGGAACCTTTGCCCTCGAGATATTAGTGTTCTAGAGTGATAATTTCAAGCATTCAGGAAGAATACAAAATAAACATAGAAACACACATACAGACTGATTAATTTCAGAATTAATATATGAAGTTATAGGAAAGGGGGTGGAAGTCTTTGTGCCTGGCTCTGAATAGCGGCTGCTGTTTTCAAAATACAAATGTGGCTTTGTTTGGGGCAAAATGTTTGAACAAACAATTTTGTTGCCATGTGATAAACCCCAAAGAGGAATGGCTATCAAATTCTCTAGTCTTCAGTCTGCCAAGTGATTGCGAGAAGAATTACGAAGGATGACAGTTATTATTCCAAATACATTTGGTCAAAGTGTGTATGAAATAAATAAGATTATTCTCAAAGAAATGGGGAGATGCCTTTCTACACCTCCTCTTCCTTTCAGTGTTGCACTAATAAAATTAAAGTCACATTTGTATTTTGAAAACAACAGCCTCTGGAGGAGGAGGAGGAGGAGGTGTCAGAAGCTGAAGAGGCAACGGGGTTTGGTGAGCAGGAAGAGACTGGGGCAGAGAGCAGTCCAAGCTCAGAGGCAGAAGAGGCGGCTGGAGGGGAGTGGGGCTAGGAGTCAGAGAGGCAAGTTTTTGAAGAATCCAGGGAGTCTCCCTCTCCTGCCTGGTCTCCTAGAGCACACAGAGAATTCAAATGAGCAAATCAGAGATTGTTTGTGCGCAGACGCAGTCTTGGAAAAAACCCTGGAGAGGAGGGGACTGTGGGAAGGTGGGACTCTTCAGTCCTCACAATTGCCTCATTGCGGCAAGACCTATTGGGAATAGTTGCTAGGATTTCTAGGTCTTCACTGTTTTGGTTTGCTTTGCATAAAGAGTTAACTTCACTGACACCATGTTTTTATTGCTGATCTACACTTGATTCCTGCTCCTGACAGGCCCTCCTGTTAGAATGACCGGCACTAGCATTGTAATCCTTTTAGTGCTAAGTCCTTGTTTATTTGCCCAGACATTTTTTAAGGGTTTGGTTTTTTCATCTGCACTGCTGTTGCTTTTTTGGACTTTAGCTACCTCTTATTTATTGCGATATGGGGCTCTGTTGCTTTATGATTTTATTCTAGTTTGCTTATATTATCAGTGGCCCGTCATATATTCTTGCACTACAACTCCCATCATCCCTGGCCCCTGGCTATGCTGGCTGGGGCTGATGGGAGCTAGAGTCCAGCAACATCAGAGGTTCCCCACCCCTCACACAGAGAAAGGGTATGTTATAAATACTTGAGGTATACAAGCACCGCTTTGTGGATTTCACAGAAATCTTGAACTGCTTTCCAAACAAAAGCACAGCACAGCCCTGCAAGTTCGAGGAGCATGCGGTGTTTGCATCGAGTGCTTTCCAAATGCCAGGGATGGTTGGAACGCTTAATTGTGGCGGGGACAGCTGAGTATGTGGCGGCAGGAGTCATGCGACCCCTGGGAGGCAGATCCTGATGCCGTAGTCCACACCCACCACTGGGGAGTCTTTGAAATGCCAAACCCACTGCAGGATTATTTCGCTTTCGGAAAATCAGAAAGGAAACAGCAGTCACGATGGTGGGTAGAATGAAAGGGGATGCTTCGGGTCAGCTGGATCAAACTTCCTGCTAAAGCTATATACACTAATGGAGTCACATTAATGATCTCGGTGACTGCAATACTGGCTCCTTCTGACTAGTTCACAGATGTATTTACCAGTCAGTGCAGAGGTCTGTCTGGAGCTATATTCCTTCTCTTTGCATGTTGCCTTATTCTCATTCAGGTGATGAACATTGGTCTGTAGGCTAAAGATGGGAATCTTGTGGCACTCCAGACCACAACCCTGAGAATGATGGGAGAAAGTTGGAGTACAGCTGCATCTCGAGGCCCTTAGGCTTCCCATCCATGTTCTGCTTTGCATGATTTGAGGCTGGAGATAGGGCAACCCACACTATTAGAACCCCCCACCCACCAAAAATTGCCATGGAAAGGGCTGGCATTGGGGCTGGCGTCAGGTTTATGGGGGGCCATGCCCCGAGACTAAACTGATGCCAACTGTTTTGTAGTTTAATGAACCATTTGTAAAGTTGCAACGAACATGCTTTGTGTGTGGAAGATCCTTGGCTGAATCCCTGGCATCTCCAAGCAGGACTGGAGGAAAATACTGCACAAAACTCTGCTGCCAGTTGGTGTAGGTAGTAGACAATATTGAGATAGATGGACCAACTCTCACTTGGTATTTGGCAGCTTCCTAGTTTTCTCCAGGCTGCAGTTGTTTTTCTGTAATTGCTCTAGTCATCAATCAGACTGGTATTCTGAGGTGTTCATAATTCCATCTTTGCACGAGGATCGCATGTCTAACAGTCTGAGACTATATAACCAGTAGCTAAAGGGGGAGCTGAGAAGCTTCCCATAGGATGGAAATTTTAGAAGTGTCAGGTTGTGTGCATGTGTTTTAAATGAAGCCACTGCTAATCTGCCCAAAGAGCACTCCCATTCTAAGATACTACATGAGAACCCCCAACTCCCTCGTGTAACAACCATTATCATCCATGACTTCGCCTAGATTTTGCACTAGACTGTACATTGTGCTAACTGCTGTTTTAGAACTCAAATCATGAGCATTCAGACCATCATGGAAACAATTGTTTAGAGCCAGTTGTCTGGTTTTCATTTCTGTCTGGCCAAGGCTCCCCACTCTAGCCTACCAAAGGTTGTAAACAATGGTTTATCAGTTCAGACATTGCATCCTACTGCAGTTAGAACGAACCCTTGAAACCCTTCAAAGCACTGGTTTCTGATTTTGGTTTGCTTTACCAAAGTATGTTGTTCTCTTGATTATGCCAAAACACAGTTACTTTAACCATGATTTGGCATGATGTCTAGAGTGAGCCACTGCGCACTGCCTGTTCTCATTCTAGAGATTATTGTTCAGTCAGCCAAGGGTATACCATTGCCAATCAATGTCTGAGTTTCCAGAAAGCATTGCTAGTCATTCCCTTGCTATTGGATGCTTCCTGTGCACAGAGACACATGCCTCTGAGATTTCTGAATACTTTTGGGGAACATCTAGCCTTTATAATTAAGGTTTAGTTACTCTCTTATTATTACAGAGGGCTCTTAGGGCCTGTTCTCATTTCAGCTGCTCATCTGGGGATGGTTTAAAAATGAGATTCTTTATGATTGGATCTTATCCATTTGATTGAATTCTGGATTCATTTGTTCTCTGCACACAGCAGTGACAAACCTACTCCTATCGCTTGCATTTGTTTGAATTTTTGTGCCCCAGATCTTTCTTCAGAGGATATACAGCAAAAAAAAAAAAAAAAAAAAAAAATGTGTTTCTTAGTCAAAATTTCCCATGTCTGTTAGGAGAAATATGCAGTAGGACATTGATGAATTTTCATGGGGACTTAAAAAAAGCAAACTAACGTGGAAAGTTGGAGAACTGAATTTAAGATTGGAAAAATGAGAAACAGAAAGAAACAGAAATGGACAGATTCACCCATCCTGGGGTGGGGTGGGGGGGCATCAATAGTTTCCCCAATATCACATGAACTGAATGAACATTATCAATGCAGACTATGGAGACTTTCCCAGCAGCAGCATTGCATAGCTAAAGGAATCTGGGTGACTCTTTAAGACCAGACTCTCTTGTTCCATCTAGACAGGCAGCAGCTCCTGTTTCATGCTGATGCTGTTTTGGGCATTTCATTAATCAGCTGTAGCGACTGTCGGATTCTATATCTCTTTTACCCTGAGCCCCTGTGCTCAGTTGCCTTTCTAAAAAGGAAGTTTCGTTCCTTTGCAAGGTTGTTCTACTGCTGGCTGTGCAAATTCCCATTCACTATTTGTTTCAAATGTTTGCATCGGGTAAGTTCTCCCATCCCTCACGCTCTTCCTTGGCTTTTTCTAAAAGTTGAGGTAGTGTAAACCTTGACTTGCGTATGATATTGTTGTATTGCACTGATTGTTTTGATTCAAGCTGCAATCGTGTACACTCACCTGGGAGTTCCTTCTATTTCCAACGTTCAGGCTGCGAGCGCCATTCCTTTAAATAGCCAAAACAACAACACCCATGCGCAAGAGGGAGGTGTCTACAGGGAACCCTAAGGTTTGCAAAAGGACAACAAATATATTGGGGGAAGAACCCCTAAGTTTGAGTGGGTGTGTGGGAAACCCCAAAGTAGCCATATGATGGCTGCTCAGTGGTTGCAGAATGCCGACTGGGTGTTGTGAAACAAGGAATGGAGAAAGGGGGAATGGAATCCCCCCAGTTAATACTAATTTCTTAGCAAACGTGCATAGATTGCTTGCATTTATATCCTACCCTTTTCCATCCTGTCTGAGGCCGATGGGAGTTGAGAGTCTAATAGCATCTGGAGGGCCCCCTGATATAAAACATGACTATTGCAAGCAGCACTTGCATTCATGATAAGGACCTGCTTAAAAAGGGATGTTGAGGTTGATGGCCTGTATTTTAGCTTCGATGTTCCTTGAAATGGTCATGTTTCAACACTGCTGGAGGGTTGCACCGCACATGTACACACACACAGATGTGGACATGTAGCGGGGAGTCCTGCTGGCGCGGACCCAACTGTGACCATGTGCAGATCTCTGGATGCCAGGTTGGCGACTGACATCTCCACCTGGCTGGCCCCTCCAGCTTTCTTAAGCAGGTAAGCTTATTCATTGCATTTATATCCCACCTTTTTCTCCAAGGAGTGCATGGTTCACCCCACTCCACAGTTAATCCCTATGACGACACTGTGAGGTAGGTTACGAGGCTGCAACTGTTCCAAGGTCACCCAGTGAGATTCATGGCTGAGTGGGGATTTGAACCCTGATCTCCCAGGTCCTAGTTTGACACTCTTAACCACTACACCACCCTGGCTCCTCAGAGCACTTTTGCTATGGGGCAGCTATATGAATTAAGTAGGTAAATAAATATGGGGAAAGCAAATGTCACTTAGCGAAGGATCTGAAGTTTTTTCATTGAAGCTTGGATTTGTTTTATTCTGGATTGTTTTATTTGATGTTTTAATGTGTTGTTAATCAGTTTAAGATTTTTTCCTCTAAAATAGAAATTGGTATAGAAATGAATAATAACAATAACAATAATAATAAAGCCCATGGAGGGGGGGGGATGGTGCCTAGACACACTGTTGTGGCCTCCATAGCCCAGGTTTAAGGTGCCATTTGGCGATTAGATTATACTGAGTTTCTAACACCTAACTCCAGGCCTCTGGATCAGGCCCTCAGAACTCCCCTGCCAAGGCCATACCCTTCACTGGCCCTGTTTTGCACTCTTGAGTGTTTTTGGCTGGCTGGACCCTGCCCTTGAACTCCCATAATGCCTTGTTTGTCTCGATGGAGGATGCAGAGAGGCATGCAGGTGGGTGTGGAAAGACATCCGTTGCTCTTCCCACTTTTCCCCTGGCCCCGCCTACTGCTGGCATGCGGCCCTCAGAAAGTTACTCCAATGGAAATGTGGACCTTGGGTGGAAGCTGGTTCATCCCTGGTTTAGATGCTAAAGCCTGGGTGGGAAGGGAGACAGGATTGCTAGACCAGGGACAGGACGAAGTAGGCGGCATTATTGAAAAGGGAGGTATTTCACACATCGGCTTGAATGAACCAGCCCATTCTTTGGCCTAGGCTTCTAGTATTTTCCACTGCAACCCTCCCAGGCCATGCAAATGCGAGTAGGAGGCTGGGCTTCTGATTTGCAATTATGATACAGGGCTTTTGTTCATTTACCATTGTTGACTCTGGCAGGCAAGACCAACTGTGGCCCTTTTGTCTGATGGAGCTGCCCAGCTGGTGCACTGCTCTTGAATCACATGAATTAACATTTCTTTTATTTTTTTGTTTAGAGTTGCAATGCACAAGAAATGGTTTTTATTGATGCTTCTCTTGTCCCCTAAAATAACAGACCACACAAGTCCTTAATATAAATGTTGCTGTGGCGTTTATTTCTTTCCTCCGTAAAGAATGTGAGAGGTAACCTACAGTTCCCGGGATTCTTTAGGGGAAGCAATGTGCTTTAAATATGTGTACGAAGCAGCTTTAGTGGGGAATCTGAAGGCAGGTCTGCTGGGCCCTAGTCTTGACACGCTGTCGACACATCTGTTAACACGTCTGGAGTTTGATACAAAGTTCTGCATTTAAAAAAAATCTTTTTGCTTGCAGTGGGAACCAAGCTGGAAGACTCAGTACAGCCCAGCCCATCTCGCTCAAAACAGGCACTGGTGGAAATCTTGCCAGGGCCAGAAGTCACCACGGTCACAGAGAAAGAGAAAGACAATCAAACCCTTCCAGTCTTGACAGATGAGAATCCGCAAATGGCGAAGATCAGCTGGGCATCCACGCGTGATTTAGCTCCGCAGTGATACTACTTTTCATACTAATTTAAAAGCCCCAAATCGTCACCATCAGCTGCTGATTAAGGGAGCAGGGCTCAGTGAAGTGTTTTCCACTGTAACCGGGGTCAGCTTGGGGACTAAAATACCTCTGGCACTTTTCAAAGAAGAACACTCTGTAAGACACCCTGATTTACAGCCGACCTCAATGCCACAGTCCTTTAATCTAACCTGATCTTGGTCCCATCTACTTCAGTGTGATTGAAGATTGGTACGTTCTAAGTATTCTGGTTTGAATGAAGGCTGTAAATCAGGTGGATCAGGGAGATGCAGGCACTGGCTGATGTTCTGATTGAGGTAGTGGCATAAACAGTCACAAGGTGGCTCATGCGCCATCCAAACACATCAGTGTTTATGTAAGAAGAGAAACCCAGCTAGATCAGAGTGGTTGCTTCTATCCCCACTTGTGATTGGAGGCAGGAGACTATACTAGAGGGTGGGGATGTTGGACGTACCATAGCCCAGTTAGCACAGCCAATGGTCCAGAAGGATAGGATTGCAGTACAGCAGCTGGAGGGGCTCACTGGCTTTCCACCCCAAGTCAGAATAATCCCCATCCTGGCAATTTAATGCTGGATGCAGGGAGGAACATCACTCCAGCTTTTAATAATTAATTCTCCTTAGCTAATCAATAAAATTATGCAAGCAATCCAAGGAAGTGTTCTCTCCCCAAACTGCCACATTAAGAGGCCGCCATTGTCCCAGGTGTTGGACTACAACTCCCATCACCCCTGACCACACTGCCTGGGGCTGATGGGAGTTGTAATCCATAACATCCAGAAGGCACCATGTTGGCTGTTGCTGCTGTGGCGCTACCACCCTTTCCAATGGCATGAGCAGCTGAGAAGTCATTGGAAGCCCTCAAGAGATCTAGCCAGAACCCCATTAACACCTGTGTTGACGCTGTCCCTTTTAATGTTACAAAAATGTCAACCCTTCGCGTTTTCGAAGGACAAAACCAAAATGACCACCACATTGTAAGTAAATAGTAAAGCCTTTATTTTTGTTTTGTTTTGTTAAGAACAGCATTTTGAAAATAAAATGTCTTTGCCTCATGCTTTACAACTTTTTTTGTTTTGTTTTCGTTTTAAATTTCGTATCTTTATGTACAGTCATTATGGTACACATTTGATTGTCTTGAAAACCCTTCCAAAGATGTACAAGATTAAACAGTATGCAACGGTCAGCAGAGTGGGAAAGGGGGACATTATAAAAAATGCACATTAATACATTTAATAAATATATATATATTATCAAAAAAAATGAGACTTGGCTCTCATCAGTTAATAAAAGCACCTGCTGTGTAATCTGGTAAGGTGGCAAGAGTAGTCCAATCTGTTCTCTTTTAAATAAAAGCTACATGTGCTTCCAGTTGTACTGCCTTTGGTTAGAACAGAAGCCTCAAGCAGAGTTAAGCCAAAAACGATGCCATTGCCTAGCAGCTAAAGCTAGAATTTTAACACACCTTGTTTATCTAGGACTGCATCCTGCAGGACTGAAGACACAGGATCCTTTGACAAGGGCATTTCTGCCCCTTGAAACCTTCTCCACCATCTTGAAAAGAGATGCTGGAGTGGAAACTACCTCCCAACCTCTGGATCTTCCTTGCATGGGGTGTAAAAAGGGCTGACGTATAGCAGAAGAGCCCTTAATCCGGGTGGTGCACTCAGGTTGGCCACCAGCATATTCATCTACAGCTCAGGGCTAAGGTGTGCCCTCACCAGAGCCACTCCAAGTCAGTGGCTTCAATCCCAAAATTTCATGGGGCTCTGGATGGGGCACTTCCCCAAAATTCCATGTATGCACCCACCAGAGCTGCTCAACCGAAGCCAATGGGTACAGTTTTGCTAGTCTTCAAATAGGAGTTGGCTGTTCGCAACTGGCGGACGCAATCCTTTGCAGTGCAGTGCAAGGTTCACCAACTCTCAATCATTTCTGTGAAATGAGCCAGCCTGCCTCCTCTCACCTGCCAGTGTTCTTAGCCAATGGGCGAAGTCAGAACCCGCTTGGACACCAGGCAATAGGAATCCCTGCAGTCCTAAAGAGCAGCTGCTTCCCTCTCCTCTTTAATGCACTTTCCCTGCTTCTTCCTCATTTTCCAGGAATAAATTCAACAGATCAAGACTCTTCTCCCATGGAAAATACAGCCACGGGAAAAGCTTCGCCCTGATTGTACTCTCTGCGTGATGTCATGCCTTCCATGACAACCACGTTGTGTTATGTCAGACACACACCGTTGGCAGTCCATTTGTGAATGGCACTCCCCAGCAATCTCTCAAAATGCAAAATGTGACCCCCCTGGTCCAAAAAAGGATAGTGACCCCTGGCGTATTTGCTTAATGGATTGCACTTTTCTTCCAGCTTATGGGGGTGCCACCTAGCTCATCTCAAAAACCTGCATGTCAGCAACAGTCTAAGGTGCCTTATGGAACACAATTCTGCCATAACTACTCAAACTTAAGTTTCATGGTATTCAATGGGGTTTACTCTCAGGAAAGTGTGCATAGGGTTGCATCCTAAAATATATATACAGTACATATATATTCCTCCCACCCCATTTGAGTGGCATTATTGATTGGCAACAATGGAGAACATAGTAGCTTTTACGCTTCCTAGAGTGAGTTACAGTGAAACCAAATCCCGCCCCCCAAGTAGTTGTGCTTACTGTTGTGGAGTTACAGATGCTTTACATTCGTAATCACTTTCCTCAAAAGGCAAAAGTATAAACAACTTTGTTGCATTAACAAAAATATAACTTAACACAAAAGTGCCCCTTTAAAAAAAAATCAACAAGTGTTTTTTTTGGGTGGGGGGTGGGGGGTGGCAGAACACCACAAGTTACAGACTGACAAAAATATAAATTCATTCCAAAACTAACTTGCTGGGAAATTGAATCAATCCCTTATTTTATTTAATGTTATTTATTTAATTTTATTTTATTAAGGTTTAATCTGCACACCTCCCACCACTATGAAGCAAGGCTCGGGTTGACATGAGTGGTTAAGGGAAGTCCTGTGTTTGCAGGATCCAGCCCTGTCTTTAAGATCCCAAACTGCCATTGACTTAAGGGGAAGCAGGATTGCTAAATCCCTTCTTGTCTAAAAAACAAACAAACAAACAAACAAACAAACAAACATTGAACATCTTAAATCACACGCCTTGAAAGTAATTTTTTTCTTTGAAGTCAGCCCCCCACCCCCATATAATTAAAAAAAGAAACACGACCAGACCAACCCAATCGCTTCCAAAAATATATCAACACTCAGCTGGGAAAAAGAAAATTGTTTTGCCATTTATGCCATGTGCATCTCATGTGTGTGTGTTTTTAATAATAGAAGTTGAAGTCCATTTTTCAAACTGCACTTTTTCCGTTTCCCTTAAAATGAAACCCACACATGAAAGCACCAGCTAAGATTTTATATAGTGATAAAATGAGACCCAACCTGTTCAAATCTCAATAAAATGCAACACTAATATTTATACATTTTCTGAATGCATTCACTGTGTGTGGTTCTTTTCTGTTGAGAGCACATAAAGCAACTGTTTGTGCACAACAAAAAAGGTTATTGCTATTACCTAGTCCGAGGGGTGGGGGGTGGGGGGGTGGGACTTGCTAAGATAATCATGGCAAGAATGACAATGTATACTTTATTTTAGAATATATAAGCGTGTATCACATAAATCCTGATCTTGTACCCCTTTTGCTACTAAATAGACCTACTCATAGACATTAAAGGCCTAGTTCTCATTGAGGTGAAGGTACTATTTCAGACTGCAGGTAGAACATCTTAATTCATGTCTTTATTTTGGGACTTTATGACTCGCCCTTCACTTCTAACGGGAGCAGCTCAAGGTGGCTGACATGATCTTAAACAACAATGACGATACAGAAAAGAGGCGTTAAAATAATACAATCAAATCATGAATACAACAGCAAGAACAGCATCAATTTTCCACTTCCCACAAAACAACATAGCAGGAAGACTGAGAGAAATCAAAACATAAAAGTCCAATGCTTTCCTAAATAAAAAAGTCTCTCCACCTGATAGCAGGAGAGCTTGAGTGAATGGATGAGGCGAAACTTGAGAAAAAGACTCAGTCGTCTGGGTGCTACCACGGAGAAGGCCCTTTCCTTTGGCCCCATCATCCAAACCTTGGACAAATGAACTCAGGTAAGGTTTAAGGGCCTTCTCTTCCTAAGAAAGGGGTAATGAACGTGGGGCCCTACGGATGATGTTGAACTATAACAATACCATCATCCCTGATGTTTAGCTACCCTTGCCTTAAGATGTCTTGGTCCTAAGCCAGAGATTGGGAACCTCTGGCCCACAGGTCAGATTTGGCCTGGCAGTGTTCCCAATTTTGCCTGTGAGACTGTTCCTCATGAATCATGGCTGCTTGCCAGACAGCTGATGAGTTACCCACATGGCTACACAGGAACAACCGGGAGCTTGAAATGAGCTCCTGATTGCTCCCTTTGTGGAGCAAGCTACGCTCCCACAGCCCATGAGTTGACAGGCAAGGGAAATGAACCTTGCTCCAATAGTACCAAGTAGCTTCTATTGAAATTTCTTCTAAAATGGAGGAGAGGGAAAGCTTCATTTTAGCAGTGGTGTCAATGGACTTTTTTTGATGAGTGGGATAAACTCTCCTGCCAATCATCTGAGGTCTGGTGACTGACAGGTGGGTTGACTCACAGGAATGGGGACATAAAGATCTGGCCCTCTGCAGCCATAGAAGTCACCCACCCTGCCCTCGCCCTAATTGGACTTTAGAAGTAATAAGCAGCATAATGGATTGTGCCCAGATTCTAACACAGGAAAATACTTAATACTTTCTCCCATCCAACCTGGGATTATCTTTTTTTCACTGCCAATGGCTCTCCAGAAGCTTCAAGCTGGTACAAGAACAAAAGAAAATGACCCCTCAGATTGGCTTCCACAGCTGCTGTCTTTTGAACCACCGACACCTTTTGACCACTCTCCAAGGACAGACCCACAGACAGCGTGGAACAGTACTCCAGCCTTGCTATGCCAAACACAGGTGTAACCATGGTCAGATTCCACCTTCTCCAAGAACGGGTAGTGCTGTCACACCAGGCAGAGCAGAGGAAAATTCATTCTGCTTGACACCACCACCTGAGAATCTAAGAGCAGTGCCAGATCTAGGGTGGAATTCTCCTAATCACAAATGAATAGAAACCCCTGCATATAGAAATGTAGCACGGCAGGGTTTCGCTCGAACAGTTCTCCTCCAACTTGCTGGCTTTCTGCTGGCAAGGAATGTCCATTGCATAGAAGAGTTTTCAATCAAATGAGCCTCCAGTTACTTACAAGCATTGGAAGGGTGCTCCAGACGGCATTGAATCCAAACCACCTGATCTAATCCAAACACCTCCAACATCCCTGATTTGTGGCCACCCACCCTCTGCCAGAAAACTATTGTTAAAAACCTGTTGTTAAGTCTGAAGTGGTACTACTTCCCAAACAAAGAGTTGGTGACCTCAATGAGAACCAGGCCGAAATTAACAAGATCAGGCTTATAGTAAAGTAAAAGAAACCAGGGACATTTCCCAAAGTAAAAATTAAAAAAACCTGTCTTCTTTCCTTTGCAGGATACAGCCTTGCAAAGCTACTCTGTTATGTGGTCTTTGTTTTGTTACATTATCATTTATATTCACCATTTGAAAATAGAAATATATTTATGAGAACAGGATACAAAAGAATTCCATTCTTCCGCATACTTTGCAACTTCATGTAATGTGTGTGTGTGTGTGTGTGTGTGTGTGTGTGTGTTTTTTAAAAAAAACAACACAAGCAAACCTCAATTGCTTTTTTCTGTAGGAAAGCAGGGCACAATGCTGGCTTGACTGGAGGATGTGATGGTGGTTCACATGCCCAATATGCGTTCGATGCTAAACAGATGAAGGGATGCTCTGGCGAACATCATTAAAACCATAAAAATGTGAAAAGGCAGGCAGGCACATGGGACCCTCTGGTGAAAGGGGGTGGGGAAACAACAACACAACTTCGTTCCCAACCCTCACATGAAAAGAATCCCATTAGAAAACACACAAAGGAATAAAATCCTCCGTTAATTTAAAAAAAAAAAGCACACAAGGAAATGAACAACCCATTGCAGTCAATGAGACCCCAGTGCTAAACTGGGGTTGGGAGGAGAGTGACAGGGGAATCCAACGTTTTTCAGTGAACCCTGCCCAAAGGGCACCTCAACTTTCCTAGATTTCCTGTGTGTCTGGTTCCACTTCTTGGACACACTTATGAGCTACAATCGCCTTGGCCTGTCCTCTCTCCCCCCACCCCTTCCGGACAACACGATTTAATAGCAAGCGCCGCCTTCGACATTGCCGTGTGCAAAAGAGGCGGAGCAAACAGAGCCCCGCCCCCTTTCTGTAGGAAGGTTGCTGTGCAACTTCCTAGGGGAAGACTGGCAGGCCAGCCGCCATGGACCAGCCTGCACTTTCTAAAATAAAAAAGTTGGTTCCTCACCCTTGTAGAGCTCGCCTTAGAAACCCAGTATATACACAGTGGTACCTTCCTTCATTTTGGAGTGAGAAATGACCTTTAAAAAGGGCCTGGGATGGTCAGGAAACACTATTCTAGATGGATTTTATTTTATTGACTCTATGGCCACTCTCTCCTTTCCAAGATGGCCAGTTAAGAAAGCCTGCCGGACTGAGCACAGCGGCAATCTGAATTAAGGACTTTTTTGTTCTATCCTCTTCATCTCAAAACTTGGATGTCCGAACAAAGGCCATATTTGCCTTGCGTTCTGGTTGCAGCAGAGAGTTGCCTTGCCATTTCTGAACACTATGTCCCCTTTCTCCCGTTTTTATTTTTGGAAGAGTGCGCCTACATCTATTTTTAAACTTAGTTTTAGCTTATATTTCACTGCAGAGGTTTTGCTTTTGTGGTTAGCTTATCAATTCAAACGGCGCTCACGTTTTTATTTTTTATTTTTAAAACAACAACAAGCTATCAGGTCTAGGATCTCCCATGCTCCTTGGATGGGTCCCCACCTCCCGCACTGCTGATGTCCTGTGCTAGGATTATCCACTCTTCCCTCAGAAAAAAAATAAAACAACGCACACTGCCAGGAAATAAAATCTGTCTCTCTCTCATCCTCTACAGCCTATAAGCTTTTTCACCAAAGGTGTCTTCCAGTGTAACTTGGTGGAGCAGTTGGAATCTGGAAATAAGGATAATAAAGCCATAACTAAGCATTTTAGAAATCACTTAAGACAGGCTACATTATATACACAAAAGCACACAGAGCCATCCCAAATTAACACCATGGTCAGTCAGTTTGCTAAGGGCTGTAGCAGGGTGGATAAAAATCAATGATTTTTTTAAAAAAATCAAAAAAATCGGATTTTTTTGATTTAAATCGGATTTTTTTGATTTAAATCGGATTTTTTTTATTTAAATTGGATTTTTAAAATAAAATGCTTTTGGAGGAAAAATCTTTCTAAATATAGTCTTCTATTTAAGTTACATTGTAGTCCAAAGGCTATTCATCAGGAAATAAGGATTTGTTTTAAGTTTATCAAGTGTGCTAAAACTCAGTCTAAGTATTTTTTTTAAATGTTTAACCACATCAGTTAACAAACATGGATACATATGCTATCATGTTATTGTTTTAGTTAAATAAATTGTTTAAATGGTTATTAAGGAAATGATTATTTTTCTCCTTCCAATAAAGTACAGCAGAAAAGTTGTCCAAATATAAACAGTTAACTTATTAAACCTCACCATAAGTTCATAATTATCTGTCCATGTATTTCTAGTAGTATAACCAAATCAGTAATTTTTGATATAACTGTAAAAACTACTCTGAAAATTTATTATTCCAAAAATGAAACCTTCATATGGTTGTAAATATTAAGATTATAATAGCAAGAAGTGAGTCTTTCTGTAAAAAAAATATTTAAATCAAGTCTTACTGACTAGTGATTTAAATCAAGCCTTACTGACTAGTGATTTAAATCGTGATTTAAATCGTGATTTAAATCAATTTGATTTAAATCAAATCCACCCTGGGCTGTAGCCAATGTTAAGTCCTACTCGAGAGTTGGAATTAATGGGCATGATCACTGCTGGTCCACGACTTTCAGCAGGCCTGCTCTGAATAGGGCTCACTTGGAGACAACCCAAGGGGTTTTTGTAACATCCTCTGCAAAGACCAAGCTGTCAGTGAAGTGGACAACCTCTGGGTTGCATACCCAGGTCCTTCATCCCTTTCTTTATGAACATTATGAAGCAGCATTCTACTACTGAAGGACAAAATCACCAAATTCTAGCACAGGATCATGGCTTCTGGGATCTCCAGCGCTTTCCCATCCCTTCTGGAGAATATTTCAGGGAATAAATCTGGGACCACCAAATTATGATGTCTCCCAAGAACAAGGGTTCTAGACTAGCCTTCCCCTCAGACATGATAGCTTTCAGTCATGCAGCCTGGAAATGGTACAGTCCAGACTCCAGCTGAGCTGGGCCAAAGCTTGTATTGGCTGGTACCCACTGGGACTGGTAGGCCAGAAGGCAGGGAAGCCAACAGTAGGTGGCGCTAGAGCTAATAGCAGACTCGTCCTAGCTTGGTCCCCATCCTCCTACAAGGGCAAATCTGAGACAAGAGGAGGAAGGTGACAGCCAGGGGCACCAGCTGGATCGGCTGTATGTAAGAAGGCAGACAGATGGGAGCTGACTGAGGTCAGTGTGCCAGACCCCTATTCATCGTATTGGACCGGCTCCCATTGCCCAAAGCACGGGCACCTACAAGCGAGCAGGGGAAGAAACTCAACTTTAAAAAATATTTCTTGTGGGTGATGAATATTGAGTGAATAAACTGAACCCCCCCCCACTAGATTTTAGTCTTGTGGTGTGCAAATCTAAGCCTCAATCATGGCACTTAGCGGATATTTCTAAATCTAACGTTGACTCCTAGGGAAAGGCCACAAAAGCAAACTGCCTCTTTCAGACCTAGCGATCAAAAGCCAGGTTGCAGCCAGTATAATCAACTAAATTGTGGCTTGGGGAGGGAGGGAGAGGGCAGCTTATTGCAGCTCGGAATGGCATTAGCTTGGAGCAGTATTAGCTGCAGAGAGTCACTCTTGAGCTCCCCCCCCTCCAACTGGTTATATCCTCACAGTGGCAATCCGGCTCCCAGCAGCTCTGTCCAACAGTGTCTCTCCACCCCCCTCCTGCAGAGTGAACAGGGCTGGCAGCAGGCTGGGGAACAGACCTTACAAACTGATGATAATATTTGTGCATTTTTTTTAAAAAAAAGATTGTGTGTAAATCTGCATTATGGTATCAGCAAAAAAAACCCAATGATAATAAAATAAAACAGCCCAACTTGCATGGAGCGGAAGCTGGCTCAACAACAGCCTTTTAAGCAGCATGTATGTAGGCATGGAATTTTTTGTTTTTAAGTGGGTGGGGGGGATGAGCGTTTTCCTTTCATCAGCAAGCCGGAGAGAGTGAGCACACAAAAGCGACCTATGGAGTTTCTTGGGCGCACTTAAACACACGCAATGCAAATGAGATGTAAGGAGGCTGTTTGGCTCCAGATCTCTCCGTAAGCCACTCTCGCAGTGACCTGGCTGTGGATTAAGAGAGCAGCTCGCGTCCCAAGGCCACGGCGACCCATTTGAGCGAACTCTCTTGTGCGGGATTCTGTTTGAAGCAGTGTGTTTCTATCAGGAGCTCAGCACGGGGGGGGGGGGGGGAACTATCATAAGGAAAGGTGGTAATGTCCTCAGCAAAAGAGGGCCTTTGTAGGGAAAGTGCTGGCTTTTCAAAAAGGAAACAAAACCCAGATGTGTGTTGCAATTTTTAAAAAATAAAAAACCAGACACCTGAATTGCTGTTAATGGTGGAACATTGAGATACGGCTCATTTAAGGGGGTGGGGGTGGAATGGCATTGTTTGGACCAATCCTGAAAAGAACAATCTTAGCAGCAAAAGCTAAACAGCCCAACCATGTCAGGAAAATTTGGAATTTAAGTCATCTTCTGAAGGACTGCATGCAATGCTTATTATTTGAACCTTTCATGTCCCCAGTCTACCCTGCCCCGCCCCCCAAAATATGCATAAGCATCCAATTGAATAAAGTTCTGAGTTGAAACCAGAGGTTGGGCATTCACCCTGAAAGGCAGCTTCTTCTAGTGTCACATTTTGATACTTACAGTCCCCCCATTCAGGACAACTGCCATCTCAGTGGGCTGGTAGACGTTGCTTCTAAAGGGGGCGCCGGGACGGCTACCCAGGCTGCCGTTCCGAAATACTGCAGTCCGCAAAGCTGTGTGTGGTATATTTTGGGGTGCGTGGTGGGGAGAAAGAAAAGACAGGTAAATGAAAGATTTTTGCATTCTGAAAATATATAAAAAAGAACTGTATCCTGCTTCCCTTACTGGTCCCCCAGATGCCTCTGGGACATCCGTGAGCAGGTTGACATCCTAATGGCCGCTGTGGGCGCAAGTGGTAGGTGCAACCGAGTGTTGCAGCACAGAGTGCTCCCCATTGAGGATTCCAGCCAACTCCATTCTATTTCAATCCTTGCCAGGTTTTCCACACATGCCACCTTCCAGCAACCAGTCAACGTTCTATGATCACTGACCCATGCCCAGTCTTCATTGGGCCATTTCTGGGCTCCACACCCTTGCCTTATTTTCCCCAGCTCTAAAGATTTTATGTACCTCTGCAAACCTTTGGGATCTCTGCTCCCTCCCTGAAACCTGCTGGTACCTTCCCTCTTTACTACTGTTTTGATTACCTAAGGATCACCTGCACTCACATCCTAAACCTCGGAAATGAAGGGAATAATACTACCTTTGAGTATTGAAACAGAGAGCATATCCTATCCATGCCATATATTTAAAGCACATCCAAAGCACATTTAAAGCACAAGATGTCCCCCAAAGAATAATGGGATCTGTAGTTTGCTAGGGGTACTGGGGTCTGTGAGGGGTAAACTACAGTTCCCAGGATTCTTTGGGGAAAGGTGTGCTTTAAAGATGCACCAAATGCACTTCAAATGTATAATGTGGATCTGCCCAAATATTTCATCACATGGAAGTAAAAAGATTAGCAGGAAAACCTTATTCCTAAACTTCATAGATGGCAACTAGAAATGGGAAAATCTAGTGATTTCAGTTTCTCTTGGTTTCTCATTTTCCCAATCTTAAATTTAGTTCTTCCCATTTCTACGTCAGTTTGTTGTCCGTCCGTCCCCCAAAAACAATTGTTTACTTTTCATTTCATGAGGTTTTTTATATTGATTTATCTCTCTTATAAAGTACCAGTTCAGAAAGATACAAAAGCTGATAAAGTTACACCACAATGAAATGAAAAGCCGACGAATTTAACCCTACAAAAAAACCAAGAGTCAAAGCAATTCAAAACATTGTGAAAGTATCTGCTGTTTCTTTAAAAAAAAAATCTAATAAAAATTCATCAGCATTTTATTTTGCATTTCTCCCCATCTACACCTTTTTTTTTTAAATATCTGGTCAACATAAGTTCTTCCTAAGGTTTCACTGAAATCTACCCACTTAAATCTACTTAAGCCCATTACACAGACTCTTGTCTTCTGACTAATAGTGATGGCTGGCGCCCATTGGGACTGGTAGGGTGGACTGCTGGAAGACCAACAGTAGGGGGAGCCAGAACCAATGGCAGGCAGGGCTAGAGCCTACTTTTGTCCCATCCTCCTCCCTGCTGAACTCTACAAGGCAACACAGAGGAGGCAGGCAGTTGGAGGATGGCTGGAGAGAGATTTGAGGCTGGTGGGGGCAGAGCTCCATTCACTCCAATCAACCAGCCTCCACTGCTTCTGGGACAGCAGAGAGCAAATATTTTCCTGCTTTGCTGACAAAAGTGCATGGCAATCCTGCTTGTTGACTCAGAAGGAAGCCCCACTGTGCTGTCACGCCTAGACGAATGTATATAGTATTACAGATGTTTTAGAAAAGGAGGAGCTCTCAATTTTGGTCATAGCAAAAAAAGATGGGAGGTCAGGCAATATTGGGACCCAGGTGGCGCTGTGGGTTAAACCACAGAGCCTAGGGCTTGCTGATCAGAAGGTCGGCAGTTCGAATCCCTGCGAAGGGGTGAGCTCCCGTTGCTCGGTCCCAGCTCCTGCCCACCTAGCAGTTCGAAAGCACGTCAAAGTGCAAGTAGATAAATAGGTACTGCTCTGGCGGGAAGGTAAATGGTGTTTCCGTGCGCTGCTCTGGTTCGCCAGAAGTGGCTTTGTCATGCTGACCACATGACCCGGAAGCTGTACGCCAGCTCTCGGCCAATAAAGCGAGATGAGCGCCGCAACCCCAGAGTCGGACACGACTGGACCTAATGGTCAGGGGTCCCTTTACCTTTACCAGGCAATATTTGGTTTCTCATATCCCATTCCACTGGGAAGATTCCAATATATTCTATATATGTAATTATTACATTGCCTTTGTGCAACAACATCTAGCAAGCTTGCTGCAATCTGCAAATTTTAATGCAGATGGTGAAAATATTGACTGACATGAAAGAATCACAAATATTCAGACTTAGGCAGATGTTGGGGAGAGGCTTTCCTTTCCATGTTAATCTGAGCCGAAAACAACAAAGGGGGCAGAGGACAGACACTTTCCAGACAGCAGGAGTGTTCGTCTAAATCTACCCACTGATGGGTTCAGTGCAGGTGAACAGCGATTAATCTTCCATGGAATTCTGCCAGTGGGTGCCCATTTGTAATCTGATTGGCTACTCGATGGTAGTGACCTGTAACGTGGTTGGTTCCAGCAGTGTGACCAATTTTCAGTTGTTCCTGATGAGCTAGAATTTTGTGTTACTTCTGTATCAAAGGACAAAGTTAACTGGACAGGCAAAAGACATTAAAATACTGGGCAGCCCAGGACTGCGTACTTCACTACTACGCACAGCAGAAGGTGTTGCACAGCAAGTCCATGGTTCACATCTTCTGCCTCTGGGCAAAAATTACACCCCAGAAAAAATCCCAGCAGCCTCTTACACTAGAAATAAAAATCCTCTTTTGCTGGACCATTGAGGTGCTATTGAATAAAGAGGATGGTTCTTATTTGAGACACCACAGACACCCTGAACTTCTGGTTTTATTTCATTTCTGTACATGGCAACAACCTCTCCTCCTTCACTGCCCTCTTAAACCTGTTATGGATAGTTTGGTGCCTACTGAACACATTTCTGCCTAGGAAAGCTTTCCCTGAGGTGTAACACGGCCATTTATGGAAGATCCATTTAATATTTGATGAAATGTTGCTTTTGCTGTTTTTAGAGTTGGTTCAGATAGCTTCATCATATTAAGAGAATGTGGTCTTAGTGTGTGAAAACAGTCCAGATCCAATGATCCCCAGGTATGTACCTCCAGATGGTGGAGATGCCAGGTGCCATCCTGGCACTCAGGCAACTTCACTTGGTCGCCAGTGGGCGATAGCCAGGTGCAAAATGCACCTGGCGTCTGACTAATTTTGAACGCTGGTCCTGAGGTCCACATAGAGGCCACGTCTGACCCCAGGACCTGAGGTTCCACATCCCAGAGCATCACTGACTAGCAGTGGTTCTCCAGGGTTTCAGACACAGTTCTTCTCAAACTGGAGAAGCCAGGGATCGAACCTTGGGACCTTCCAAATGCAAAGCAAATGCTCTACCACTCAGCTATGGGCTTCATTATACTGAGTCAGACCACTGGTCCACCAATGTCTGTATTGTTGGCACTGATGGGTCTCTAGGTCCATCTCCAAGCCCTACGTGGAGCTGCCAGGTTGAGACTCAACCTGGCACCTTCAGATGTTCTACCACTGAGCTGCAGCCCTTCCCAAAGTGCTATACGTATCTCTACAATCCAATATGTTAAGGAGGAGTGCTAAGTTCTCATTTGTTTCTACGTAGTAAGAATTCAAAGGCGATGAAAAAAAAGTAAAGCCAAGGCTTTAGAAGTCAACTTCCAAACGAACCAGAATTCAGCCATGTGGCAAAATCAGCAGTCTCTCGTGGGATCTGGGGTGCGGGAAAACCATCCCCAACAAGCCAGTATCTTCAAAAGCTTTCAAAACTCGCCTGTCATCTCACTACAAACATTTTGACATGGAACACTCCGAATTCAGAGTTGTGCTGAGGAAACAAAGATTTAAATTGGCGGTGGCTGGTTACTCGCATACTAAACAGCTGAAGAATGGCCTTGCCTCAAACCACTGAGCTGCTGACAGACTGTGTAGACAATACTGAACTAGATGGATCCCAAGATAGGTTACCACATTCAACACAGCTTAAAACAACTTATAAGGCCGCTTTTTATGTCACCGATCATTCCAAGGAAAAGAAAAGACACACTTTGTTTTTAGATAGTTGATGTGGCCTTCCAGGGGTTGTTGTACTACAACTCCCATCATCCCTAAGTACTGGCCATGCTGTGTGGGACTAAGAGGAGTTGAAGTCCATTCTCATAGGGAGAAACACAGGTTAGGCATCACAGGCACCACCACCAAAACAATCACAAAAATAACAAGGCTCCAGTAACCTAATTCTAAGGGAAACCGAACCCAGGACGAGCACTGTAACCCTGAAATTTCTCACTGCTCGGAAGTGGGGTGAGCAACAGGGATGATTGGAGAGAATGTCCTAGGAAGCTGCCAAGCTGTCTCTTGTTTGGACAAAACTGTTGCTCCTGCTACATCCTTCATGTCCGAGCAGATGGGATGGAGGGTATGCCTGGATTACTGCATGTGTGTCTCTCTCCTGCGCCTGATAGGATAATCTTTTCACAGCGGGAACAGGCTCCTGGTTGATTAGCCTCGTCCCTTTAAGCTGAATTACATGGCTGTCATCCTTGGCAATCTGGGGCGGTCGCTGCAGGCCTGAGTGGCGCTCAGCTCTCAAAAAGATTGCTCTATTGCAGACTCCGTCCACAACCCAAGTGTCGGAAAGGTGATACGAGAAGCGAGACACAGCTCAGTGGTACAGCACAATGCTCTGCAAGCAAATGGCCCCATGTTTTATGACTATTACATCAGCATCCAAACTGAGTGCTGGGGGCTGCACAAGATGTGCAGATCATTTCTATCCCTTAGACACATGCCTGCCAACATTTCACAACTGTAAAGGAGTCTCTTACAGTACTCCTCATAAGTAAGGATTGCATCCACTTGTGAGCTTCCCAGAATCATCTGGGTGGCCCCTGCAGATGCTTTGTTTAGAACAATACGGCTGCTGGCCACTCCAGTGTTTATGGGAGAAAATTTGTAGCATGTTGTCCACACCAACAGATACACACCACTGGTTTTTTTTGGAGGATGTGAGGGCTCGGGGTTGTCTCCTCGAGAGTAAAGAGCCAGAAACATCCATTCTTCTAAAGCTAATACATTATTTACAAACTATGTACATCGGAGCGTTTAAGATTCATGTCCGCTTGAGTCGGTTCCAGAATCCGGGAGTGGCTTTCGCCGGCTCCTCCCCCAACATAGAAGCTTTGGGATTCCAAAGCACCTCCTACGTTCCTTACGCTTCCTCCCCCCCCCCTACGCATTTGAGGCGACGCAGACGGAAGTAACTGCCTGCTTTGCTTCTCAGACCACTCAGGTGGTGCTGGGGCTGTGTCCGCATCTCTGACCCTCAGCTCCACTGCACTGCCTGGCAGTTCCTGCCCCTCACCACTGGGGCTTTCCTTGCTATCTATCCCCGCTGGACTCAGAACTGCTTCCCAAGAGGGGCTGCACCTCCCTCCACCCCTCCTTCCCCGTCTCACAAGCCTTGCGTGAGGTCAGATCCCTGACAGAGGATGATGGTGATTTTTTCCTTATACACACCAATGACAGGATGTGTTCAGATTGGAAACAGTGTTCGAAATTAGCCAGGCGCCAGGCAAATTTTGCACCTGGCTATCGGCCACTTGTGACCAAGTGAAGATGCCCAGGTGCCAGGATGGCGCCTGACACCTCCATCATCTGGTGGTGCATGCGTGGGGATCACTGGATCTGTCCTCACACACTAATACCACATCCTGTAGAAACAGGCCAATATACATGTGGACTGTGTCCCTGGATAAAGTGACTTTTCTTCTTTAAGTTCCCTCAAGTTCTTAACCTAGCTCAAGGGTGTCATCTGAACTAACCAGATGTTTAACTCCAGTTAGAGTTAGGTAGCCGTGTTGGTCTGCCGTAGTCGAAACAAAATAAAAAAAAATCATTCCAGTAGCACCTTAGAGACCAACTAAGTTTGTTCTAAGTTTGTGCATGCACATGAAAGCTCATACTTAGAACAAACTTAGTTGGTCTCTAAGGTGCTACTGGAATGAATTTTTTCAGATGTTTAACTGATAATCAATCGGGGTCAGTCCATCATTTGAAAAAAAATAAGACTCTAGAGCCATCTTGCCCGGAAATGGCAACTGGACATTTCATTTTGGCGACTGCAACCTTGGTTTACGGAGCCATTTGCCGCCTAGCTTATTTATCAAGATTTTCCAACACAGAAACGTTTTCTGGCTGCAGCCACATCACTTCCATTCTCTTGTTCATTCAACTGGCAAATGTTGGGAGTTTCAAGTGGGCAACAGAAGGTATCGATAGCGCATTTACAGGAGGTTAGACTGCAGGAACTTCTTGAGCTCACTGTTTGGGTCTTAGCTATGGATAACCTCATGTCAAAAAAGTGTGAGGGTGAAGCATAAGAACATAAGAAGAGCCTGCTGGATCAGGCCAATTACCGGTACTCATCTGGTCCAGCATCCTGTTACCCTGTTGCGTCTGGGAAACCCACAAGCAGGTCTTGAGGAGGAGAGGAGTCACCTTTCCTGCGGTTTGCAGCGACTGGTATTCAATAGCATTACTGCCTTCAACCATGGAGTATAGTCATCATGGATAGTAGCCATTGATAGGCTTATCCTCCATGAATTTGTCCAATCCTCTTAGAAAAGGCACGAAACAGAAGCTGCTTAAAGCACACCCCAAATGCCGGACAAAATGTGGGAAATTGCACAAGGCGCCTTCCTCACAATGGACATACAGTGATACCCCGCGTTACGTACGTGATCCGTTCCGGGTCGTGCCACGTAACCCGGGTGTATGTAACGCAAACGAACAAAAAAAGAAAAAAGAAAAAACCCAGAAGTTTGCGGGTTTTTGCACTTCTGCGCATGCGGTCTTCTGGGTCGCGGAGGTGCGTAACTCGAACGTACGTGTCAGGGATCTGCCTCCCCCTGCCAGTCCAGCCCTGAGTGTTTATAGGGAGCAGCCACCTGTTCTGACTACTGACTCATCTGTGAGCGAAACCAGCAGTTTCTCGGGGGAGAAACAGTTAGTGGCTGGGCGGGAAAGAGTGCCAGGGCTCGAGAGATATAGAGACAGGTCTGGCACCAACCAGCAGGGTCAGACGGAGGAGATTACATAGGAGGAAAAGGCGTTTTCGGCTGCCAAGAATGCTGTGTTGGCGCCAAAATCACAGGGGGGCACTTCCGGATTCTGCTAGTGACTGAACAGACATGATATGATTCAGCTCTCCACTGTAAATAATGAGCACTGATTAAAGTACTTAAAGACAGAAGGCTTGACTCCCTTATTGAACGACCGATGAGGGGGAGGACCTGACAGCATGCAACACGGAGCGTACACAACACGAGGTATGACTGTATTGCAGAACATATTCCAGGTCTTTCACAAATGTTGCATTTTTCTGTGATAGAAGAAAAACTGGTTTGATGATGCAGTATTCTGGAATAGTGATATAATGATGCCATGCGGGTGGGGGGGGGGAATCCCAAGCAGTTATAGTGCTTCTAACAGTACATCTGGAAGGGCTCCAGGATGCTGGACTAGGTGGACTCTTGGCTTGATCCTGAAAGGTCCTGCTTATGTTCTTATTACAGCCTGAACAGTGCCCATTACACATCCTTCAAAACTTCTCTGCCTGCTGTATGTGCAGCAGGAATCCATTTATTCTGTAATAACCTGACTCTTGCACTATCTTCTCTAATGCAAGGATGTGCTCATAACCAATCACAAATGTTTCCTTTTCTTTGCCTACCATGTTAGAATATTGAACCCCACACCAGAGCTGGTTGCTCTTGCCACCTTACAGCTCAGAAACAGCATTCGGAAACATTTAGCCTCTCAAAAGTCAGTAGCACAGAACACAAGGCAAGCTATCCTAGCTGTAGCCTATAACTAGATCACAGAATCTGAGGAGGGGGGAAAGTGTTATCACTATAAGGAAACATAAAAACCCACAAAATATGCTATGATGTGACTGCATTTGGAATATGTTGCACAATTCTGGTCACCTCACCTCAAAAGCCGTGTTCGAAATTAGCCAGGCGCCATGCGCATTTTGCGACTGGCTTTCAACCACTTGTGACCAAGTGAAGATGCCTGGGTGCCAGGATGGCACCTGACATCTCCACCATCTGGGGATCATTGGATCTGGACTGTTTTCACACACTCCTACCCCATCCTGTATAATTCTATCAGTTATATTTCACCTGCACAATCGGAAAGAGTTTCTGGAACCAAATTGCTTTTTCTGTGCAGCCTGAGCAGGAGCATTCACCATTAAGAAAAGGAGGTCGGAATAGGCCAATATATGTGGGCTGTCCCTGGATCAAGTGACTTTTCTTTTCCGAGTTCTCAAAGCTCGTAACCTAGCTCAAGGTTACCATCAAAGTGTTGGTGCTGACCTTTAAAGCCCTAAATGGCTTCGGTCCAGTATACCTGAAGGAGCGTCTCCACCCCCATCGTTCAGCCCGGAAACTGAGGTCCAGTGCTGAGGGCCTTCTGGCGGTTCCCTCACTACGAGAAGCCAAGTTACAGGGAACCAGGCAGAGGGCCTTCTCGGTAGTGGCGCCCGCCCTATGGAATGCCCTCCCTTCAGATGTCAAAGAGAACAACAACTATCAGACCTTTAGAAGACATCTGAAGGCAGCCCTGTTTAGGGAGGCTTTTAATGTTTAATAGATTGTTGTATTTTAATGTTCTGTTGAAAGCTGCCCAGAGTGGCTGGGGAAACCCAGCCAGATGGGCGGGGTATAAATAATAAATTATTATTATTAGTATTATTATTATCTGAACTAGTCAGATGTTTAATCAATCACAGTCAGTCCATCATTTGAAAAATAAAGACTTTAGAGCCATATTGCCCCCAAATGGCAACTAGATAATCCATTTTGCCAACGGCAACCTTGGTTTACGGAGCCATTTGCCGCCTAGCTTATATATCAGAGTTTCCAACAGTGCCTGTCATTCTAACACATCAAGACCAGCCACACCAGTGGCAGCCGGCAGAATTGTTTCACCCAACTAGATGCCGTCTCAGTAATCTCAACATGTGAACTATAAATATTATGCACCCACCACCTGTTTAACTACAAAAATATAAATTCTAGTGGATCTGCCACATCCCTTAGATCTCCTCCAAAGACAACTATGGAGACATTTGGAGCATGTGGTCAAACAGGACCTCTCACCACCTCAAAACTTGCCGCCACAATTTCCTTTCTACAGAACGCGTTCCCGCCTGCCAAATACATCTTTATTACAATGCCCTAAATATGGGATGGGACACGGGTGGCGCTGTGGGTTAAACCACAGAGCCTAGGGCTTGCCGATCAGGTCGGCGGTTCGAATCCCCGCGACGGGGTGAGCTCCCTTTGCTCAGTTCCAGCTCCTGCCAACCTAGCAGTTGGAAAGAAAAGTGCAAGTAGATAAATAGGTACCGCTGCAGTGGGAAGGTAAACGGCGTTTCCGTGCGCTGCTCTGGTTTCGCCAGAAGCGGCTTAGTCATGCTGGCCACATGACCCGGAAAAACTGTCTGCGGACAAACGCCAGCTCCCTCAGCCAATAAAGCGAGATGACCGCCGCAACCCCAGAGTCGTCCGCGACTGGACCTAATGGTCAGGGGTCCCTTTACCTTTAAATATGGGATGGGTAACCTGTAGCCATCCAAATGTTGCTGGACTCCAACTCTCCCTCAGTCCTAGACAGCACAGCCAATGGGCAGGGATGATGGGAATTGTAGTCCCTAGAACAATTCCGAAGGCTGCAGGAGACCCATCCCTGTCCTGCAAAGAACACATTGCGGTTTAAGCATCTTACCTGCATTATGTTCATCCATTGAAAAGGCTTTGTTTTCCATGTAGCTCCGCGGAAGCTGCAGGTCGTCCTCAAAAGCAGTCTCCCGCATCCGCGGTTGCGAAGTATCAAAATAATTAGGTGTGTTTTCCTGCTGGGATGGCAGGATGGAGCAGTGAACCTCCGGGATAGCGTGGAAGATCACGAAGACCCAACCACTAGACACCAGTGCTATTGCCAGAGTGGGGTCACTCCATTGGTCTCTTCTCCTCAGTTCGTTATTACCATAGAGGTACATAGTCAGCCAAGCAACCCAAAGCAGGATTGAGAAAAAGCTGGTTAGAATGAGGCACACTCCGTTCTTCTTCCATTTCTTAAACTTCCCGCACACTGTGAAGAAAGAAAAGCCCAGGGCCAGCACCATCAGAAACATGACGTAGATGGAAGCCATCGCGAAATCCATCGGCTCGTAACGGCAGGCCTGTTTCCCGTCCCGCACGACCGTCAGTATCAGCCACTCCGCTGCGATGATGACTTGGACCAGCGCGAAGCACACGGCGACGCCGGCCAGCTGCCACCCGGACGGGCTCTTGCCGTGCCGGACGAGTTTCCGTAGCCTCCAGGCTTGGACAAGCAAACACGAGAAGCAGAGCGCAAAGAGGACGCCCCAGGCGAAACGGCGGACCGAGCAGATGGTCTCATCCTCCTGGATGATGAAGGCGAAGGCCAACCCGAAGAGTCCCAGGGTCCCAAAGAGGAAGAGGAAGTGGACCCCCAGAGGGCTCCTCTTCTCTTTTTCCTTGATGAATGGCAACCTTGCCAGCAAGATCAGCATGAGGAGCAGCGTCGTCAAGACTCCAGCTCCGGCCACCGCCTCCACGACGATCCCCCAGATGGCATCCAGGTCACACAGGTAGACATACTGAGGGAAAAGGTCCAGGCCGCACCCTCTGGAGGTACTGGAATTCTCCGACGATCCATAGCCCACCACAAAGAGGAGGAGGAGGAGGGCCACAGTTGGGAAGGGGGTCATTTTTCCTGCCTGAAACAAGAAAAAAAAAAAGGCGGGGAGATACAAAGAAGAATGTTACGTTATGTTCCATTTCCAGGTAGGGCTCACATGATATAATGCTTCCCTCATACCAAATATTAATTCCTGAGCAGGCTAGAACTTTGACCTGCTTTGCTTGTTATGTATGGATCACAGTATTGGCACCAGACTGAGACACACAGCTGGGCCACCTGCTCTTTTGAGATAAACTACAATTCCCACAATTCTTTGAGGGAAAGAATGTACTTTGAAGGTATAGCGTGGGTATAGCCCAGGGATGGGGAACCATTTTTAGCCAGAGAGCTTCACTGTCTTCTGGGCAGCCTTCTGGGGTACTTCCCAGTGGTGGGTGGTGCCAAAGACAGAACTAGGCAGCGTAACACATGTAAATGTTAGTTTGTACAGTAGGCTAGTTTCTGCATGCATCTCTCTCTAGTCTCCATCCAGGCAAGCAGATGGGCATTAGGTAAAGATAAAGGGACCCCTGACCATTAGGTCCAGTCGTGTCCGAATCTGGGGTTGTGGCGCTCATCTCGCTTTATTGGCCGAGAGCCGCCGTTTGTCCGCAGACAGCTTCCGCGTCATGTGGCCAGCATGACAAAACCGCTTCTGGCAATCCAGAGCAGCGAACAGAAACGCTGTTTACCTTCCCACCAGAGCGGTTCCTATTTATCTACTTGCACTGGCATGCTTTCGAACTGCTAGGTTGGCAGGAGCTGGGACAGAGCAACGGGAGCTCACCCCGCCGCAGGGATTCGAACCGCTGACCTTCTGATCAGCAAGCCCTAGGCTCTGTTGCTATTATAGCCCATCCCTGGGCTATACCCACACTATACCTGGGTCCCGCAGATGGGCATTATGAGAGTTCAATTCTAGCCACACAAAAACACCCAAGGAGGGTTTGAAGCAAGACTGGTCAGGGGCATGGCATGGGGGGAAATCCCAAGGGCCAGAGAGAGGGGTTTTTCCCCGGGTGCTGCATTTGGTCCCTGAGGCCTAAAGTCTCACTCTCCCCCCACCCCCAACAAGACAGGCCTTTGGGTTCTTCTCATTCTCTTTAATGTTCTCAGCCTAAGCTCTACCTAGCAAGCCGTACCAATGACCCAAGCAGGTATATTTAACTTTCAAATACAGTGATACCTCGGGTTAAGTACGCCTCAGGTTAAGTGCGCTTCAGGTTAAGAACTCCACTAAGAACAGAAATCATGCTCTGGTGGCGCAGCAGCAGCAGGAGGTCCCATTAGCTAAAGTGGTGCTTCAGGTTAAGTACGCTTCAGGTTAAGAACAGACCTCCGGAACGAATTAAGTACTTAACCCGAGGTACCACTGTAAAGGAGAAAATTGTTACGGTACTCAGCGCATCCAACAATGCATTGATTCATGGAAAGCCGTGTGGAGAAGCAATTCCAATCGCCACGGATGTTTGAAAGAGATGTGACAAACAGCCTTTTAGAGCAACGTCAGATGAGCAGAACTTGCATTTTTTCCCACTGCCTTTGGCTCTGGGTGTGCAATTATTCTGCGCTAGTTGTTTTGCTTCAGTGTTGCCCAAACAAGTAATGAGAGAGGGTTTCAAGGCAGCTCATTCTTTCCAAGATGTTTCTTCTTCTTCATTTTTCTGGATATTTTATTCATGTCATGTACCCCCCATGTGATTGAGCTATTCTAGGACAAGTCTGTTTCCCGAGAGATCACACCGCATGGATAACCACTCAGAGTCAGCCTCAAGTTGTATTTCATTTCCTCTTTCCACTGAGATAGGGCTGGGCAGGGTAGAAAACCCCCTTTATGCTATAAAGGAGACAACTGGCAAGGCAAGCTGGTATGAAACTGACCCCCCCCCCAATTGAAAAGGTCGGGTGGTTGCAGCTGACAGGAAACACCTCCTCTGCCCAAGACTCTGTACAGCTTTGCTCCATGAGAATAGACTAGATTGGGCTGGTTCAGAGGCTATTTCAGCTCGAGGGTTGCACCCTATTGTGTGTAACTTTCTGAGGGCTCCACACCCAAAGGCAGGAGGAGGCAGACTAACACAAGTGATTTTGTGCAATTGGCTACATTTGAGCCAAGCAGTGTGGGATGTAAACACTAGAGCAGTCAAGTACAACAATGCTAGAAGGGGTTTCAGTCCTCCAGCCACAACTTCCTGGTCACCTGGACTGAAACAACTTCCTCTTACAGCTAGATGTGGGAGTGGCTTTACCTGGGCAGGTATGAACAAAACCCACTGGTCAGAAGCCATTCTCTCTCTTGCCTTCTTGCCTCTCTCTCTCTCTTGGATCTACTACCTCATGAAAGCAACATCTTAGGAAGGATGCTCAGTTGGCTTCTAGCCAACTGGGGCCTAATGGACTCCTCTCCCACATGGAGAGAATCCAATTGTATATAACTTTACTATGTATAAGCCTGCCTTCTTTTGGGAGTCTTCCTGTCTCTGCAACTGAATGTCCGTGAGTAAACCTTTTTATATCTTTTTATAGAAGACGTGTGCTGTGTCTTATTTGAAGAGGGACAAAGGGGAAATATAGTGACAAACCAGGAAACTAGATTAAGTTGATTCTAGCAAATCAAAGCAACTTCTGCTGTGTGTATTTTAAAAGGGAATGTTACTCTGCTAGTTGAACTTGCAAGCGCAAGTTAGGATGAGATATATTAAATTATAAATCATCATCCACGTTCCCAAACATTCCCACAAGCAGAAGCCAGAGATTTGCGCATTTGCTTTTCTCCATTTCCCATGCCAGGCAATCAAATGGCATCATGGGGCTACCTTCGAAGGTGACTCGGAAACTACAACTAATCCAGAATGCAACAGCTAGACTGGGAGCGGCCGCCGGGACCATATAACACCAGTCCTAAAAGATCTACATTGGCTCCCAGTACGTTTCCAAGCACAATTCAAAGTGTTGGTGCTGACCTTTAAAGCCCTAAATGGCCTCGGCCCAGTATACCCAAAGGAGCGTCTCCACCCCCATCGTTCAGCCCGGACACAGAGGTCCAACTCCGAGGGCCTTCTGGAGGTTCCCTCGCTCTGAGAAGTGAAGCTACAGGAAACCAGGCACATGGCCTTATCGGTAGTGGCGCCCATGGAACGCCCTTCCATCAGATGTCAAGGAGATGAGTAACTACACAACTTTTAGAAGACATCTGAAAGCAGCCCTGTATCAGGAAGTTTTTAATGTTTTAAGATGGCACGGAGGACTGCATTAGGCACCCAGCCAGGATGCTGGACTAGATAGGCCAACAGAATGTGGCCCCTGGAAAGTTTAAGTTGGCCCTCCAGCTGAAACAAGTTCCCAAGCCCTGGGTGACACTCTTCTGTGTTTCAGGTGCCAGATCAGGTTGCTCAAATCTTCCAGATTGACTGGGGCAAATTCAGTTCTCTTCTATAGTTCCTCGTTCCTATAGAGTTCCTATAGAGCCAGTGTGGTGTAGTGGTTAAGAGCGGTAGACTCTAATCTGGGAGACCGGGTTCGAGTCTCCACTCCTCCACATGCAGCTGCTGGGTGACCTTGGGCCAGTCACACTTCTTTGAAGTCTCTCAGCCCCACTCACCTCACAGAGTGTTTGTTGTGGGGGAGGAAGGGAAAGGAGAATGTTAGCCGCTTTGAGACTCCTTCGGGTAGTGATAAAGCGGGATATCAAATCCAAACTCTTCTTCTTCTTCTTCTTCGTAGCACCATCAATATTCTAGCCACCCAGGGACTCAAAGCTCTGGAATCACCACTGCAGAGCTACTGCAAAAACCTAACTCTGCCTCTTGAAGCAGATTTCTCTTCCCTGCTGCAGCTCCAGAAGCAAAAGCCGACCCAGCCACGTGCCACAGAGTTGCTGCCGAGTCGGATTTCTGCCCAATCTTTCCCCACCAGATCCAAGGAATAAGCTGCATTGACTGATAACGGAACAAATGACAGCTGAGCGGCGATCAGGCGGCCGAAGATACGTGGTTGCAGAGCAATAATTAATAATGGCAATGTGCTTTGCATGCAGAACTGCCATGATGGTTTCCTCTTAGTCTGCACAATGCTGCACGGGAGAGAGAAAGCTCTACACTTCGACTGTTAAGAGGAATTATGACCCTGTTGGAAGACATGGAGAGGTGGAGTAAAAAAATGTATTTTTAGAAGACAGAAGGGCTCGGTCTGAATCCTAGTTGGATAGATGGTTCTGCAGCCAGGGATAGGTAAGTCACTCAACCACTGAAGGCTACTGCAGGCTTTCCTCCTTATTTTCGGCTATTGCATATTCAAATCTATCTCTGCAATCATAAGGGCTAGCAAGTCACCTCTGATCTACAAAGCAAACCGAGGTGGGGGCTGGGGGGGGGAGCTTAACAAAGACCAAGGGTCTGTCTGCATCAAAATCCACCCCTGCCCTGCAGCTTCTAGCAGCCTATCTGTCAGCTGAACAATCTTCCCTGATTGTCCTGGACTCCAAAAAAAAAATGGAGAGCATACTGGCAAGCACCTGGGTAGTCACCAAAGATAGGAGGGTGGGCTGCAGTCCAATTGGTGGTTCATAACTGTTGGGAGTTTGGTAAATATATTGCAGGGGTGTGCAGAGAGAAATAGTCTGGTAAGACCGCTTGTCGGAAGAACCAATACAACTTAAAAGTTTACTACGCATGGAGGACAAAGCCATTCTAAGTTTGGCAATATGACCAAGATGCAGCCAAGAAGTTAAGACTAGCACATGCTGCTACTGGCTGAACTTGGAGAAGAAGCAGGAGGAAGGCAAAGCCTGAAAGGAAGTGATCTACTTTATCAACAAGCAGTTACTAAGAGAGAGGAGGAAGAACAGGTTGCCCTTCTGTCTTATCACCCTCCTACCCCACTGGTTCAGGTAACCTATTGCAAGGGTTGTTGCTTTACTCCCAACAATAACAAGACACAATGCTTGGTCCCCATCAGGGATGGAGAAACTTGCAGGCCTCCAGATGTTGCTGGACTACAACTCGTCCTGCCTCTGGCATGCTGGCTGAGGCTGATGGGAATTGGGAGTCCAACAGCACCCAGAAGGCACTGGGTTCTCTTATTCCTGCTCTGGGTCCTAGTGCCTTGCTTTATCAGGTCAGACTATTGGTCCACCTAGCCCAGAAGCATCAACTCTCCAGGGTCTTGAGCACTCGTCTTTCCTATCACCAGCTCCCTGGTCCTTTTTAAACTGGAGGTGCTGAGGATTGAAACTGGGACCTTCTGCATGAACAGCTATGTGTCCTGCCAACATCTCCATCATTGCATAGGAGCACAGATGTAGAGCAACACTTTTATTTCAGCCAAACCTCATCATGGAAACCTGCTTTGAAAGCCAGGGCTCATCTCACTGGAAATACACAAATACTAAAAAGTGCCACTGACCATGTAGCTCTCACCACCAAGCAAGCAATCTTTTGCCCACGCCTCTCATATTAGGGAATGGATTCCTGAGTCAGAGGCCATGAGGGCCAGTCTGCTTAGCTTTGCAAATGTGATTGCTGTTTGATTGGAGGCTTTGCTGCATTTACAACAGGAGTGGGAAGACCTCAGGGGCTCAAGAGTGGACCCCTGGCCCTTAAAAAGCCTGTGTCTGTATTTGGAATTGTTTTAAAGACGTTTCATTGCTTGCTGTTGGCCACCACCGTCTCCTTAAGGGAAGAAAATAGATTTAATAAAGAATGGTTTACAATAATAATAATAATTTTTTTAAAATCACTGATTACTAGATTTTGTAGGAAGGTAAACTCTGCATTGGATCTCTTCCATTAACCCAAGAACGTAAGGGTGTATTTGAAGCTGCATCCTTCCCTTGCTTTGTGGATTTTATTTGTTTGTTTTCAAAAGAAGCATCCCTCCAGGCTTCATCAGGAAAATAAATCACTGCAGACACAGATGGGCATGGCAAGGGCACCCTCCGCCACCACCCGGGTTTTCATGGGTCCGGCCCTTCATCGCAGCTCGACAAGACTGCCAGTGTAATAAGTGCATGGGTTCAACACAGAGGAAATCCTGTTATCCTCTGGATAAACAAGTGTAAATAACAGAGCTTGTGCGGAGAAGTCACAGCTTGTTTTTAAAGGGTGGGGAGGAGGCAAGCGCCACCCATTTACTAAGCAATAATAAACAGATCCAGCTGCGATGGGGTCCTCGCCTGCCAAAAAGCTCTGCTCTCTCCCAGCCCAACTTCCCACCTCCAATGTAAGCCCTGCAAGCGGAATACGCCAGACCCATCATTCACTTCAGCATCGGACCCTGGGGGCTCCTATGTACCCCTGCCACACATGCACACACACAGCTCCAAGGCTAAACAGAGCCCGGAGGGAGAGAAGAGGCTGGCAGAAGGGTATCTCCTTCCCCACCAATAACCCTGTATATATAACATAGATTTAAAACACATGCCTCCCAAATAATTCTGGAAACTGTAGTTCACCCCTCACAGAGAGCTACAACTCTCAGCACCCTTAGCAAACTGCAGCTCCTGGGATTCTGGGGCAGGGGGCTGGACTTTGAATGTATGAGGTCGTAGTCAACTTCTGCTCGAAATTAACGGCTGTGGCTAACATGGGCCCATTCATTTCGGCGGGTCTACTCTTGAGCAGAAGCTGGTTGAGACAAACCACTGTATGTAAGCGATGTGAGATTGATCTTAAGCAGCCCTCTCTGTAAGTGGCTGCTCAGATCAGTGCCGAAACTGGGATAGGCAAATGAGCAATGATCTCACTCTCCCCACCACCGCACATAAACAGTGTGTGTTGCATCAACATCCGCCCCCCCCCCGCCCCACTCTTAATCCCCTCTGGGTGACACCTACCCTCCTCCAACTCTCTGTCCCTTTATCCCATCATCTCAGTCTCATCTGCCATCTTTCTCCAGCGGCTGGCATGCAGACACCCCCCAGCAGATCTCCCCCATCATTCAACCCCCTATCAATCACCCCTAATGCTGGATGCAGCCCCCTGTCCCTCCCCCCTCTCTTCCCTGACTGCCCTATATCCAGCCTAATCCCCCACCCAGAGTCTCAGCTCCAGACTGCCCGTCTGCTATGGAGCTAATTCTCTATCTCTCTCTAGAGAAGCAGCGGCACTGTGGTCCTAATAATGAAGCTTTGCATTTAAGCCCCCCCACTCCCCCTGCCCCGCCACCGCTGCAAAGATCAATAGCATGTCAGCTCCATCTGGGCTAAGGGGGTGGGGGGTGGGATCAGAGCTGTCAATCTGCCGCAGCTGTGGACCAAGTGAGCTTTGCCGAGTTCTTTGCATATAAACACACTGCATCAAGAGCTGGCGTGTGTAGCGTGTCAGACCAGGACCAGGGGGAGACCAGGATTCCAGAGCCTGGGTAGCTCAGTTGGTTAGAGCGTGGTGCTGATGGTGCCAAGGTTGCAGGTTCGATCCCCATATGGGACAGCTGCGTATTCCTGCATTGCAGAGAGTTGGACTACATCAGGGTTTCCCAGACCTGGGTCTTCAGCTGTTTTCGGAATACAGTTCCTATCATCCCTGACCAAGCTAGGGATGATGGGAATTGTAGTCCAACAACAGCTGAAGACCCAATTTTGGGAAACCCAGGACTAGATGATCCTCAGAGTCCCTTCCAACTCTACAATTCAACCTGGTCCTGAAGCCAGTTGCTGTCTCTCAGTCTAGCCTACTTCACAGGGTTGTTGTGAGGATAAAATGGGGGTGAAGGGAACCAACCTGTGCTCCTTGGAAGAAGGCAGGGTATAAATGCAAGCCAATAACTGTGCAGCAACAACTGAACAAGCCGCCCCAGTTCTCCAGGCCCCTCGCTCTTCACACCCATTGTTGAGCTCAGCACGAGATTTCGATTATCTTGGAATATGAGTAATCCTCCTGGGGCAAAGAAAGAGTTCTGCACAGCCATAAAACTTGCACATTGGCACAGGGAATGAGTCCTAAAGGTGCACCTCAAATGCTCTTCGAGACCTGGATGTCAGAGCGTATTGAAGATCCAGGCTGAGCAACCTTTTTCAGACCCAACCTTTTTGCATTCCCTTCTGGGGGCCACACATCTGTGGTGGGCAGGATCAGAGGCTAAAGTTGGTGGGGAGCAACACAATTTACCTTTGCACAGCAGCCCATTTCAAACTCGCCCTCCTCCATCCAAGCAGTCAGGAAGCATGATCAAACTGCAAAGGACTCATTGCAGAGGGTTGGACTAGATCAGTGTTCCCCAACCTTGGGCCTCCAGCTGTTTTCGGACTACAATTCCCATCATCCCTGACCACTGGTCTTGCTAGCGAGGGATGATGGGAGTTGTAGTCCAAAAACAGCTGGAGGCCCAAGGTTGGAGAACACTGGACTAGATGACCCCTGGAGTCATTCCCAACACTACAATTCTATGATTCTACAATTCCAGGGAGGGCAAGCAGGCCCTGGGTGGGGTGTGGCCTGAGCAGAGCTTCAAGGGCCAGGTAGAGAGGTCTGGAGGGCTACATCTGGCTTCTGGGCTGGAGGTTCCTCACCTCTGTTTAGGACCCTGGTCCATGTAGAACAGAGTGGGGGGAGTATTGCCAGCTCAAAGGTATAGGCAAACTCCAGCCCTCCAGATGTTTGGGACTACGATTCCCATCATCCCTAGCTAACAGAACCAGTGGTCAGGGATGATGGGAATTGTAGTCCCACAAAATCTGGAGGGTCGGAGTTTGCCTATGCCTGCTTTTAAGCTTGCATTCAGATCAGCTGCACCAGCCAGGGGTTCCCTTATTTCCCAGCTAGGAAAGGGCAAGAACATGCTAGCCACTAATGCACCCCCAAAAAAACTGCATGAAGTGCGGGGGGAGTTGATTGACACTCTTTCATCTTGACCCCTTCCTTGTGTCTAAGGCAGGGGTAGGCAACCTAAGGCCCGTGGGCTGGATGCGGCCCAATTGCCTTCTAAATCCGGCCCACAGACGGTCCGGGAATCAGCGTGTTTTTACATGAGTAGAATGTGTCCTTTTATTTAAAATGCATCTCTGGGTTATTTGTGGGGCATAGGAATTCGTTCATTCCCCCCCCCCTTCAAAACATAGTCCGGCCCACCACATGGTCTGAGGGATGGTGGACCAGCCCACGGCTGAAAAAGGTTGCTGACCCCTGGTCTAAGGGAACAGAAAGAAAGGAAAGGAAGGTCCACCTGCAAGTTCCTGGATACCAGCCCTGATTCTATGTCCTACCTCCACCGGCCAACACAGTCTGCCTCCGAATGCTATTTGCTTGGAATCGCAAGAGGGGACAGCTCTTGCTTGGGGGCTTTCTATGGAAATCTGGGTGGCCACTGTGAGAACAGGATGCTGGATGAGATGCAGCAGTGCCCTTCGAGGTTTCTTTAAAGATCTGCCCAATCAAAACCCATATTTTGGCTCCCTCTCCATCCCATGCCCATGACTTCGGTTCTGCAGCAAGATACAGGCTGCAGTCCTAAACTTACTCTCCTTGGAGTACTTCAGAGCAGGCAAGCATAGGACTATACTGATGTCGTAGAATAGCGAGTACAAAGCAAGAGAGGTAGTGCAGCATAGTGGTTAGAGGAACTTAGACCTGGGCTCAAAGCCAGCTAACACATACACACAGCTTAGTCCCACTAAACTCACAAAGGCATCCACGTGCTGGTGGAGGGGGGGCACACATACCCCCTCCCAGGTCTCCTCCACCCCCACCCCAGCCTCAAGAATTGCAGAACAAAGAAGCCCGACAGATACTTTCCCTCTTTCTATTTGACCTTTAATTCCAGTGTTGCAGTTAGACAGTTTTAGGCTCTAGAAAATTTCCCACCTTCTCCATGGAAAGATGCAATACTTCAAAAAAACAAAAAACAAAACAAAACAAAAAAAAACAAAAACAAAAAAACAAAACTCAAACCCCAAGCATGGAAGGGGGGGTGCTTCCTGCTTGTTGTGCAGCGTGGGGCATCAGGCCTCTACCCTCAAGTCCAGCCCCAAACGTAGCACCTGATTAGTTCTCGGTTTGCTTACGGATGCAAAGAATATTCTCTATCCACCTCTCCAATAAAGCATTAACAGAGTAAGGAGGCATGGGGAACAAACCTAGCTGCCTCCTCCCCCTCCTTCCCCCAGCCAGGAAAGGGAGGTCAATGCACCACATTTTGCAGAGAGTTTTCTGCCTCTCTGGCTGGGCTAGGCATCCCCTCCACCCAAGGCTTATTGGGGAAAGGTTCAGCTCAGCGGCACAGCATCTGTTTTACAGGCAGAAAGTCCCAGGGTTCAATCCCTGGCATCTCCAGATAGGGCTGGAGAGAGAGAGAGAGAGAGAGAGAGAGAGAGAGAGAGAGAGAGAGAGATATCCCATGTCTGAAATCCTGGCAAGTAACTGTGCTAGATGGTCTGGTAAAAGGTAGCTTTCTTAAGCACCTTGAACTCAACCCTGTTCCTCTCCCAAGACTTCTTTCCCCATTTGGCTCCCCTTAGGAGTGAGGTTTAACAATTCTCCCATAACAAACAAAGAAACAAACAAACAAGACAGATCACAATCTCCCCCTTCCAAACAAGCTAGCCAAAGTTCTCCCTTGAGCTCAGCAAATGTGAGCATATATATCTCTTATGCTGTGAGTAATAACCTCAAGAATTACTCCCAACTCTCCAGTAAGTTCTGAATTCCCCTAAACAACAGCTCCAAAGAATCTCCCTTACTTACTCCCCCGTTTTGTTTAGGCAAAACAATGCAATGCGGTAACGCAGAACAACCTCGTCAAATATTTTGAGGGGTTTGGGATGTGCATGTGCAACTTTAGATAGATACACACACAAAACAACAACAACAAACAACAAACAAACAAACAGGTACATATTGCACCAGGCTGTAACAGAAAGGCTTGCAATCCTACCACCCGCAGTTTACTTGGAAGTTACGTTTCTCTGCACTCCCTGGAACTGAAGTCCCAATAAATTGCCTGCAGACGGCCGGGTCTTTTATGGCACCGCCCCTCCCCCCGCGTATCTCTAGCGTCGAGACGTTGTGGGTCTACAGACGATACCATGGTGGGGGGGACACCCCACATCACTTCCATGATCCCCAAAACTCCACACAGGTTATGCAAGTCTTCTTCATCCAGTTTTAAAAAATGAGTAAGTTAGGGGGCCGGGGGGGGGAGAAAACCCACCATTCCCCATACGCACGTGTACGCCACCTTTTTAATTCTCCGGAGATGTTCCCACATTACATCCAACGAGCGCACAGATCCGTGCCCGCAAACGTTGGAGCAGGAACCTTCCTATTTCATGCGGAAGGTTGCGGGAGTGTACGGTCCGCGTACACCGTCGAGGAGTCGGGGAAGCGCACGCCAGTACCGGTGCAGAGACAGCTGTGCCCGGTGTAACGTGTGAACCGGCCCCACCTTTCCCCTCCCCCCCCCCCACACTTTTTCTCCGAGGGCTGGCTTCAAGAACAACTTGCAAAGCGCCCTTGCACGTGTACGGTGGAGAGATTCCCCTTCTCTCCCGCCTCCCCACCCTCCGCATTTTCTATCACGTCGCCTCTTCTCACGACACGCAGGGGTCCCGTGTCATCCAGTTCATCCACCTCCCCACCGCGGTGCCTCTCTCACCCTTGGCCGGCCGGCCGGCTGCCTCCTTCCTTCCTTCGGAGTAGCCGGATGGCAAGGCGCAGGAGCCGAGGCGCACAAGCCGAGCGCAGGGTCACATTCGCGGCTCGGGCGCGGGGAGCGGAGCGCTCAGCAGACCCGTCCGCTCCTCCGCCGCCGCCTCCCCGCCGCCAGCAGCTGCAGCAACATGCACGGCCAGCCCCCCGGCCCGGCTCATGAGGAAGAGAGGAGGAGGAGGAGCAGCGAAGGCGCCGCCGCGCGCAGGACACCCTCGGCAGCCCCGACCAAGCGCCCTTGCCGCCGCGCCTCGCTCGCCGCCTGCTCCGCGTCTGAGCTGCCTGCGCCCCGCCGGACGCGCCGTCCAAGCTGCCCCGCCCCGGCCAAGCGCCGCCTCCGACGCCGCCTCGCTCCTGTGAGGCCTCTCGCGGCCCACAGCGCCCCCCCGAGCCGCGCGCGGGTGGGAAACGGAACGGGCGCCGCGCCGGATTCATGGAACGGCCACTCCGGAGCAGGAGGGTTGGACGGGGAGGGGACTTGGCGGGTTGGCTGGTTTGTATTTCCCGCCGGAAAGATGCGCCTTCAGAGCCGCGTGCCATCCGAAAGAAGGCCTGTTGTTGGACTTAATGGTCCTCACTCCCAGGTAAGTATAGTTAAGAACTGCAGCCCTCTGTCCCCCCCCCCCCACCCGCCGACTTTTATGTGATGAGCCTTTCCCTTTTACATTGGGAACTCTCCACTCATTGAGATGATTCCCACGGGAATCATCTCAATGAGTGGAGAGCTTCCATGTAACAGGCTTCGATAGGATCTACGTCCACCTTCAAAAGTCAGGCAGGGTGGGGGGGAGCGGTTGGGGGGCATTCCCCCGCCCATCTGAAGTGACTTCAGGCAGAGCAATCCATTACAATCTATTGCAGCCTAACAGGATGGCCCCTCTGGAATTTGTCACACGTGCACGTGTGCACACACATACACGTGAATTTGTACATCTTTCTGTGCTTGGCTGCCCTGACCCATGACTTTTCACGCATCCTTTCAAACACATGCATTTGGAGATGATCCCTAACTTGAAGAGAGAGAGAGAGAGAGAGAGAGAGAGAGAGAGAGAGAGAGAGAGAGGGAAGACCTGGAATAAAGGACAAAACTGTATCAATACAGGGCTTAGCATTTTTCAGCAGCAACAGGACAGGTGGCCTTTGCGGTCTCTCTCAACTCTGTTGTTGCAATGAAAAGAGTAGCAACAAAAAAGGTAAAAGAGAATTAATTACATGTAGCTCTGGAGTCGTTATATACTAAACAGATGAATCAATAAAGAATTATAAAAGTTTTGATGGAGATGAAAATGAGAAACCAATGTAATCAAGCCTAGAAAATAGCAAAGTGATGGTGGTGATCAATAAATGCAAAACAAGTGATCGTTGGGATGGCTTTGCAGCATGTGAATCTGGGTTCTTTACACCAGTTTGTTGTATTTGGAAACCTTGATCTGCTACTATTCTGCCTTAGCAAACATTGAAAGTCGCTACCATGTTTTAAAATCCTTACTAAAGACAAAGGCTGTGGGAAAACGTTATTTGAAAACAGCAGAACCCAAAGTAGAACTGTGGAAAAGAGAAGAAACTGTAGCAACACCAAAGCTCAAATTGGTTACATCCTGGAGGATGGAAGTGTGTGTGTGCCTGACTTTATTTTCATGTACAGAACTGTATATGCCAAACATAATCCTTTTGAGTCGGCAGGTTGAGAAAAGACTCAGGTTTTTTTCATTTCATTAAATATCATTTCCCAATTTTTTAAAAATTACTTTACACATCCACCACATATGATAAAAGGTACCCAGTTTTCAGAGTCTTGATTAGGGGTCAGCAAACTTTTTCAGCAGGGGGCTGGTCCACTGTCCCTCAGACGTTGTGGGGGGCCGGACTATATTTTGAAAAAAAAAATGAACAAATTCCTATGCCCCACAAATAACCCAGAGGTGCATTTTAAATAAAAGGACACATTCTACTCATGTAAAAACACACCGCTTCCCGGACCATTCGAGGGCCAGATTTAGAAGGTGATTGGGCTGGATCCAGCCACCGGGCCTTAGTTTAGCTACCCATGGTCTTGATGATGCTTCTTACCTGAGTGTAGATAGTAAAGTTTGGACTATCTTAGCAGAAACAAGGCAAACCTTGGATCGATATTAGTAGATATAGTCACCTCCACACCAGACATTTAAAGTCCATGGCTTCCCCCAAAGAATCATGGGAAGTGTAGTTTATTAAAAAGTGCCAAGAACTGTAGCTCTGTGGGGGTTAAACTACCATTCCCAGGATTCTTGCGGGGGTAAGTCATGTGCTCTCAATGTACAGTGTATTACAAGGATGTCTGCAATGTGACATGAAGGCTGGCAACATCATCCCCGCTGGAGGATGCACCCCGCTGGAGTGCCTGGAGACAGTAGTGACCACAGGAGGAATGACCACTTGGAGGAGCACAGACTGAAGAAACGCCATGGTGCCATAGCTGTCAACTTTCAGATTTGAAAATAAGGGATGCCGCGAGGGCAGTGCAATGGCACCAAGTAGCCTCGCCACCCTGCACTCCAGAGGCTGCGCGTGAACGGGTGAGCGAAAGAGCGAGCACATGAACGGCAGGCAGGCTGTCTGTCTGGTTGGGCGTGAGGGTCTGGCTGCACAAGGCATGCAAGCTCCGCCCCCAGTCGGTCTCAGACTTCTTATTGGCAGCCGAGCAACGCAGCTGAGGAGCCTCCCTGGCCGGCTGGGAGGGAGAGGAGCTGCTTCCTTTGAAATCCGGGAAATTTAAGGGATATCAACAATCTGGGATAGCAGCGGGAAACGGCATTGGAATAAGGGAGTTTCCTCCAAAAAAAGGGAGGGTTGACAGCTATGCATGGTGCATCTGCAGCAGCACAACCGGATGCCTTTATCTTCCCCAGCTGCAGCAAAACATGTCTCTCCCATTTCATTCTCTACAGCCACAGCAGGCGCTGCAACCTTCCAACAGTTCGACTTCACCCCCAAAGGCAAAACTCCTCCACTGTCTCCTGAGACAGGCAGATTCCAACAATGACAACTCAGAGCAGGCAACGGAAGGCAACCCACCATGCCTTGCCCCCCCCAATCTCTTTCACCACCAACAAAAACTTACAAATGAATAGAAACATATTTTTAAATTTTTATTTATACTTTTCACAGATAGATACATTTCACTGATTTTACAATCATTTTGACATTTTAAAACTTGACTTCCTTCCCCCTGTTTTTGCGGTTCCTTAAATTTATTTTTAATATCTTCTGCATATCCAGCTTAACTTACTCATTTATTTATATATATACTCTTACGTAGCTGCAGGTTATCGCAATAACCCTGCCAGTGTTTTTATCTGTTTACATTTTATCTGTAAATATTCAATAAACCATTTCCATTCTTCTATAAAAAGCTTGCTATCTTGATTTCTTATTTTTCCACCATTTCTGCATATTCCATAAGTTTTTGTATCCATTCTTCCTTTTCTGGGACTTCTTTCCATTTTTGGGCAAGTAACATTCTTGCCGCTGTAGTCGCATACGTGAATAAATTTCTATACACTTTAGGTAGTTCTATCTCTATAATTCCCAAGAGAAAGCCTTCTGGTTTTTATTTATTATATATATATATATGTTATTTTAAACATCCTTTTCATTTCATTGTATATCATTTCCCAGTAAGCCTTAACTTTACTACAAGACCACCACATACAGTATAATATAAATGAATAGAAATAGAACCTACTCTCGTGACAGTGACACAAAAACCTCGCACATACACTACCGGTATGTAAAAGAACAAAAGTTTAGCACCCCCCTTCTCTCTCCCCCCCACCTTCTCCCCACCTCTCCTCTTCCCCAAACTTATACTGTCTATAACATGAGTGCCTCACATTGAATATAACTGATCTGTAGAAAGGACTCTATGAACTGAAAGCAGAGACGCTGCAGGTACTTTTGTAACCCAAGAAAATCTTCAATGAAAACAATTTAAAAGGAAAATACTAGGTTGTGACCTAAGCTGTTCCAGGTTACTGAAATTTGGGAGCGTTGAGCTGTTCCACGGCTGCGTGGATGAATTGCCAGCCAGACAACTTGGTCTCCTCTACCCACTTTAATCTTGGAAAATGGATCTTTCTTTTTAAAGGTTTTTATAGAAAACAGTTGCCAACAAAGGTCCATATAGTTAAAGCTATGGTTTTCCCAGTAGTAATGTACGGAAGTGAGAGCTGGACCATCAAGAAGGCTGATCGCCGAAGAATTGATGCTTTTGAATTATGGTGCTGGAGGAGACTCTTGAGAGTCCCATGGACTGCAAGAAGATCAAACCTATCCATTCTTAAAGAAATCAGCCCTGAGTGCTCACTAGAAGGACAGATCCTGAAGTTGAGGCTCCAGTACTTTGGCCACTTCATGAGAAGAGAAGACTCCCTAGAAAAGACCCTGATGTTGGGAAAGGTTGAGGGCACAAGGAGAAGGGGACGACAGAGGACAAGATGGTTGGACGGTGTTCTCGAAGCTACTAACATGAGTTTGGCCAAACTGAGAGAGGCAGTGAAGGATAGGCGTGCCTGGCGTGCTCTGGTCCATGGGGTCACGAAGAGTCTGACACGACTGAACGACTGAACAACAAATAGAAAACAGAGATTTTTTTTAGTCACTCCTCTGCTTGATCTTCCACACTGTCAGAGGAAAGGAGGGGAAATAGTTGCACCAAAGGATGGTTTCAGGGAAAATGTCATTGCTTTACTCTGCGTTGCACAAGGGTTTTTGATGCCCAAAACCACTTTTTAAAAAAATATTCCCTTCAAGCTTCCTGCTGTATTGTGAGCAGAGATCTTTGAAGAGTAACCATCTCTAGTCCCTTGAGAGGGTTCTTTCCATGGAGGATCGTTAGTTCTTATTTCTTTCAAAATACGCCTGGCATTCTTTTGGCTTTAAAAGAGGATTTGGGGGCAGCTCTTGACATTGACGAGGTTACAGTTGCTCAGAATTTCCTATCTTTTCGATTCCCCTGCATTGCCTTTTTTAAAAAAATGGCTGAGATTATAATCCAGGCTGGCTGCAGTTTAGAGGAAGACCAAAGTTATACAGTTGTACCTCTTGTTACGAATGCTTCAGGTTGCGTACTGCACAGGATACGAATGCACCGCACCCGGAAATAACGGGACGCGTTACTTCCTGGTTCGGTGGTTTGCGCATGCGCAGACGTGTCAGATGACATAACGCGCATGCGCAGAAGCACAGAATCGCTTCACGCACATGCGCAGATGTGGTGCTTCAGGATACGGACGTCATGGGTTACGAACGGGGTTCCAGAACGGATCCCGTTCGTAACCAGAGGTACCACTGTATATAGAATTATAGAGTTGGAAGGGACCCTGAGGGTCATCTAGTCCAACCCCCTGCAATGCAGGAATCTCAACTCAAACATCCATGACGGATGGCCATCCAACCTCTGTTTAAAAACCTACAAGCCTGCCACTCCTCTAGGGAGTCCGTTCCACTGTTAATTAAAAGCTTGTTGATAATTCTGGGAATTGAGTCCAGCTGGGGTCTGCCTCCTGTGTTGTGGACTACAACTCCCAAAGTCCTTGACTATTGGCCACACTGGCTGGGCTGATGGGAGTTGGCCTCCACAGCTTCTGGAAGGAGCCATGTTGGCTACCTCTTGACATAGGGCGTCTAATTCAATCAGAGCTGGCCCATCCATGAGGCGGACTGAGGCAGCACCCTTGGGTGGTAGAATCCTGCAGGGTGGCATCCCCAAGGACGCCCTGCCTGCCCCTGCTGCTGGAGAAGCGAGCAGAAGCAATGATGGCAGCTTCTGTTGAGATCTTGCCGGAAGCTACTACTACCATGTGACCCTGGTAAGCAAGGCTTCAGTGGCGCCTTCCTCTTTTGTCTCTGAAATGCCTAAGCAAGAGAGACGGACTGTAGCCTGAAAGAGGTTTGGGCCTCACTCAAGGCGTTCCATTCGTTAGCAGCCTGTTGCTTTCCTTAAGAGCTTGGACCTCTCCTGTTGTAAGAGAGACATTTGTATTAAAAATAGCTCTCCTCATAAGCTGATGGTATGTAAGTGCATTCTGTGTGAAGAGTTTGTGTCCGCTGGGAGTTAGAAAGAAGATGGAATCCTTTGCTTATATTTTTGTGAACCATTATCTCTGACCATTGGTCTCATTGGCCGGGGCTGAGGGGAACTGGAGTGAAACCACAGCTTGAAAGTTCCCCACCCCTGGCCTAAAACCTATTGGGGCAGGAACAGAATGGACCTCCCCTCAAAGGCCCTATTCCAGGTCACTGTCCACCAAATTTCTTGTGTCAAAGCAGGGATTGGCAACACGGTGACCTCCATATGTTGTCCTACTACAGCTCCTCTCAGCCCTTGCTGTTGGCCCTGCTGACAGGGGTTGATGGGAGATGTGGTTCTGCTACATCTGGAGAGAACACCATATTGGCTACCCCTGTATCAAAGGATCTTTGAGCAGAGATCTGAGGAAGCTCTTAACCTATATAAGGTATATAACATCCTTCTGCAGCCTGGTGCCCTCCAGCCATCATGGCCAAAGATCAGTTGGTGATGGGAGTTGTGGTGCAATGACATTGGGGAGGGGCTTGAAATTGGGAAAGTAGGCATATAGCTTTTCAGCTGTCTTTCCCCAGAAAGACAGACAGAGAGAGAGAGAGAGAGAGAGAGAGAGAGAGAGAGAGAGAGAGAGAGAGATGGTGGTGAGGAACTGCAGAAGGAAGGCTGAGGCAGATGTAGGCTACATTCCACTCACGGATGGAAACCCTTTGGTCCTCCAGATGTTGCTGAACTACAGCTCCCACCAGCCCTAGCAAGCATGGCCAATGGCCTGGTGTAGTACTGTGCCTTGATGTAGGGGAACCTCTGGTCTGCTGGCCGTATGAAGCCCATTAGACCTCCCCATTTGGCCTATACACTTGCCCTACACCTGATGCCATATATCTAACCTTCTGCTGTTGCTGGACTCTCAGTCCCAGTCCACATGGCCAGTGATCAGAGAACATGGGAGTTGTAGTCCAGCAACATCTGGAGGACCACCTGTTCCCCATCCCTAGATGGAATGCAACCTACTGTACTAAGGTAAGACTTACATCAGGCATGCCCAACCTGCGGCCCTCCAGATGTTTTGGCCTACAACTCCCATGATCCCTAGCTAACAGGACCAGTGGTCAGTGATTATGGGAATTGTAGTCCAAAACATCTGGAGGGCCGCAGGTTGGGCATGCCTGACTTACATCCATTGCTCCTACTTTTGCCTCTGATCACACCCATTTTTTGCCTCTCGATCTGCTCTGTAGTGGCCTATGCCCCCCCCAGGTTGTTGTCCTTGAGGGAATGTGGTCCTCAGTCTGAAAGAGCTTCCCCAGGCCTCCTAAGGAACCTTAACAAAAATCAACTTTGCAGGTTCAAATCAAATATCAAATAATCTTTAATACGGTCAAAGACCAGCAAGAAAATTATACAATCCAATTCATGGAATTGGTATTTACTTAATAAAATTACAATTTAAAATTTGCAGATTAAAAATTTTTTTTTAATAGATGAGTCTTAGCCACCTATCGACATTCCTACGGTAGTTCAACTAGGATATCAGTCACTGGTATTTGCTGCCATCACTGTTCGTCTTACTCTTGTCGCTATATAGCAAAATTTTGCAACAATCCTGGTGGTCTCTGTATCTTTATCAGCTAGAAGGTATCTAGTGTAAACTTCCTCTGATCGACCGGGCAGTTTCAACAAAAGCAGTTCGATCAGTTCTTTTCTTGAGTCCCGATACAGTGGGCAGTATAAAAGAACGTGGCCAGTGGATTCAATCTCATTGCCATCACAGGGGCATAGTCTTTGGTCAATCAGGATCTTATTGTATCTGCCCACTAAAAGTGCTGAGGGGAGAGTGTTAAGACGGGCCCTGGAAAATGCCCAGCAATGTTTGGGGTTGTCTAATGACTTGAGATAATTTGCTAAATGGAGCCTTTGCTGATCATAGAGAGGCCTGTAGATTGTGGAAATTCGATTAAGGTCGTTTTGGTGTTCAATGTCAATGATTCTTTCTTTGATTAGATTCTTCGCCCTTCCCATTTCCAGGCTTAAAAGATGCCCTGGAGAGAGACCGTATGTGGATAGTTTTCTGAGGATGCCCTTCCTCCAACTTGATTGAAATTTATCACGATGTATCAAGGGGAGCAGACCAACTGGTATTTTGCAGGTTCAAAATGTTACATCTGAATTGTTCCTAAGCCATAAGGTGAAGTCCTAATCCCAGGGACATTCTTCTGTGCAAGCCCTGTGGAAATGAGCAGGAATCCTGGAAGAGCAAAGGAGGGTTCTTGAGAAACTCTATTTCAATAGATTCACTCATTTCCTGGCAGGTCACTCCCAATATTTGCAGCAACCCTAGCACCTGCAAAATCCCCGTCCAAAAATATAAAATCTCTTAACTTCTGCTAGTTTTGAAGTTGCATTCAGAGAAACTTCCTTGAGCAGAGAGAGAGAGAGACTGCCACATTTGTTTTCTTCTTCCACATGGCATCCCGTTTCCATAGCGACGGAGCACCTGATGATTCTGAAGAATGAATAGTGACAAGGCTAAAGGAGTTTTCCTTGGCTGATGTAGGGAGAGGATGAGTGGATTCAAAGCCAGCGGCCATTGCAAAGCCGTTCCAAGGTGCAATAATAATAATAATTAAAAATCTGGTATTTCCTGCAACATCAGTTTATTTCTTTATTTAGGTATTTATAGTCCATGCTTTCAGTAAAAATATATTTCAATGTGGTATACAACATGTAAGAATAAAGTCAGGGGAAAAAATCCATTAAACATCCTTATAAACATCAATAAAACATTAAATACTGTTTGGTTAAAAAAAGAAACTCCATAGTGCAAAATATCTGTTTAATCAATGTAGTTTTCAGAAAACGTCTCAAGGATGGGAGGGATGGTTCCTGCCAAACATCTATGAGCAGGGAGTTCCACAGGGCAAGGCCTGCCATACTTGTGAAGGTCAAATGAATCTCAGGGGCATGAACAGCCAGAAGTACCCCATCTGAGGATTCTGCTGATTGAAGTGGAGCATCAGGAATCAGACAGTCCTTAGGGTAGAGATGGAGCGGGATGTTGGGCATTTAATCTGTAGATTCTGGCGGTGGGGTGGGTGTAAAATCATAATGCTGTGTGGACTTTAATAAATAAAAGGAGGCAGCACTGATGAACATCACCCAGAGCCCAGCGAAGGACCCTCTACCTACTCCTAGGGTCTCCTAACCCTGCTGCTCCACCTCTTTGCTATCACTGCCCTTTGATTTTATAATTACAAAATAAGTCCAGCTGTTGCTGTGTTTGCCCAAGCCTTTCCTCCTTTCTTTGACCCAAACATAGTTTGTTGACAGAGAGTCACCTTGAACATAAGAAGAGCCTGCTGGATCAGGCCCAATGGCCCACCGCCCAGCATCCTGTTCTCACAGTGGCCAACCAGATGCCTGCAGGAAACCCACAAGCAGGACCTGAGCACAAGTATTACATTCAGAAGTGTTACTGCCTCCAACTTGAGGCTGAGCACAGCCAATGTGGCTAGTAGCAATCCACCACGAGAGTTACAGGGCTGCATCCCTGGAGTAAAGGATTGCAGCCGGCCTCTTGGGGCTCAGTTCTGCATGGGATTCTTAGAATCATAGAATCGTAGAGTTGGAAGAGACCACAAGGGCCATCCAGTCCAACCCCCTGCCAAGCAGGAAACACCATTAGAGCATTCCTGACAGGTGGCTGTCAAGCCTCTGCTTAAAAACCTCCAAAGAAGGAGACTCCACCACACTCCTTGTCTAATTTCATATTATTAATAGCAGTGTCCACTTCTATTGTTGATATTGGGTGGTTTAGGGGGCCTTTCAGATTTTCCGGGATTTTCTGCAGTCCATTATCTTTTATGAATTGCTCTATTTTTCCCAAGTCTTGTGGATTTTCCCTGTACAGTTGTTTATAATATTTTTCGAAGTTCTTCCTTATATCTGAGGGGTTCACTATATTGTTTCCATCGACTATAATATTTGTTATAGTGTTGAGTTTCTGTCTCTGTCTTAATTGCCAAGCTAGCAATTTCCCACATTTGTTAGCTGACTCAAATGATTTCTGTTTTAACAGTTTTATCTTCCATTCAATTTCCCAGTTGGTTAATTTGGAGAATTCCACTTGAAGTTGCTTTATCTCCTTCAGGACTTTCCCATCCTTGGGGTTCTTCCTCAATTGTTTTTCCTTTTCTTTCAATTGTTCTAGAATCTTGTTCTTATTCTCTTTCTGTTGCTTTGTTTTAATCGCCTTCTGTTGTATAAGGAATCCTCTCATCACGGCCTTGCTAGTATCCCAAACCACGCTGTTCTCCACTGTAGAGCTTAAATTAAGTTCAAAATAATCTTTCATTACCTTTTGAGCTTTTTCACAGATTGTTTGGTTTCTCAATAATGAATCATCCATTCTCCATCTGTAGGATCCCCTCGGCGACAGTTTCAAATCCAGCTGTACAGGGTTATGATCTGAGCATGTCCTTGGATGGATTTCTGCTTGGAGCATTCTGGGCACCAGGTCCCTGGATGCCCATATCAGGTCGATTCTACTCCAGGCTTTTGTTGCTTCGCTGTAAAAAGTCTGTTCCTTTTCTAATGGATTCTTTACTCTCCATGCGTCTGTCAAGTCTAGGTTTTCTGTCATTTCAAAGAATGTCTTCGGTAGCCTCCCATCATTTGTAAGATTCAATCTTTGGGATCTATCCATCAAAGTGGAGGCCACCGCGTTGAAGTCTCCTAGCAGAATTATCTTGTAGTCCATATAGTCTGTCAGCCTGTCGTGGATTTCCTTGTAAAATTCGGATTTTGCATCATTTGGAGCATACAATCCCAGTATTATAAATTTTTCGCCTTCTACTGTAATTTCTATCGCAACATATCTTCCATCTTCGTGTTTAAATTTTAATTTTGGGTTGTATTTTTCTTTGGCATAAATCACCACTCCTCGTTTCTTGACTTTTGCAGATGAGATGAATTCCTGTCCTAATCTTTTGTTCTCGAGGACTCTTCTGTGTTTTCTTATCACATGGGTCTCTTGTAGGCAAATCAAGTCCAGATTTTGCTTTTTAAGGGTGTGGAACACCTGGTTCCTCTGCGCCCGTATATTTAAACCTCGAACATTCCAAGTTAAAATCCTGAGGGCCATTTGTGCTTAGTTTGTTCCTCCTGTAGCTCCCTCTAAGCCTCTTAGTGGATCCGGTCTTCCTTGTAGTATCTCAGGGAAGTCTTGTGCGTTATCTTGTAGAAACTTGGCCTTGTCTTCAATTGATTTGATTTTGACAATCCTTTCCTTAAATCTGAATGAGAGACCCTGTGGAAGGTCTCTCCAAGGTCATCTGCGAAGGCTTTTAACTTGTACTCCTTGGCCCCCACTGCCACCCCTTTTATATTTGGATCTTTTCTTATCATGTTTAACAGTACCTCCAGGACTGTGATGAAAAGTAATGGGGAGAGAGGGCAACCTTGTCTTGTTCCCTTCTCAATTCTTATGTTATCCGAGATCACGTTGTTAACTATTATCTTTGCTTTCTGTTCGGAGTAGATCGCTTCTAGGCCGTTCATAAAGACTTTTCCCACCTCCATATGTTTTAAATTCTCCTTCATAAAATCCCAAGAAACATTGTCGAATGCTTTTTCGGCGTCCACAAACATCAGGATTGCTTTACAGTTGATCTTTTGGTCCAGTCTTTCGAGGATATCCACCACATTTCTTGTATTGGCATTTAAGTGTCTGCCCGGTAAAAACCCGGCCTGGTCTTCGTGGATAACCTCCTTTAAGACCTTCCTGAGTCTGCTAGCCATGATATTTGCAAATATTTTGTAGTCCACATTAAGGAGGGAGATAGGTCTATAATTTTTCAGCTGTGTCCGATCTACATCCTGTTTCGGTATCAAGGTGATAAAAGCGTCCTTCCAAGACTCCGGTGCCCTCTTTCCCTTAAGTATATCGTTACACACTTCTGTTAATGGTTGGATTAACCAACCTTTCAATGTCTTGTAATATTTTGCTGAAAGTCCATCTGGTCCTGGGGCCTTGTCTAATTTCATATTATTAATAGCAGTTTCCACAGGGGCTAAAGGAGTTTTCCTTGGCTGATGTAGGGAGAGGATGAGTGGATTCAAAGCCAGCGGCCATTGCAAAGCCGTTCCAAGGTGCAATAATAATAATAATTAAAAATCTGGTATTTCCTGCAACATCAGTTTATTTCTTTATTTAGGTATTTATAGTCCATGCTTTCAGTAAAAATATATTTCAATGTGGTATACAACATGTAAGAATAAAGTCAGGGGAAAAAATCCATTAAACATCCTTATAAACATCAATAAAACATTAAATACTGTTTGGTTAAAAAAAGAAACTCCATAGTGCAAAATATCTGTTTAATCAATGTAGTTTTCAGAAAACGTCTCAAGGATGGGAGGGATGGTTCCTGCCAAACATCTATGAGCAGGGAGTTCCACAGGGCAAGGCCTGCCATACTTGTGAAGGTCAAATGAATCTCAGGGGCATGAACAGCCAGAAGTACCCCATCTGAGGATTCTGCTGATTGAAGTGGAGCATCAGGAATCAGACAGTCCTTAGGGTAGAGATGGAGCGGGATGTTGGGCATTTAATCTGTAGATTCTGGCGGTGGGGTGGGTGTAAAATCATAATGCTGTGTGGACTTTAATAAATAAAAGGAGGCAGCACTGATGAACATCACCCAGAGCCCAGCGAAGGACCCTCTACCTACTCCTAGGGTCTCCTAACCCTGCTGCTCCACCTCTTTGCTATCACTGCCCTTTGATTTTATAATTACAAAATAAGTCCAGCTGTTGCTGTGTTTGCCCAAGCCTTTCCTCCTTTCTTTGACCCAAACATAGTTTGTTGACAGAGAGTCACCTTGAACATAAGAAGAGCCTGCTGGATCAGGCCCAATGGCCCACCGCCCAGCATCCTGTTCTCACAGTGGCCAACCAGATGCCTGCAGGAAACCCACAAGCAGGACCTGAGCACAAGTATTACATTCAGAAGTGTTACTGCCTCCAACTTGAGGCTGAGCACAGCCAATGTGGCTAGTAGCAATCCACCACGAGAGTTACAGGGCTGCATCCTTGGAGTAAAGGATTGCAGCCGGCCTCTTGGGGCTCAGTTCTGCATGGGATTCTTAGAATCATAGAATCGTAGAGTTGGAAGAGACCACAAGGGCCATCCAGTCCAACCCCCTGCCAAGCAGGAAACACCATCAGAGCATTCCTGACAGGTGGCTGTCAAGCCTCTGCTTAAAAACCTCCAAAGAAGGAGACTCCACCACACTCCTTGGCAGCAAATTCCACTGTTGAACAGCTCTTACTGTCAGGAAGTTCTTCCTAATGTTTAGGTGGAATCTTCTTTCTTGTAGTTTGAATCCATTGCTCCGTGTCCTCTTCTCAGGAGCAGCAGAAAACAACTTTTCTCCTTCCTCTATATGGCATCCTTTTATATATTTGAACATGGCTATCATATCACCCCTTAACCTTCTCTTCTCCAGGCTAAACATACCCAGCTCCCTAAGCCGTTCCTCATAAGGCATCGTTTCCAGGCCTTTGACTATTTTGGTTGCCCTCCTCTGGACACGTTCCAGCTTGTCAGTATCCTTCTTGAACTGTGGTGCCCATAACTGGACACAGTATTCCAGGTGAGGTCTGACCAGAGCGGAATACAGTGGTACTATTACTTCCCTTGATCTAGATGCTATACTCCTATTGATGCAGCCCAGAATTGCATTGGCTTTTTTAGCTGCTGCACCACACTGTTGACTCATGTCAAGTTTGTGGTCTACCAAGACTCCTAGATCCTTTTCACTTGTACTGCTCTCGTGCCAGGTGTCACCCATCCTGTATTTGTGCCTTTCATTTTTTTGGCCCAAGTGTAGTACTTTACATTTCTCCCTGTTAAAATTCATCTTGTTTGCTTTGGCCCAATTCTCTAATCTGTTAAGGTCATTTTGAAGTGTGATCTTGTCCTCTGGGGTATTAGCCACCCCTCCCAATTTGGTGTCATCTGCAAACTTGATCAGGATGCCCTCAAGCCCATCATCCAAGTCATTGATAAAGATGTTGAATAAGACTGGGCCCAAGACAGAACCCTGTGACACCCCACTAGTCACTTCTCTCCAGGATGAAGAGGAGCCACTGATGAGCACCCTTTGGTTTCGGTCAGTCAGCCAGTTACAAATCCACTGAATGGTAGCATTCTTGAGCACTCCCCATTTTCGAAATCTCTTCTTACATAGCTGAAAGTTTGCTTTCTGACTCCAGTCTTTTGCCTCTAAAATTCTGGCTGCAGCGACCATCTAAGAAGGAAACTCCACTTACATACCTGTATAGGTGTTACTGGGTTTACACTGCACATCTGATGTAGGGGGTCGTTAGCATCCTTTAATTTAGGAGTAGTCAACCGGGCACCCTCCTGCTATTGATGGATTAGGATCCCCATCATCTGTGACCTTTCACAATGCTGGCTGGGCCTGATGGGAGAGGATCTGGAGCAAGGGTAGGCAACCTAAGGCCTGTGGGCCGGATGCGGCCCAATCGCCTTCTTAATCCGGCCCACGGACAGTCTGGGAATCAGTGTGTTTTTACATGAGTAGAATGTGTTCTTTTATTTAAAATGCATGTCTGGGTTATTTGTGGGGCAGAGGAATTCGTTCATTCCCCCCCCCCCAAAGTATAGTCCGGCCCACCACATGGTCTAAGGGACGGTAGAGCGGCCCACAGCTGAAAAAGGTTGCTGACCCCTGATCTGGAGGGTACAACATTGTCTCCTCCTGATTTTAATGCCCTGCTTATGTCTTGATCAGCCTTTCCCCTGGAAGTCTCTGTTGGCGCCACCCATAAACCTAACGCATTCCGGGAGAATGGGCAGAGGCAGGAATAAAGCTATTGCTTGTGCGTCCATCGGTGTGAGCAAATGCTTTCAGCTGGAAGGATTTTACAGCCTGCTTGTAAATTTAAGAGGCTTTTGAAGCCAGGGAGACACTTTAAATTGTCTGTGCAGGTATTAAAAACGGCTGGCACGCTGGCCTGGTTTTTTTTGTTTTTTTTAAAGGCTGGTTGTTAAAATGAGAAACGGGCTTGCTAGCTTTGGCACTGGATGGCATTTTTCTCTCTGAGGATCTTTTGATGGATCTTGTTGCTCTCTTCCAGCGGTGGTTGCATCCAGATGGCAGTCCAAGGCTAAGCAGGAGGGGCAAAGCCAGACTCGAGGCCAGAGCCAGAATTCTGGTTCCAGGCAGGACCATGGACAGCTCCAACAGGCATTCAGGGCACGGAGGCTCAAACATTGCTTCAGCAGCAAGGAAATGTCTAGCCTGCAGCTCGCTTGCGGGTGTGTGTGTGTGTGTGTGTGTGTGTGTGTGTGTGTGTGTGATCTAGTGAGCTCTGCCGCTGTTAGAAACTGCTGGCCACTGTCTCACATGGTGACCTGTGTAACTGTAGCTGTAGGCGTATATATAAGGACTTCCTCTTCCAGCCAAGCCTCATTTGAGCACTAGGGTCTACCTGAGGTTCTTTTTAGTTGGACAGGTGTTGTTGTTTTTTAAGAGAGCCTTCTTGCCTCCAGCAGCTTCTTTGATTCGGCTTCTTAACCATGAGCAAAGCGACTAAATAACAACGATACATAGGAATGCAACCTCGACTGTTTGCTGGCATGGGGGGACACACTCAGCTTTAAAGACTGGCAATTATTATTTCAAAAACGGAGTGCGTTTCAATATAAGCAGATAAGGATGGTTAGTAATCCTCCTTCAGCCCCCTGCCTTTAAAAAGTCGTTAATTTCTTTGAGTGGTGTCAATTTGGTCTCTGGGATTTCCCCCCCCCTCCCCTGAACAGCGAACGCAGGAAGGATTTGACCTTGGGCAAAGTGGGGGCGAAGCAGCAGTTGTCTAATCTTCCAGCTTTGCTGTCTCTAACCCATTTTGGGTCAGCAAGCCTCAAAAAGGATTTAATTCCCATCAGCTTATTGGGTAGAGCAGGGTTGGGGAGCTGCAGGCCCGGGAATCGAAATGCATCCCTGCAGCCTCTCTGCCCAGCCCCCAGGCCTCTCCCTACACCCCATCTTCCTTGCCACAGCCCTTCTCCCCAGACCATGACCCACACCAGCCCAGCTTCATACCCCCTTTGAATGTTTCTATCTGGCTGGGAATGCGTTCTTGAACTCTAATGACGCCTCTTGCTTGTCTGAATGAAATACACAGGAGAGTACTGCATGTGAATAAAAACTTTGGTGTTGTTATATTTATTAAATTTATATACCACTTTTCATTCATAGATCTCAGTGCTGTTCACAACATAAAAATGCAAGATAAAATACATAATATATTCTTATTACTTTGAATGGATGTTTTGTTTTAATATTCAAGGCTTTATCATTTATTATTTAACATTCTACTGTTTTCACTGGGAAGCTACCTTGTTTTAGCAGCTGTAAGTGCATGGCATAATGTAATAAGCAAATTACAACCGCTTTTCTAAACTAAAGGTATATTGCTTTTCAGACACCAGAGCAGTTCAGTTCGTCTTTGGCTCCCACCCAGAAATTCTAGCTTTGTCATGCAGTGTTGTTGAACTTCCACAATGTTCCTATACTGAGTTGTGAATTAATACGTCGTCAAAGAGAGAAATCAGCAGGAAGTCTGGCAGCACCACATAGATTAACAAAATATGTGCATCTGATCAAGTGGCCCACAACAGTTTATCCCATGATCAATGTGGTTTTTCCCCCTGAATTAACATGACTACCTTTCATGTGGGGAGGGGAGGGGACATTAATTTAATCCATAAAGTTACTGTACAAAGGTTTTTTTTAAATAATAATAATAAAAATCACATTTGTTGCCCCCACCCACTTTTGCCTCAGGCCCTGCCCACTACTGGCATGTGGCCTCAAGGGCGGGGTTTCCCAGAAGGGGGTGTGGCCCTCAAGCTGAAAATGGCCCCATCCAATAGCATCACTGTGACAGGGTAATGAAGCTCCACTGAGACTTAATGCACAAAGAAATGAAACCAGTAAGTGCAAGAATTCTTAGCTGATTTGTAATCTGACTGTACCACTGAGGACTAGGGAGGTGGGAGGGCAGGGAAAATGGGGTGTTTCTTTCCTTCCTTCTTTCTTTCTTTCTTTCTTTCTTTCTTTCTTTCTTTCTTTCTTTCTTATCGTGTCTTATTGTTTTCAATTTTAGCTTTGCAAAGTTAGAAAAATCCAATAAAAACCAAAGAAAATGGTCCCTCACCTCTTGTGCAAATCAGCTGAGATCTCTGCCACCCTTGCTTACCCTTATTGACCTAACAAAATCAATTTCTGAATGTAAGGTTTTGTATTGAGCCAGGAATAACCAGATGCACAAATATAGAATGAGGGGTAGTTGAATATATGTGAAAGTGATCCAGGGGTTCTTAGCAGACCACAAGCTTAACGTGACTCAAAAGTTTGATGCAGCAACGTGAAAGCTAATGTCACTCTAGTCTGCATCAGCAGAAGTACAGTCATACCTTGGTTGTTGAGCGGAATCCATTCCGGAAGTCCGTTCGACTTTCAAAAACATTTGACAACTAAGGCATGGCTTCCAATTGTCTGCAGGAGCTTCCTGCACTCAATCGGAAGCCGCGGAAGTCATGCCGGACGTTCGGCTTCCAAAGAATGGTTGCAAACTGGAACACTCACTTCCAGGTCTGTGGCGTTCGGGAGCCAAAACATTTGAGTCACAAGGCGTTTGAGATCCAAGGTATGGCTGTATAGTGTCCTAATCGAGGGAAGTAATTGTACCACTCTATTCTGTCTTGCCCAGACCATACCTGGAATACTGTGTCCAATTCTGGGCACCAGAGTTTAAGAAGGATATCGACAAGTTGGAACATGTGCAGAGGAGGGTGACCAAGATGATCAATAACAACAACAACAACAACAACAACAATTTATTATTTGTACCCCACCCATCTGGCTGGGTCTCCCCAGCCACCCTGGGCAGCTTCCAGCAAACATTAAAATACATTAACACATCACAGATTGAAAACTTCCCTAAACAGGGCTGCCTTGAGGTATTTTCTAAATGTCGTGTAGTTGTTTATCGCTTTGACCTCTGCTGGGAGGGCGTTCCACAGGGCGGGCGCCACTACCGAGAAGGCCCTCTGCCTGGTTCCCTGTAGCTTTGCTTCTCGCAGTGAGGGAACCGCCAGAAGGCCCTCGGCGCTGGATCTCAGTGTCCGGGCTGAACGATGGGGGTGGAGACGCTCCTTCAGGTATACAGGACCGAGGCCGTTTAGGGCTTTAAAGGTCAGCACCAACACTCACGGGTCTGGAAACCAAGCCTTATGACCACCAACATCAAGGGTCTGGAAACCAAGCCTTATGAGGAACGGTTGAGGGAGCTCGGTATATTTAGGCTGGAGGATATCTGATAGCCACCTTCAAATATCTGAAGGGCTATCCCATGGAAGATGGAGCAGGTTTGCCCCCCCTGCTGCTCCAAAGGGCAGGACCCGAACCAATGGATTGAAATTACAAGGCAGGCGATTCCGACTAAACATTAGGAAGAACCTTCGGACACTAACAGCTGTTCGACAGAGAGACGGACTCCCTTGGAAGATGGTGGACTCCCTTTTACCAGAGGTTTTTAAACGGAGGTTGGATATTGGGCAGGGATTCTTTCGCTGTGACTCCTGCATTGCAAGGGGGTTGGGCTCAGGGCCGGCGCGTCCATTTAGGCGAACTAGGCGAACTGTCTAGAGCGCCAAAATGGAGGGGGCGCTGGCCAGCCTGCCCGCCGACCGGTGCCGCCCCAACCAGCGGCGGAGCAAGCAGGTTGGGGCAAAAACCGCGGCGGCGAGGGTGCCAAAATGGAGGGGGCGCTGGCCAGCCTGCCCCTCCGCCGCCCGCCGCCGCCCCAGGCAGCGGCGCAGCAAGCAAACCGCGGCGGCGAGGGGCGCCCGGCAGGGCAGGGGGCGGGGCACCGCTCCGCAACGTGCGTCATACGTAATGACGTCACGTGGCCCACCCCCTCGCCTAGGGCGCCAAAATTGCCAGCACCGGTCCTTGTTGGGCTAGATGACTCTTGGGGGGTCCCTTCCAACTCTACAATTCTGTGACCCATCTGAGCTCCATATTTGTTTGTTCTAATATTTCTAGAGAGGGACGGAGACCAGCCTTGCGTGAAATATTGCAACTGACAGAGAGCTGAGGCAGCCATGTGTTCTGAGACATGTGCCCGAGGTGACTGCAGTTATGTAAGGGCTTCCTTGGCACGGCCCGTTGCATCAAATAATAATAATGCTTAAGTCAAATGCGATACAGACGAAGAAGTTTGGGAGCGGGGAGGAAGCAAACTATAGTTCAGCTTAAAGAGAGGGGGAAGGGAGCTCTACAAGCAGAGTGCTACAGAAATAACTCACTACTGAACATGTCGTGTTTCGGATACTGGTTGTACATTGCTCTCCTGGGTGGGAAGATGTTCCTTGCAGAGATGGGGAATCTGCGGCCCTTCAGATGTTGCTGGACTACAACTCCCATCAGCCCCAGCGAGCATCGCCGATGATCAGGGACGATGGCATTGTAGTTCAACAACACCTGGAAGGCTATTGGTTTCTCATGCTTGTCCTAGAACAGGGGTGGGTGGGGCTTTCTCACCCTGAAGGTCGCATTCTTTTTCAAGCAACCTCCTGAGGGCCACATGACCGAGCTGGGAGGGGCCAGAGGTTAAAGTGTACAGAGCAACAATGCAAATCTTACCTTTGTGTGGCAGGCTAGTTTCTACACACCGTGCACACACCCTTCTTTGCCATCCACCTGGACCAGCAAGATGCAGCGTCAAGAGTTAGTTGAGAGCCAACATGGCGTGGCGGTTAGACTCGGACCTGGGAGACCGGGGTTCAAATCTCCCCACTTAGCCATGACACTCACTGGGTGACCTTGGGCCAGACGCTGCCTCTCAGCCCAATCTACCTCACAGGGTTGTTGTGGGGATTAAATGAGGGGGGGAGCCATCTTGAGCTCTTTGGAGGAAAAGGTGGGATAAAAATGCAAGAGACAAATAAATAAATAAAAAGAGTTGATTGGCACATTCCAGGCCGGGGGGGGGGTGAGGGATATCAAAGGAGGGTGCAAAACAAGGTGAGTGAAGGGTATGCCTGGGGTGAGTCCTGAGGGCCAGAGAGAGAGGACTGGAGGGCCACGTTAGCCCCCACCCCAGAGACAGAGTTCCTTGCCCCATGACAGGGCTTGTTTTCCATCCCCCTGACTGTCCGCACTGCCATCTTCTTAACCATTTTAATTTATCTACATTCTTGTTAAAGTGTGGCACTCAGGCATGGCGGTAGAGGTGCAAATTCGCTCTCTCCACTGCTCAGATCTGACCTGCCCCAGATGCCAAGCAGAGCTGGTGTGTGTGTGTGTGTGTGTGTGTGTGTGTGTTTCTTCAGCAAACTGGATTCACCTTCTGTTTTGTGTTTGCATAGCGCCATCTGGTGTTAACGAGACACTCAAGCATCAGAATGTGTTTTTTTAGGTCAAATCCACACCAAACATTAAAAGCAAATTCGAGCAAGCCAGGGCTGACTGATTTTACCCTTGCTAGTTCCGCTCCCAGGAAAATCAGAGGATTACTATGTCAGGTTCCTATTGGAAGACCGGGCAAATGCTAGAACATTAGCAGTGGTGAAGTTTCTATCGGTGGTTGCAAGAACCAATGATCCCTATTTTAAATCTGAATATTGGGTATTGCTTTGTAACGAATTGATGGGTCTGTGGGCCGTAATAAAGATTGTTGTTGTTAAAAGCACACGGCTTCCACTTGAGGATCCTGAGAACTGTTGTTTGCAGAGGGTGCTGGGAATTGTAGTTCTGCGAAAGGCAAACTCACACTTCCCAGGACAACATTTAAAAGCATCAGTGGTAAAATACAGAACAATAAAAGCAAACTAGTTAAGAGCCATAATGAAAACACACCGCGACGTATCTAAAATGAACAATTGAGAACCTCCTATACCTGCGGGTATAGGGTGGTATACAAATTGAATAAGTAAATAATAAATAAAAAAAACCCTGCCAGCACATTTGCAAAGCTAAGCAGCTTCTGGTATGGTTTCAGAATGGATGGGGGACCGTGCGATGAGATTCCTACATTGCAGGGGGTTGGACTAGATGACCCCTGGGATCCCTTCCAACTCTACAGTTCTATGAGTCTATGAATTAAAATGCAGTTTGCCCTGACAGCAGCCCAGTGATCAGCATTGTCTGTGCCTTCATTTCCAAAGGCCTGTCTGGACAGGAAGATCTTGTTAGCATGGCAGTGGAAAGGATAACAAAGACCTCCCCTGGGATATGGGAGAGGTTGCAGAAGAGGCTGAATTTGCAACAATGGCAGAACTAACCTTTTCTTTATGGCGTAAAAGTAGTGAACAGGGGCAAGATACATTTATAACAAAATGGATAAAATTTATTCAGCGCTATAGAGCTAGAAAGAACATGCTGGGAACAATTTTTTTGCTTCACTGTATTTTGAAGTACTTTGAATGTAACATTGTGTACAGTATAAAATGCATCAGTGAAATCTCCTTCTTCTCAACATCTGTTTAAAATTCCAGTAAGAATGCTGTGCTATTCATATGTTATATTAATAAAATAATAACAATTGTTTTAAACATTTAAAAAAATGTTTGTTCCATGCTTGCAAGGAATTGATCTTTTAATAATAATAATAATAATAATAATAATAATAATAATAATAATATATACCCTGGCCGAGACTGACACCAAATATAAGTCAGGGAGGCTGACACCAAATATAAAGGTAAAGGTAAAGGGACCCCTGACCATTAGGTCCAGTCGTGTCCAACTCTGGGGTTGCGGCGCTCATCTCGCTTTATTGGCTGAGAGCCGGTGTACAGCTTCCAGGTCATGTGGCCAGCATGACAAAGCCGCTTCTGGCGAACCAGAGCAGCGCACGGAAACGCCGTTTACCTTCCCGCTGCAGCGGTACCTATTTATCTACTTGCACTTTGACGTGCTTTCGAACTGCTAGGTGGGCAGGAGCTGGGACCAAGCAATGGGAGCTCACCCCATCGCAGGGATTCGAACCGCCGACCTTCTGATCAGCAAGCCCTAGGCTCTGTGGTTTAACCCACAGCGTCACCTGGGTCCCTTGACACCAAATATATAATACATTAAAAACACAAAATCAAACGATCAGTTTAAAATACAATTTGAATCACATTTAAAATCAAAATAAAATTAAGTGGGAACCCACAAATCATAACCGTAGGGGTAAGGAATTAAAAGTTCACCAGGCCCAACCACCCATGCTGGTCCCATATGGGCCGACAGAAATAGCCAAAGAGGCCACTTACATACAGGGTCCCATAGAAATAAAGAAAGGGGTCAGACTGGGACTGGACCAAAGGCCTGGCGGAACAGCTCCGTCTTGCAGGCCCTGTGGAAAGATGTACAAATCCCGCAGGGCCCCGGTCTCTTGCGACAGAGCGTTCCACCAGACTGGGGCCAGGGCTGAAAAGGCTCTGGCCCTGGTTAAGGCCAATCTAACCTCCTTGAGGCCCGGGACATCCAAAGTATTATTGTTTGTGGACCGTAAGTGTGGCAGCACATATTCTTTGGAACTCCTCCGTATGGGTCTGATGAAAGCTTATTTCATGATAAAGACGTTGGCCGTTAAAGGCTGCCGCAAGACTCCTCGCTATCTTTTTGCAGCAGCAGACCAACGTGGGCACCACATCTGGAAAGCATGGCTGGCTTTTTCTGGGGTCTTGCTGTAGGATAGAAGACACTAGATGGCACTACGGACCTAAAATGGGCTGTGAAGCTGGCTCCCTGTAGGAGAGACGTTCTAGCTCATCCTTCTGAGAAGCGAAACTTGTTGGAGACCCTCTTTGTTGGTTCTGTGCAGGTGCCCTCTGTTCTCCACCATGCCACCCGTAGGCACGGCATGCCAGTTTGGCAGCTTCCATCTGTTCAGTTATCTGCTGTGGGGTAGCGATGGGGGAGAAGTTTGATCCAGCTCACATTTAAAGGAGAACCTACCTAAGGCACACACACTCCGAAGCAATATGCGAACTGGATCACAGCCATCCCTCGACATTCAAGCTTCTCCAAATTTCACAACACAATTCTTCAGCCAAGCGATGTGTACAACAATGCATATCCTAGAGGGATGTGTGGTGTAATGGTTAGAATATCAGACTAGGACCGGGGAGAGCAGGGTTCGAATCCCCACTCAGCAACGAAGCTCACTGTTTTATGTAAAACCACTCACGGCATGACCTTGGGCCCGTCATCATTTCTTAGCCTAACCTACCTCACAGGGTTGTTGTGAGGGTGAAATGGGGAGGAGGAGGAGGAGGAGGAGGAGGAGGAGGAGGAGGAGGAGAGCCATGTATACTGCTGTGAGATCCTTGGAAGATAAAGGTGGTATATAATTTTAATAAACCAACAGAAAAAAAAACATGCATATGGCAGTGAAAAACATACAAAAATGCACTCTATTAGGAGAAATTGCTTTGGAAAAATGTGTTTATTAGTCAGAACTGCATACAGGTAGGAGCAACTCACACTAAAACGCTGACAAATTTTCATGAAGACTTTTTTTTTTTTTCAGCCAATGTGGAGAACTGAACTTACCATCTGAAATGTCAACCCAGTGTGCACCGTGGGGGCACAGTGATAGTAAGGGCAGGGTTATGGCTTCCAACCAAGGTAGTTGGTTGCTCTCGGATGCAGTGAGAGATTAGTGCTGAAGTAAGATTCAACTTGGGGCACAGGGGGGTGGGAAAGGGGCTATTGGTTGCTTTTGCTTTTGTGGTTTTTTTTTATCTTGTATTCTTATATTGTGAACCACCCTGAGATCTACAGATGAAGGGTGGTATAATAATAATAATAATAATAATAATAATAATAATAATAATAGGATAATAATAATAATAATAATAATAATTTCATCTCCCTCAGAAGTTCAGGGTGTGTTCATTTTACAGCTTTCATTGTATGCAGAAGATATACCTCTTTACACTTGAGTTATATATTTTTAGGCCCCACTCTAGCTGTGACGGCAATTTGTTTTAAATCATTTTTAATGCTGAATTTCATATCACTGCAATTTGCCCTAGGATCTTCTGGGAAGAGCGGGTATCAAATATAATTGTCATCAGGGCTTTTCTTCAGGGGGAACTCAGTTCCGGCACCTCTCAGGTGGGCGACATTTCCATTCTAGAAGAACGAGGGAGGAGGTGTTCATTGTGAGTTCTGGCACCTTTTCCCCCCTAGAAAATAGCACTGATTGTTGTGATCATCATCCTCAACTGCAATGCCGTCAGATCTCCTGATGTTGGACTACAACTCCCATCACCCATTACCATTAGCTAAGGAGACTGGGGATGATGTAAGTTGTAGTCCAGCAACATCTGGTTGAAGAACGCTGTGCCAATGTATAAATGCGTATATGTGGATGTAAATGTGGGATTGCATTCAATTTCGTTGTACTACGTACAATGATAATAAAGTATCTATCTATCTATCATCTATATCTATCTATCTATCTATCAATCATCTATATCTATCTATCTATCTATCTATCTATCTATCTATCTATCTATCTAATCTATCATCTATCTATCATCTATCTATCTATCTATCTATCTATCTATCTATCTATCTATCTACCTGAGGTCCTGAGAGAACTACATTGGCTCCCAGTACGTTTCCGAGCACAATTCAAAGTGCTGGTGCTGACCTTTAAAGCCCTAAACGGCCTCGGTCCTGTATACCTGAAGGAGCGTCTCCACCCCCACTGTTCAGCCCGGACACTGAGATCCAGCGCCGAGGGCCTTCTGGCGGTTCCCTCACTGCGAGAAGCAAAGCTACAGGGAACCAGGCAGAGGGCCTTCTCGGTAGTGGCGCCCGCCCTGTGGAACGCCCTCCCAGCAGAGGTTAAGGAGATGAACAACTATCTGACATTCAGAAGATACCTCAAGGCAGCCCTATTTAGGGAAGTTTTTAACCTGTGATATTTTAATGTATTTTTATATCTGTTGGAGGCCACCCAGAGTGGCTGGGGAGACCCGGCCAGATGGGCGGGGTACAAATAAAAGAATTATTATTATTATTATTATTATTATTATTATTATTATTATTTATCATCTATCTATCTATCTATCTATCTATCTATCTATCTATCTATCTATCTATCATCTATCTATCAATCATCTATCTATCTATCTATCTATCTGTCTGTCACACAAACGGAGGATTTCTACCCTTGTTGACAATGAAATGACATGCGTGCTTCTGCTGGTTTAGCCCAAGAACAAGGAGGACAAACAAAGTTAAATAGACAGTAGGCTGCCTTTAAATCACTGCTTCTCACAATGCCGGTAATTTTGCAAGCAGGCTGAGTGACAGAGTCCTGAACAGCAACCTGCCGAGGAATCATCATGCTGGTTTGTTGTGCTAATGAGGGGCGGAGGAGACATGAATGACAGCAGGTGCTTCAGAGTCCCTCCTGGGTCTCTTTGCACTTGGCTGATCCATTCCCGATTGTAGAATCCTTCCTACAGGTGGTTGCGAATATAAAAAGGGATGTGCCAGGAGGCAAAAGAGACATGATTGGAACTCTCAAAGGAGGTGGCTTAGCTGGTTGGGAACAGAGAGAGGCAAATGCGCAGGTTGAATGCCGGAAAAACTGCTACCCTTATCCCCTGCCTTGTGGGCACCTGGTTACTGCATAGAATTGTAGAGTTGGAAGGGACCCCAAGGGTCAACTAACTCACCCCCCCCGCAATGCTAAGGGCACCTCCACGACCACCACTGTTTCGTGGGGTGTGTGTGTCAAGTGCATCCCGGAAATTTACGTTCCTGCAAACAGAGTGGATTCAAGGGCTCTGCCACCCCAGTACAAGGGTGGGGATCCCTTTTCAGTCCCAAGGCCTCATTCCCTTCTGGGACCAGATACCTGCAGTGGGCGGGGCCTGGGGCAAAAGTGGGTGGAGCAACAAATCTGACCTTTGAACAGCAGGCTGGTTCCTACCCAGATGCCCAGCCCACTCTATCCCCCACACCCAGGCAAGCAAGAGGCCATGTTGCATTTCAAGGGCCCATCCCAAGCCAGGTGGAAACATGCAAGGAAGGGACGAAGCAAGGTCAACAGGGGTTGGAACTGGGGAGGGTGGGTGACCTGAGGGCCAGACAAAGAGGCCTTGAGGGCCACATTTGGTTCCTGGGTCTGAGGTCTCCCTCTCCTGCTCTAGGGCAACTATCCACTTAAACACACACACACACACACACACACACACACACACACACACACACACACACACAGCCACTGACTTTTTGTGGTTAGGAAAATGTTGGGGAAATGAAAAGAGCACAATAGACAAATGATTAATGAACACCCTGCCAGTAAATCAGGATGAGTGCTTAATGTCATATAACCACCGTATAACCACCCTGTTCCTCTGATTCAATGAGGCAACAGCAAGCATTCCCCCCCTTTTGAAGGCTGCATTACCTCCAGAGTAGAATGTATATGTATGTATATGTATATATCTTTATTGTCATTGTACAAGTACAACGAAATTGGATTTAAAATAATAATAATAATAATAATAATAATTAAATAATTTTTTAAAAAAAAGTTCATTTAACAGAAGTAAAAGCCATACGAAACAATTAAAAATAAGGGAGAGCACTGAGTAGCCGCTGCGTCTATGCGCGCCGCCATCTTAGAACTCTTATTAGAAATAACAGAAATTTAAACAAAAATCAAAAACAAAGCAAAATAGGCCTCTCTGCCAAGCGGTGGTAGCAGCCTCAGCAGTTATGTACAAGAAAATCATGTGTGCATCTGCTAACAAAATAATTACGCTGTGTCAAAGAATCAAAGAATTGCAGCGTTCAAAGGGACCCCCAGAGTCATCTAGTCCAACCCCTATGCAGGAATCTGAGCTAAAGCATCCATGACAGATGGTCCACCAGCCTCTGCTTAAAAACCTCCAGTGAGGGAGTCTGTTCCACTGTCAAACAGCTTTCATTGTCAGAAAGATCTTGAGTAATCTCATGGAGACCAGGACAAGAAATCATAGAATTGTAGAGTTGGAAAGGACTCATCAAATCCAACCCCCTACAGCTAAGGAAACATTAATGGTTATGCTGGGGAAGTGAGTCATTCTTTTAATTTATGTTGCCTGCCTCTGTCCACATGTAAGATTTATTTCAAAAATAAAATAAATAAATGCTAAAGAGGAGGGGAAAGAACTCCTAGGGTATGGATGGGGAACCTGTGGCAGGTGATGGGAGTTGTAGTCCGACAACATCCAGAGGGCCACAGCTTCCCCATCCACGTTCCCAAGTTAAAATGCCCTCCAAGTTTAAAAAAATAATGCAAGATGGTTTGTGTGCATCATTACAAGCTTCATTAACTGCCATGTCCTTTTCGTTAGCAAACATATCAAGAGTGTCTGACAGGCTGGCGTTGAATGCATCCGAGAGCACAACACATTGATCAGGCTAAAAGAAGGGCATCTGACTCACTAATTGCTGGGCAAAATAACCTCATCAGGACGCTGGAGTGAGCAGACTCCAATATTTCCAGCAATACGGAGGCAGAGGTAATGGCCCTTCAAGGCTAGGGGAGCAGAAATATCCATTCATCTGTCACTTAAGCTGTGTGTTTGATGCAGCCAGCGAAAGAGTTCAAAGGCACCTTTTTGAAGTCGTTGGCAGGCCTGACGAATCTTTTATGAAGCACCAGCCCTCAGTTCTCCCATCTCCGAGCTGCAATGCTGGAGCTCCCTATTGGATACCTCTTGTTCCCCAATGCCAGAGGATGAAAGACAAGTCAGATCAGGGGAAGTTGTGACAATCATCTGATGAAGATGGAGGCACAGAGGAAGCTCGCCAGGAGGAAGAGGTGGCACAAACTCTAAATACTGGACTTGAGTTTCAATTGCCAGCTCAGACCTAGCAACGCAAATACGCAGGAGAATCGACACGTGAGCTTTGCACGCCCATCGTAATTTCATATTTCAGTACCATTTCCCCCAACCCTTCTCTTAACAATTATATATTTTTAATGTGACTCATTTGCTAATGTGATTTCTAATATTTCTTAATATAGTTTTAAAATGTGTAATTTCCCCCCTTTTAAATATGTGTTATGAGTTATTAACTATAATGTTGGTATCCATCTGTCTCGAGAGACAATGGAGTGTGCTTCCAGTGGTGAAGTCAAACTACTGTGTTAGTAGCACCAAAGTGACCTTTCTGGGACACAAGCCAGGGCAGTGTGCATGGAGGTCCTTGGCTGCCCAGAAGGCAAGACCCCTACTCTCTTGGTCTCTCTGATGTGGTCCAAAGGATAGCAGAGCAATACGTTTGGCACTAGCTTGGCAACAGCATAGAATCATAGAATCATAGAGTTGGAAGAGACCACAAGGGCCATCCAGTCCAACCCCCTGCCAAGCAGGAAACACCATCAAAGCATTCCTGACAGGTGGCTGTCAAGCCTCTGCTTAAAGACCTCCAAAGAAGGAGACTCCACCACACTCCTTGGCAGCAAATTCCACTGTCGAACAGCTCTTACTGTCAGGAAGTTCTTTCTAATGTTTGGGTGGAATCTTCTTTCTTGTAGTTTGAATCCATTGCTCCGTGTCCTCTTCTCAGGAGCAGCAGAAAACAACCTTTCTCCCTCCTCTATATGACATCCTTTTATATATTTGAACATGGCTATCATATCACCCCTTAACCTTCTCTTCTCCAGGCTAAACATACCCAGCTCCCTAAGCCGTTCCTCATAAGGCATCGTTTCCAGGCCTTTGACCATTTTGGTTGCCCTCCTCTGGACACGTTCCAGCTTGTCAGTATCCTTCTTGAACTGTGGTGCCCATAACTGGACACAGTATTCCAGGTGAGGTCTGACTAGAGCGGAATACAGTGGTAGTATTACTTCCTTTGATCTAGATGCTATACTCCTATTGATGCAGCCCAGAATTGCATTGGCCTTTTTAGCTGCTGCATCACACTGTTGACTCATGTCAAGTTTGTGGTCTACCAAGACTCCTAAATCCTTTTCACTTGTACTGCTCTCAAGCCAGGTGTCACCCATCCTGTATTTGTGCCTTTCATTTTTTTTTGCCCAAGTGTAGTACTTTACATTTCTCCCTGTTAAAATTCATCCTGTTTGCTTTGGCCCAGTTCTCTAATCTGTTAAGGTCATTTTGAAGTGTGATCCTGTCCTCTGGGGTATTAGCCACCCCTCCCAATTTGGTGTCATCTGCAAACTTGATCAGGATGCCCTCAAGCCCATCATCCAAGTCATTGATAAAGATGTTGAATCAGACTGGGCCCAAGACAGAACCCTGCGGCACCCCACTAGTCACTTCTCTCCAGGATGAAAGAAGCAGAAGTTGGCAGAAGAAGTCATACAAGGCCCCATCCAACCATCTCAGGGACTCCACTCCAGATTTGTGTAGGGTTTAACTCCTTGGCTTTTTCTTCTCCTGAAGATATCCCATAAGGCAGTGGAGAGTTTTCCTTCTCCTAGATGGGCAACCTTCCTAGGTGGACGAGCCCCATCTGCTCCTCGCTTCCCTCTGCAGCACGTGAAGAAACTGCCATCTTGTTGACCGCTGGGCCTACTATTCGTCTCGTCCGCTCAATCAGTCGGAGCTTGTCTTCCCAGGTAGGAGAAATACTAACCATATTTCTCAGCGTTTAAAAATAAATGCTAATTTAATGATTTTGGTACACACTTAGCGGATGAAATTAATTTCAAACAAACTAATTTGAGAACCCTACATGAAACCCTTACTAGCAGAACCTGAATGCAACAATGCTCTCCCCACTTGTGATGCCCAGAAGTTGGTATTCAGAGGCATAGTCCCTCTGACAATGAAAGCAGAGCATAGCCATCCCGGCTAGTAACCACTAATAACCTGATCTTCCATGAATTCGCCCCAGTGCTTTTTTCCTTGAGGGACGCAGGAGTACGCATACCCCTAAACATTTTGTGAATCTAATGGAAGAAGAAACTTAAAAAAAATAAAATAAAATTGTTTCTTCTCTAGCACGGTGAATCTTCAGTTCCGTTGCTACCCCAGATGGCGGCCTCATTTCATTTCCCGGTGTTTCCTGAGTCTCAGACTGAAGCGAGCGTTTAATGTGTGAAGCAGAGTGGAATGTGGATGTGTGCTGTTTTACTGGTGAAAGTTTGGTCTCACTGAGGGGCAGTATTTCAATATGATTAGGAAGATTACTAGTGACATCTGGCTATGGACACCAATGTGGAAGTTACTGTCAGCTGCCAACTGTTTAATATGAGGTAATGCATGTTCTTTGTACTTTTGTCCATTTACTGTATTTATTTTTCCTGATTTGAACTATGAAATGGTGATTTTCTTGAGTCAAAATGAGAGTACCCCTAAACATTTTTAAAGAAAAAAAGCACTGATTTGTCCAATCCTCTTTTAAGAGCGTGAGAGTTGGCGGCCATCACTGCCACATCTGGGAGCAAATTCCAAAGTTTAAAGATGCAGTGCATGTAGAAGTACTTTCTTTTGTCTTCCCCCAAATCCTCCAACAGAAGACTTGAGTTCAAATACCCACCCAGTCACAAAGCTTGCTGGGCCAATCACTGCTTCTCAGCCTTACCTACCTCACAGGGTTGTTGTGAGGATTAAATGAGGAGGGAGAGAACCTGTTAGGATTTTGTGTAGCCTCTGCTGCGTCAGCTTGGCTAGTGTGAATCACGAGTTGTCTGAGAGTGTGGGAACGGAAGACTGTCTTATCTCTTCCGTCTGAGAGTGTTATTGTAATGTGATTTAGTTTCACTTCTGCTGTGTGCAGTCTTTTTGTTCTGCCAGAGCTTGGATAACACAGACGTGGATTCTGGATTCTCTGTATATAGAATGTAAATAAACGTAGTTTAGATCTACGGATGTTTCCTTCTTCTTGCTGCGTGATGCTAGAAGACTAGTGTGCTCTTCTCATAAGAGAAGGGTCGCAGATGGGCATTCTGGTATGAAGGGACATGCCATTCCAGAGGGCGCCTCCTGGGAGACGCTCAGGTGTCTTGGAGTTTGCCGTCTCCGAGAGAGCGTCATTCCCAATAGAACCATGGACACCACCTTGAGATCCTTGGAGAAAAAGGTAGAGTATAAACGCAATAAGTAAATAAATGGACCTAGATTCTAGTATTCTGAGACAGGCAGGCAGGCAGATAGATAGATGGCAGAGTGGTGATTATGTGGCATTCTGGCTGACCTCTGGAAACAGCTTGTGCCTTTCAAGTGAGCTGCAGAAATTCTGAGCGCAAATTGGCGAGAAAGCCCTCTTCGCACAGAAGTCAACTCTCCCGACAGCCTCGCCCCCCCCTTCCCGCATTCAACTTCACAGAGATGGCATGGCAAAGAGGCTGCCGAGAAGAGCTGTCAAAGCCAAGCCACCTGAAGCTCCCGAGTGCAGGTTACGAAGGGGCCTAACCTTTAGACGGGGAGTTGAAGTGTTATTAAAACAGCTGGAGCTGTTTTGACAGCCAGCTCCCCCCCTGCCCTCCCCCGGGCATTGGAGACAGATGAAACCAATAAACGCAGCTAATTGCAGATCCTCGTTGGCACAGCGAGAGCCCATCTTCTGTAAGGGATCAAGTTATCCTGCTGCTGTTTGGAAGCCAGGCAGAGAAGCGCGGCAGCCAAAAGGAGGCTGGATAATTAACCCTGCGCCCAGTTGCTTTGTCATCCTTATGGCATGGAAGATGATCCAGAGAGAGGAAAGGCTAGCATGTCTGGGCCTTTGGGGTTCAATTCTTTTGTTTTCTTTTTAACCCGGCTGGAGGGATATAGATGAAGTTTTATAAAATAACGCACAACGTAGGAATAGAGATTTTTCTTCCCTAATAGCAGAACACGGGGGTTGCCCCCTGAAACCGATTCAGGACAGATCACAAAATACATCGTTTCATAGAATCGTAGTGTTGGAAGGGACCATGAGGCTCATCTCGTCCAACCCCCTGCAATGCAGGAATCTTTTGCCCACTGAACCAACGATCCTAAGATCATAGCTGTCAACCCTCCCCTTTTTTTGCAGGAAACTCCCTTATTCCAATGCCATTTCCCGCTGCTATCCCAGATTGTTGATATCCCTTAAATTTCCTGGATTTCAAAGGAAGCAGCTCTTCTCCCTCCCTGCCGGCCAGGGAGGCTCCTCAGCTGCATTGCTCGGCTGCCAATAAGGAGTCTGAGACCGACTGGGGGCGGAGCTTGCATGCCTTGTGCAGCCACACCCTCACGCCCAACCAGACAGCCAGCCTGCCTGCCGTCTATGTTCTCGCTCTTTCGCTCACCCGTTCGCACGCAGCCTCTGGAGCGCAGGGTGGCGAGGCTACTTGGTGCCATTGCACCACCCTCGTGGCATCCCTTATTTTCAAATCCGAAAGTTCGGGGAAAATCCCTTATTTTCAAATCCAAAAGTTGACAGCTATGCCTAAGATTAAGAGTCTGTACCCATTGAGTTCTCCCCTCAGTGCCACTCAACCCTGCTCCCCACTCTGGGTCTGATCTGGGTTTTGTGCTCTAAGTGATGGGCGGTGTAGCCATAGCGATGAGAAAACAGCAGTTTTTGTTCCGGAGGCATTACCCTGCAAATCCAATTCCATCGACATCAGCCACTCATTTATTTCCAGGCTCAACCTCGAAAGACTGAAGCACCTGAGTGCCGGGTTTCCTTAGAAACCAGCTGCTCCCATATGAACCTGCCAGGCCTTCAAAGTTGACCTCGGATGCCCTGTTCTCTGTTCTACCCACAACATGAGGACAGGTGGGCAGGTGTGGGAATGAGGGTCTTCTTTGGTACAGGTGCCAAGATGGTAGAATCCCCACTTGCTGGGCTCTTCTCCTTGAGCATCTCCCTCCAGATGTTGTTGAAAGCCAGCTCTCACCAGCATTGGGCAGCCAGCCAGGGATGATGGGAATTGTAGTCCAACAGCAATGGGTTTTTTTTGTAATCTAATTTTTTTTATTTAAAAAATCAAACACGTTCACAATAATTTCCATATCAAACAGGTACATTGCTTCATAAATTGACTCCCCACCCCCATTTCTGCAGTGTTTTTACTCAAACTTTTTTCTGCTGCATTACATTACAAAAAGTTTCTCTGCTACAATTATTTTATCGTTTTTCTTCTGCTCCTTTTATCTCGAATCTTGCCCGCGATTTCATTTGACTTTAGTATTTTTTTAAATGGTCCGTGAAAGGCCTCCATTCTTCCATGAAAAGTTCATCATTTTGATCTCTTGATTTTGCCATTTCTGCGTAGTCCATTACTTTCAAAACCTGTGTAGTCCATACTTGGAACCTAATTTTCTTTCCATTTCTGTGCATATAGTATTTTAGCTGCTGTGGCCACGTACGTTAATAGCTTAGTCATCTTCTTTGGGACAGCATTGAGAGGGCCACAGATTCCTCACTCCTGCTTTAGTTGATTGCTAAGGACCATTTATATAAATTCAAGCCAACTTTTAATAGGAATATAGGAAGTTGCCCTGCATTGAATCAGACCACTAGCCCATATAGTTCAGGACTATATTCTACACTGACTGGCAGCAGCTCTCCCTACATGGAGATGGGGATTGAACCTGGGACCTTCTGCATGCAAAGCAGATGCTCAACCGCTCAGCCACAGCCCTTCCTCAATATATGATTAGCTCTCTAGTTTAGGGCTGCCATATATTACCAGGATTTCAAAGGCAGAATTGACATGGGGTGGGGGGGAGGCAGCACTTTGTCCTGGATCTTAGGTGAGTCAATCGAAAAATGACATTTTAAAAAAATGCCCCCAAACTCTGAGGTTTCCTAAAGAACTCTCAGCAATTTTCGGGGTGTCCTGGTTTTTACTTTTCGAAATATGGCAACCCTTGTCTAGTGGAATGTTTAATTTGCTGCTGCTGTCCTTTGCAAGTTTTAATTGCTGCTATTTTTCTTGTGTTGAATGTATGTTTAGGGAAATTTTTACTATCTAATGCTGTATTGTTTTAATATTTGATTGGGAGCCGCCCAAAGTGGCTGGGGAAACTCAGCCAGATGGCCGGGGTACAAATAAATAATAATAATAATAATAATAATAATAATAATTAATTATTATTATTATTTGTGTTCACATTAGAGATATATGAACATTGCTTGGAGTGTATCAACATAAAAGCATATAGTAAATAATGACCTAAATAAACTAAACTTTTTGAACGAGCTGGGGAAGGGAGGAAGGAAGCATTGTAGGCCCTACATTGTTGGTTATTGGATTCGGTGTGATTCCAGTCTATTCATTTAATTGGGCCTACTCTGAGTAAATGTTACTTGGATGCCACCCTATATTATATAACTCTTTTTACTTTGTTGTTAAGATAAGTGGGGCAGGGTGCGCTGAGGAGCTGCAGTTAACAGGGAGTGACAACTGATTAATATTGGACAGGCCCCACGTTGGGCAAAAGATCCCTGCATTGCAGGGGATTGAACTAGATGACCCTTGTGGCCCCTTCCAAGTCTACAGTTCTATGATTATCCTTGCCTGCTACCATTTTACAAGGCTAAGAGTGAAGCCTTGCCCTCGTCTCAGTTCTACCTCATTGCCTAACCTAGACAAATCCGATCGATGCGCCTTCCCTTGAGCTACTGCCCATTGATCTAATATGCAATTTCTTTCTTCTCCTTGACTTTGAGTGTAATGAGATGAGCCTGGAGGGCCATGAGACTCTCTCTTTTAACACCATTCAGCCAATTTTCCAGATTATGAACAGCTCGACTTGGAAGCTGCTTTTAAGAAAAGGAGTCCCCTGTAGGGTGATAGACTTTCCTCTACATTTCCCCTCTCTTCCTCATCTGTTCTGATCGTTAACCACATGTGCTAGTGTCTTCTCCTTCCTGAGGCAGTAATCTACAAGATTTGCAGGGCCTAGAAAGGCTCATTGATTTGTGACTTATATCTACATATCAAATCTCTTTTCCCCTCCAGGAGAGAAATTGCTCAAAGCACCTTACTAACATATATATTTTTAAAAATAGCAATACCCTATCATTAAAGTCACATTTACAAGACAAAAAGCACTAAAAATCCAGAATGGTTTAGAAATTAAATTAGGCAGCAACAGCATCAAACGCTTGCCTAAAGAGAAAATATTTCAGTTGCCGGTAGATCACAAATGAAGGGGAAGATAATCTAGCTCAAGGATCACCAAACTTTTCAGGCCAGTTCGCACAATTTTGGGAACATGTGGTGGGCGCCAGTCACAAAATGGCCGCCATGTGATTTGCGGCACAACACAAAATGGGGATATATACTGATATCTTTCTTGGGTGCCATAGGAGGTACTTGATGGTACTGTAGTGTCTTCTGGCACCGTGATGCCTGCGGGCACCGCCTTGGCAACCCCTGACTGGGGACAGGGTAGAAATTCAGCTCAGTTCACATTTGAAAGGCGAAATTACCCACCCGCACTTTCTGAAACAACATGTGAACAAAACACAGGAACCCTTCGAAATTTGCGTTTCTCAATTTTCTCCAACTAAGTTGCAGGGAACCAGGCAGATGGCCTTCTTGGTAGTGGCACCCACCCTGTGGAATGCCCTCCCACCAGATGTCAAAGAGAACAACAACTACCAGACTTTTAGAAGACATCTGAAGGCAGTCCTGTTTAGGGAAGCTTTTAATGTTTGATGGATTATTGTATTTTAATATTTTGTTTGGAAGCTGCCCAGAATGGGCGGGGTATAAATAATAAATTATTATTATTATTATTATTATTATTATTATTATTATTATTATTATAAGTGATGTGTAGAAAATGCCTATATGGTGTGCCTATAAATGCATATATTTGTGAGAATAATGTACACAACTGCATTACATCAGGGGAAATTGCTTTGCAAAAAATGTGTATACTGGATTGGCTCAGTTCCAGTTCCCTGATGGGTGCTTTGAATGGGAGGTCAAGTAAGCCCTGCTCTGCTACTGGTCCAAGGACATACTAATAATCTTATAATTATAGAGTTGGAAAGGACAATGAGGCTCATCTAGTCCAGCCCCCTGCAATGCAGGAATCTTTTGCCCAACGTAGGGCTTGATCTCAAAGTCTCATCCTCTACCAACTGAGCTTCAAATCAAGCAAAAACACTCAAAGAGGGTGCAAGGCAGTGCTGGTGAGGCGTGTATTGTGGGGAGGGGATGTGTGGCTGCAGAAAGGGCTGTGATCTGGAGAAAGCCTGGAGGGCCACACAGAGAAGCATTTGCTACCCTCACCCACCCAGGTCTGAGGCTTCCCACCCCAGCTCCAAGATGTCTTTCAGAAATGGTACCGTGCAGATTATGACTCAGCACCCAAACAGAAGGGCATCTTATGTAAGGCCTCCTTGATAATTGTAATGATTAAGAAGAGCTTAACAGGGGACTACAATAAATTATTCAACCCCCTGATCCTTTTGAAATGCTAACAGGTCTTCTTTGAGGGACGCTTTGATTAAATTATGGCAGATCAGCCGGCAGGTCTAATTGGTTCTCTCCAATGGTGAATGATCAGATTTGCCAGGTCAAGGCAAGTAATATGAATGGCTGCCATGTCACGGGGACAAGAAACCCTCTCTAAAGATGTCTAGCTCGGGAAAGTTTTCTCCGTGTCTTCCTTTGTTGCGATCTTGCTGTCATATATTGTTAGGAGTGATGCAGTTTACTGTGGCTGACCTGTATGTTTTGCTGCGTTCACTGCTTTGGGCTGACAAGTGGCAATTGAGTAAGTAAAATTTCAGTCAATAAAAATGCACATTGGATTGACTCAAGGAGTATCTCAGAACTCGGGGTCATCAGACATTTGGGGAAATTAAGCACTATTTGTGGAGGTTTCAACTAACAAGGCCATGGGCCCATCTCACCCAGCATCCAGTTTTAACAGGTGCCAAGCAGATGCTCCATTGGGAAGCTTGGATGCAGTACTTACCTGAGTGCAACAACACTCTCCCCATTTGAGATTCCCCCCCCCACACACATGGGTAGCGCTGTGGGTTAAACCACAGAGCCTAGGGCTTGCCAATCAGAAGGTTGCTCGGTCCCAGCTCCTGCCAACCTAACAGTTCAAAAGCATGAAGTGCAAGTAGATATATAGGTACCACTCCAGCGGGAAGGTAAACGGTGTTTCCGTGTGCTGCTCTGGTTCGCCAGAAGCGGCTTAGTCATGCTGGCCACATGACCCGGAAGCTGTACGCCGGCACCCTCGGCCAGTAAAGCGAGATGAGCACCGCAACCCCAGAGTCGTCCGTGACTGGACCTAATGGTCAGGGGTCCCTTTACCGCTGGTATTCAGAAGCATTACTGCCTCCAATTGTGGAGGTAGAACATAACTATCATAACCAGTAACCTCAGGCAACCTTAAAGATAAAGGTACTCCTGACCATTAGGTCCAGTCACGGATGACTCTGGGGTTGCGGCGCTCATCTCGCTTTACTGGCCGAGGGAGCCGGCATTTACCCCCCCCCCAAATTGGTCTAATCCTCTTTTACGGCCACCCACTTTGGGTTGGTGCTGACCTTTAAAGCCCTAGATGGCACTGGCTCAGTATACCTGAAGGAGCATCTCCACCCCATCGTTCAGCCCAGGCCCCAGATACTGAGGTTCGGCTCTGAGCGCCTTCTGGCAGTTCCCTCACTGCGAGAAGTGAAGTTACAGGGGGAAAGGGGGAAGAGGGTCTTCTCAGCAGTGGCACCCTCCCTGTGGAATGCCCTCCCATCAGATGTCAAGGAGATAAATAGCTACACAACTTCCTGAAGAGATCTGAAGACATAGATCTGCATAGAGAAGTTTTTAATGTTGGATGTTTTATTATGCTTTTATATTTGTTGAAAACCGCCCAGAGTGGCTGGGGAAACCCAGTCAGATGGGGGCAGGGTACTATCTATCTATCTATCTATCTATCTATCTATCTATCTATCTATCTATCTATCATCTATCTATCTATCTATCTATCTTCGCTATCATGATCACCACCCCCACCACCATCACCACCATCATTATCCAAGTTGGTGGTCATCACCACTGGCGGAGGAAGATGAGTGCGGGGAAGCGCACCGTCCCTGGCAGCGCAATCGCGGTGGGGTGCCATTGCAGCTGACCCCCCCGCCTGCACTGGGCGCCACTCTCCTGCAGGCGGCGCACCATCCCCACTCCCTCCTGCTCTCTGCCCCCCCCCCCCCCCGGTGCCGGAGCCTGAAGCTCCATCAGTGGTCATCACTGCCTTTCAGGGGAGTGAATTCCAAAGTTTAACAACGCCCAGAATGGAGAGATCTTTCAGCATTCAGCTTCATTGGAAGGCCCTACGGTTGAGGGAGGGAAAATACCATTCACACCATGTACCATTTTATTCTCCTCTACCATGCCACCTCCCCTTCATGGGTCACTAGGGGCTTGAATAACTCCAAGAAGCTATGAGCTATGCTGTGCAGGGCCACCCAAGACAGACAGGTCATAGTCGAGAGTTTAGACTAAATGTGATCCACCTGGAGAAGGAACTGGCAAACCACTCCAGTATTTTGCCAAGAAAACTCCATGGACATAAAAAAGGAGAAGCTTTGAGAAGAAAGTGAGAGTTTCCAAGGCATGCTCTGGTTCATGGGGTCATGGAGAGTCGAACACGACTAAGACGACTAAACAACAACAACCATGCCAACCTCTTATTTTCCTTTCCCCTAAAGCCCCCAAAGGTTGTAAGCTTTCCTGACAGGAGAACCCTCCCACTAAGAAGAAGCCCTCCCATCTCTCCTAAGGAGAACATCTCGCCTCTTGCTTTCCTCGTGAGGCTCGATCCCGTTGGAGAGGGAAGCTTTAATCATGCCTCTTGCTACCAACGCAAAGAGCAATGAATGGAGCGACTTGTCGGATTTTCGAAAGCCCTCGATAAGCTTCTTCACTTGGCTCTGTATATAAAAGCAATAAAAAACACTCCCATATTAAAAGGCAGGCCTTTTGTTGAAAATGTGCCTTGCGCTTTTCGGCCGATAATGCACTGCCTAGTGCACAAATCCTTTACCCTCCTCAGCAATAGCTCCATGCTGACACCAGTGCTGATTCAGAAGCACTTGACACTGGTCATGCCCTTATCTTCAGGCCAAACTACATGGGACATGCATTGTGCGAACCATCAGTAGCTCTTCAGAATCTCTGGCAGAGATCTTCACCATCCCTTAATCCAGGGGTCAGCAACCTTTTTCAGCTGTGGGCTGGTCCATCATCCCTCAGACCATGTGGTGGGCCAGACTATATTTTGAAAAAAATAATAATGAATGAATTCCTATGCCCCACAAATAACTCAGAGATGCATTTTAAATAAAAGGACACATTCTACTGATGTAAAAACATGCTGATTCCCGGACCGTCCATGGCCCGGATTGAGAAGGTGATTGGGCAGCATCTGGCCCATGGGCCTTAGGTTGCCTACCCCTGCCTTAATCCTTACAACTCACATGTTGCTGGTCTATGACCTGTTTGAAGCCCCCAGAGTCCTCCACCATGGCCCACTTGCAGAATGGCACCTGCTGTTGAATTTTGCTACCTATCTGCAGAGTTCATGCTCCCCCAAGTTCCCACACTGCCCTCCCCATTTCCCCCAGTGGCGTAGCGAGCATTGCCAGTGCCCGGGGCAAGAAAAGGATTGTGGCCCCTAATCTCTTTGTGGTTGTTGGTTGGGAGGCAACAGGCAGACTTCGCTGTGATCTGTCAACGTTAACTAAATTGAATTCCTTCCCCATCCCTATGTATGAACGAACCTCAATCTACATCCGCTTCAGCAACTGGTGAGAGCTGGTATAGAACCCAAGCAGCAGAACCACGTGCCAGAAGCAAATGCAACCAGCACAGTACAAATACCTGTACAAAATCCAGCACCCGCCTGGAAGCACAGCTGTCACAAGCACCGAGCGTTGCCAGACTGTGCTGACTAATGTAGACCGAGACAGTCTGAAAGGTGAGGAGCAAAAAGGCAAAGCTGATCTGAGACTAGGAAAATGTGGGAGGTAAATATTGTGACACGGCAGGCTGTTAAAGGAGTACGGTGTGTGCTTTAGGATAATCTGTGCTGAACAATCAATGCACAGGCACTCACAGGGCCTCAGTGGATGCGTTGACTAAAGAAAAAGAAAAAAACGACAGTTCACTGGGGATAGAGAATTAGATTTCGTAAGTACCCTCTCCTGTCAAGCAAGAGCACTACAGGAGTGGGCCTGTCAACGTGCTGGATTTCTATGGTGTCCTTTTGAATTTTAATTGCACATCTCACATCCATAGTGTCAGGGACAGGGCAGAGGAGGGATGGTAGAGACCGCCTCCCCAGCCTGACCCTTCCAGAGAAGAAGAAGACTGTTCAGAATTACAACAGGGGTTTGAGGGAGGGCACAGCTCAGAGGCAGATGAGGGGAAAAGCTGGGGAATAATGGGAGAGGAGGAGGAAGGGGAAGCACCAGGAGGGCAACAGAAGATGCACACAGTGTCTTTAGAAAGCATTCCAGACCCCCCCTCTACCAGAACCGGGTGAGCCTTGAAAGTAGGAGAGCAAAGGGCTCAGATGCAAAGGGCCCTCAGCGCCACCCATAGGGGAGAAGGTGACCAATGATGCACCATGGCATTCCTTCAGTTGTCCTCCTCCCAGTGGTCATTCCTCCTCTGGTCACTGTCCGTCTCTAGGCACTACGGTCATCTGCAAGGGATTCCCACACAGCAGGGTTAATGTTGCCAGCCTTCATTGTGGGAATGTTTGGAATGTGGATGGGGATATATTACTTAAGATATCCTTATCCTAACTTGTGTTTACAAGTTCCAACTAAGTCAGCAGAGTTACATTCCCCTTTTACATCACACAGCAGAAGGTTGCTCAGGTTTGTTTAAACCTCTGTAAAATTTGTTTCCATAAGACACTACACAAGTCTTCTATAAAAGTATGTAAAAACGTTTACTCACAGACATCAAATGGTCACAATAAGATCCCAGATGAAGGCAGACTTAAGCTTAGAAAATATATGTACATGTGGAGACTCTCCATGTGGGAGAAAGCTCCATTTGGGCCCTCTTGGCTGGAAGCCAAGAGCCCATCTATGCTCTAAGATGTTGCTTGATTGAAGTCCAGATCCAAGAGAGGGAAAAATGGCCACTCACCTGTGGTTTTGTCCTAACCTGTCCAGGTGAAGCCACTCCCATTTTCAGTTACTTAGTGGAAGTTGTCTCAGTCCAGGTAAACAGGAAGTTACGGCTGGAGGACTGAGACACCTTCATGTCCACTCTAGCAATGTTATATTTGACTGCTCTGTCTGTTTACATCCCACATTCATGTTAAGTTTGCAGATACCTTTGTGACACAAGAGTTGGTCTGCCAAGAGGCCTGGTGCCTGAAGCCAGCTCCGGGTAGAGCACGTCCTTGGGGTTCCACGGGTTAAGAGTCGAAGGGAGACACACGTCTCCAGGTCAGTGCACACGCAGAGAAATAAAGACCTCTTTTCAGGCTAATGTGTGGTTTTCTGGGCACAGGTGACAGACAACAATCAATTGGGAAGCCAGCAGAAATGACAGCGTGGTGCACCTTCTTTCCGCCAACTGATCTGTGACTAAAAGCTAACCAGTCAAAGAGAAATGGCCCTCAGCAATGGCCTGGTTTCATGATGGCGAGATGCTGGGGGTATAACAGCTCACAATAAATCGATGACTTCGGATGGGAGAGGAAAGTTTCGCGCAAATAGATCACATCGTCCTGGTGTGTGTGCGCGCGTGGGTGTGCCTTGCAAGCTTCTCTTGACACCAGCCAGGTGGCGGGTGATGGAAGTGGAGAGGGCACCCTTATTTGTTTAAGGGCACTAGACGGTATGCCTTAAATTAGTCACGGCAGCGGTGGCGGCGATGGCTATTTTTGTGACGGGAGGGAAAACATCTCCAATCAGCGTTGCAGGGTCAATAGCAAAAGGGCAGGGGTTAAAAGGAGAGAGAGAGGCAGAGACAGAGCTGGGGTCTTCGTTAGATATTTAATAGCAATGATCTTGGGGTGGCACGGCCAAATCTGATTTCAATTTCTACCACAGGAGAGCAGGGGCGTACCCAGGATCAAAACTAGGGGGGGGGGGGCAAGCCATGGCTAGGGGGGGGCAAGCCATGGTCGTTCAGGTTTGCTTTGAATGGACGCTGATCATTTTTGCTTCTAGGGCTGCCTTCTAGGAGGGGGCACCTGCCCCCCTCTGCCCCCCCTGGCTACGCCCATGCAGGAGAGTGCTCTCTCTCTCTCTCTCTCTCTCTCTCTCTCTCTCTCTCTCTCTCTCTCTCTTTCTCTCTCTGGTAGCCATGTCTGAGGAACCATTCAGTATTTGTTCAGACAAGTGGGGCATGCAAGGAGGGATGTGTGGAGGCCTTTTTTGTATGCAGGGAGATCTATACTATTGATCTTATATCATTTGGCCTGCTTTGATTTAACAAACTGTTTTTTTAACAAGTGCAACTTCTGCCTCACATTTTTCTTCCTCCGGCTGCCTGCTCTGAAACACAGAGCCGCAAAATCGTCAAAACTCCTCGCTGGGGGGGGGGGGGCAGAGTAGGCACTGTAGAAAAAAAGCTTATTTCATATGCCACAGTGGCATATGAGACAAGCTGCTGTTACTGCGCTGCCTACTGCTCCAAATGGTGAGGAGTTCTGTTGATTTCTTTTGGGTTTATCTTTATGGTCGGTTATTCTTTTTTTTTAAAAAAAGGAGCTTGGAGATGGTGTAATAAATACGTGACTCATTCTATCCACACGTACCCTTCCCAGCTGACAGAGAGCCTGTATGTTTTATGGGTTTGTTTCTTTAGTTATTAAAACATTTATATGTCACCTCTCAATCAAATATTCTCTCTCTCTCTCTCTCCACATGTAGTGTAACATTATATATATGTATATATATAAATAAAATCCCTGTGGTAAAAGTTCAGACAAATAAAACAAAAGTGATCAAATGTGCTGTCAGTAACATCATTTCACACTGAATCATATTAAGTACTAGTGAGAATAAAACCATCGTTATTTGTCTCCTAAAAGCCACTGGCAAGGGCTCCTCATGAACGAATAAGGGGAAGGTGCTCCAAGCTCCACAAAGGATGGTCACATATCCTGCTTCACAGAGAGCATTTCTCTATTTGAAGGCAACTTCTTGTTGAACCAAGAGGGTATGAAGACAGGAATGGAGGAAGACAGGAAGATTAGTCCTTCCAATGAGTCGGACTGCTGGTTTATCTAGCACCCTCTCAACTATAGATTTTGGAAAGCAGTTTGCTTGTTTGTCTGTCTGTCCGTCCGTCTGTTTGTTCTCTATAGGTTCAGCCGTTTATTGAGATATCACCACCAAACTCAGATCCAGGTTTCTCGACATGGTGTCAGTCTTCGTTGCTGTTTGGACACCAGGCACCATTTTGAATCAAGATGGTGGACTGCAAAGTGACAAGTGGCATAACTTTGTCTGTTTTTTTGTCGTAGGCTTGACCGCCGCTCTAGACAGCGTCACCAAACTCAGCATGAGGGTTCCCAAAATGGGGTTGGGGTTCTTCAGTGATGTTTGGATGCCAAGCGCCATTTTGAATGACGATATCATGGGGCGGAACACTCCTCCGTCAACCTGCTTGGTCTGTCCCCTGGCGCCAGTGCTCCACTCCCTAGATTACTGACTCTGTCCCTGGCTTGAGACCCTTCTTGGAGGCCCAATCTCACCTCCCCCATCCTGCTAGGTCCCTCGCTAGGGTTGTCCAGCTCTCTGATCATCTCCCATTCCCTCTTGGGTTCTCACCATTCCCTCCATGACATCTCCACAGGACTCAGGATACTGCTAGACCTGCTAGGTGGACCTGTGGTTTGGCTCAGTAGAAAACAGCTTCTTACAGTCCTAAGATCTTATTCACATGAAAGTTTTTTTTTTTACTTGGGTATGTGTACACATACTCAGGTATGTGCAGACCCATGGGAGTACTTTGTACTCGGGTAACCATAAATATATGGAAATATTTGGTACTCAGGTATCCATACTCACGTTTATACACTAATGCTCATCTACAAGTTCAAACAACAAAGTGAGGCTTAGCCCTTAATGCGGCTTAAAATGTCACGTTGCTTCTTCTTAAACACAGACACAACGTCACTGCTCTGTCCATCTCTTTCTTCTCCACTTTTCAAGGGGGAAACCTGGAAGATTAAAGTCTCAGAACACCATTTGATCTCTCTTTCCCTCTCTCTGCCTCTCTCCACCCGCCAATTGTAAACAAGTACCAAAGGGAAAACACACGTGGTCTTTAATTACAACCAAATGAATGACTCAGTTACGTCTTACTTATTTATTTAGGAGCTCCAGTCCCATCTTTTGAAAAGCATTTGGTTTGGAGACATGATTACAGCATTAATGACACTAATTATTCTCAGCCAGGACAGGAGCTGTAGCTAATGAGTGGGATTTCCCCCCCTCCCCGAACCCATTGAATAAGAAGACGGGGGTGACGACACAGCAAAAAAAAAAAACCCATTCCATATAGATGACCCCCCCCCCAGATGGCACCTTTGTTATCCATAGTAATAGAATCATAAAATTGTAGAGCTGGAAGGGACCCCTAGGGTCATCTAGTCCAACCCCCTGCTGCAATGCAGGAATATCAACTGAAGTATCCATGACAGATGCATGCAAAGCGCATGCTCTACCGCTGAATTTATTCACCATCCCGATTTATGTGTGCCAGGTCACAGTGGCGTAGCAAGCCCAGATTGTACCTGGTGCGGAATTTTTTTTGGCACCCCGTATGGACTGCGCATGTGCGGCTTCCGCTTGTGCGCACTCCGTACGGAATGCCGCACATGCGCAGTCCATATGCGCTGCTGCTCGCACGCGGCACCCTGTACGGACTGCACATGTGCGGCATCCCGCGCGTGCACACTCCGTACGGAATGCCGCACATGCGCAGTCAGTCCGTGCTGCTTGCATGCGGCAACCTTACGAGCTGCCAAGTGTGGCTTTTTACCGGGCAGCGGGGCTCGGCTTGGGAGTTGCAGGGGGGGCGGGGGGCGGGTATCACCCCCTCCAGGGTGTCACCCAGGGCGAACCGCCCCCAACTCACCCCCTTGCTCCGCACCTGCCAGGTCACACACCCCAGTAAGGCAAAGCTGGGGCTGACTTCAGCCTGAACAGAAGGGAGTCTCTAGTCACCTCATCTTTTTGCGCCGCAGTTGAAAGTTCCTCCCCCCCGCCCCACCCCAGCGGGTTTTCCAGTTAGCAGCTGATTTGGCACTCATGAATCTGCTCTCCCCTTTATCACGGTGGCGTGCGGGGAGATAAACCGTGCAGCCCCTGTTTGATTTGTTTCAAGGGAGGAAGAAATTAAAAGGGCTCCTGTGTATAGCAGTAATTAAATTCCTAATCAGTGACAGCACATTTAGGAGAGATTTATGGGGTTTTAATGCCTGAGATGAATGCGGAACAGACACTGCCACGGTGAGAGCCATGCGGTCAGAGTCACGTAGGTCGTGAAGCGGGAAGGGGACCCTGTGCTAGGTCTCTCCTCGAGGAAATGCCATTTCCCTTTTTCTCCTCCTCCTTTTTTAAACTAGGGCTTAACTTCATTGCCTTCCTTGATTACCATCAGCGGAAGGCTTGCTAAGGACAAATCAATGTGATCTGATCGGCCTTCATTAACTTTTTGGGAAACAATTTAATTCATTCGGCACACATGCACCCTGTTAAAAAAACCACGAAATCGCCCCTGCAACAAATAGAAAAATGCAGACTTAATTGCCGGGGACACACAAGAATGCTGGGAAGAACCGGCTGGGGAACCCCCAAAGGAAGAAGGCTCAGAGCCAAGGGATTTGGGGTGGGATGACAACGAGTGGTCAGAGGGAGAAGAGGGACAGAGCTGGAAGGAGATGTCGGAAGCGGAAGAGATAACAGGGTTTAGTTAGCGGGGAAGAGTCTGTGGCAGAGAGAAGTCCAGAAGTAGAAGAGGAGGGAGGCCAAGAGGCAGAGAAGAGCCAGGCTTGTGAAGAGGAACGGGTGTCTCCACCTCCTGCTGCAACAAGCTCCCCCCTCCACAGTCTCCCAGAACCAAGAGAGGCATGAAGCAGGAGGCACAATGGCAGACATGCAGGCGCAGTCTCAAATTGCTTTGAAAGAACTCCACTGAAGAGGTGGAGACATAGGTGACTATGGGGAGGTGGGGACCTTTAGTTTTGGCCACTGCTTCATGGGCCAAGACCTGCCAGAGATGAACTGCTGTGTTCACTATGCTTGATACTCCTGTGTTTTGCTAATAAAGAGTTAATTGCAACTTACTTGGTGTGATCATCTGTTGCCCATTCTTGCCAACAGACAATTGTGTTGCTCTAGTTTTTAATTCTCAGATCTTTTGTATTTTATTGTGATATTCACTGGTGCAGCGGGAGGTGGCATGCAGGGGAGAGCAGCTCTAGGGTTTCATTCAGGATCGGAGCGATGACATCATGTGCGGGAGTTCCAGGATAACGGATGGGACTCTCCTTGCTCTGGCAAGTGAGTGAGGCGATAAGGAGACTTTCATATTTGCTTGGTCAGGGAATGCCATCAAAGGAAAGCTGTGTTTGTAGATTGTTTCAGAAAGTTTTTAAAGATGAATTTATTGTCTTATCGCTCATTGTTCGCTACCTAGGAGGAAAGGCAGGATATAAATTAAATTAAATTAGACAGACAGACAGATTTGTATACTGTCCTATACCTGCAGGTCTTGGGGGCAGTTTACAACAAATCTACAGTAAATAAAAGCGAACATTTGGTAGGTTTGCTTATAAATGTGAGCTGAATCAAATTTCTCCCTCAGCCCTACCTGGAAGCGCAGAGATAGACAGAGAGACAAAAAGGTGTGGCAGAAAGAGAGACCAAAATTTGATCAAAGGCACCCTCCTGTTTTAGGAGATCTGACTTTTTTTTTTTAAAAAAAAAGAATTTCCCTCTTGTTTCCTTTGGGTGGCCTCTGAGCATCCCCCCCCCCGCCCTCGGTTCCTTTCCCCATTTCAATCCAGAGGATAATGCCACACGCTGTGTATGTGCTTTGTTTGTGCGACTGCACACCAGGCAGCCAAAAGACCAGCCGGAGCAAATGACAAACTTAATCTCAGGCCTGCCTGGTTAAACTCCAGTGCTTCTATATTCATTACGATTGTGCTGATTGATTATTCGATTCAGCTCTTCATTGCTATAGCTACCGCATGGAGGTAGCTTAGGTGATTGCTTCGCAAAGCCTGTTGTCTTTTTATTTTATTTTCTTCCTGGGAGAGGGGGACCTGCTGAGGGGCGTTGGGGGGGGTGTTGATTCCCTGCAGCGACAAGCCAGATTGAGCCATGTGCAGAGATTTCAAGCCATACAGGCCCACGGGCCGCATTGATTTCCCTCGTGGAACCATGGCAAGTCTTGTTCCCCATCTATTGAGCCTTTAAAGGTAATGGGGAAACTGCATGTGTAGCCAAGCTGGCTTACGGCGGGGAGACAGAACACAGGAAGATCGTCTGTTTCTTCCACCTATTTTATTTCACGTTTTAATATACATTTTAAAAGGTTGTGTGCCCAGTATACAACAATGCAAAAATGCCAAGAGAGATAGGTAGGTATTTATCTGCATCAGCTGGGGGTTAGATAATATTTGGTTCATGTGCTTCTTGTCTGTAATTTCTGTAAAGATGGCCAAATCAGATTTTCCTCCCAAAAATTCCAGGTAAAACTTCTGAATGGTATCTGGTCTAAATTTCCGCAAATTATTAACAGGGACTGGCTAGATTTTTCCTCCTGGCTGCACAAATCATGTCCAGTTGCTGTTACAATTTTTAATTTGGTTATGTTATTTATGTTTTTTTTTTAAATTAAAAAAACAACCTTCCATATTTTAAGGTGTCATGTTGTATAGCAGGCACCCCCAAACTGCGGCCCTCCAGATGTTTTGGCCTACAACTCCCATGATCCCTAGCTAACAGGACCAGTAGTCAGGGATGATGGGAATTGTAGTCCAAAACAGCTGGAGGGCCGAAGTTTGGGGGTGCCTGTTGTATAGCTTATTTTAGACATGTTGTAGATATCCCTAACACCTTATATCATACATAAAATCAAGCCTTATGACAAACAGTTGAGGGAGTTGGGTATGTTTAGCCTGGAGTATGTTTAGACTGAGAGGGGTTATGATAGCCATCTTCAAATATCTGAAGGCCTGTCACATTAAAGATGGGGCAAGCTTGTTTTCTGCTGCTCCAGAGGGTGTCAGGTTTAGCGCTTCTCCCACACAAGACACGGAACGCTGGCAGTTTAAGTAAAAGGTAAAGGTAAAGGGACCCCTGACCATTAGGTCCAGTCGTGTCCAACTCTGGGGTTGCGGTGCTCATCTTGCTTTATTGTCCGAGAGCCGGCGTACAGCTTCCAGGTCATGTGGCCAGCATGACTAAGACGCTTCTGGCGAACCAGAGCAGCGCACGGAAACACCGTTTACCTTCCCGCCAGAGCGGTTCCTATTTATCTACTTGTACTTTGACGTTCTTTCGAACTGCTAGGTTGGCAGGAGCTGGGACCGAGCAACGGGAGCTCACCCCATCGCAGGGATTCGAACCGCCGACCTTTTGATCAGCAAGCCCTAGGCTCTGTGGTTTAACCCACAGCACCACCTGGGTCCCTGTGGCAGTTTAAGTAGCTGAGGTTTATTTCTCAATAACAGGCTTACAGCAGTCCAAGCTTCCACAACTCATCCTTCGCCGTCGGAGTCAGTTGACTCGATTGGCTTCTGACCCCTCCCAAGGCCAGATATACGCCACGTCCTTCCCCGCCTCCTGATGGTCCGCCTCTGCTCTAATCGCTTGCTCCGCCTCCTACTTTTTGGCGACTCAGGTACAGCCAATTCCTCTTCCTCTGGAGATTCCTCTCTGCTTGGCGTGTCCCTGACAGAGGGTAGGACCAATGGATTCAAGTTACAGGGAAGGAGATTCTGACTAAATGTTAAAAGGTAAAGGGACCCCTGACCATTAGGTCTAGTCGTGGACGACTTTGGGGTTGCAGGGCTCATCTCGCATTATTGGCCGAAGGAGCTGGGGTACAGCTTCCGAGTCATGTGGCCAGCATGACTAAGCTGCTTCTGGCGAACCAGAGCAGTGCACGGAAACGCCGTTTACCTTCCCGCCGGTGCGGTACCTATTGATCTACTTGCACTTTGATGTGCTTTCGAACTGCTAGGTTGGCAGGAGCAGGGACTGAGCAACGGGAGCTCACCCCATCGCGGGGATTCGAACCGCTGACCTTCTGATCGGCAAGCCCTAAGCTCTGTGGTTTAACCCACAGCGCCACCCCGACTAAATGTTAGGAAGTAATTTTTGAAGGACCATGGAACAGACTACCTGGGAAGATGGTGGACTTCCTTTCATTGGTTTTAAAACACAGGTTGTGCCATAGACTGGTCTGATGTAAAGGAATGGTTGGAGGAACCAGCTGGGGAACCCCCAAGGGAGGAAGGCTCAGAGTGCAGGGACAGTGGTTGGACAATGATGAGTGGTCAGAGGGAGAAGACTGGGAAAAGGAGGTGTTGGATGCTGAAGGAAGCTTAGTGAGCTGGGAGAGTCGGTGGCAGAGAGAAGCCCAGATTTGGAGGCAGAAGCTGAAGCAGGAGGGTGGGAGGAGGGAGGCCAAGAGGCAGAGATGAGTCTGGCTGGTGAATAGTCATGGGTGTTTCCTCCTGCTGCTGACCAGCTCCCCTCCCCCTTGTCTCCCAGAACCAGAAGTGGCATGAAAAGGGCAGAGGAGAGGTTGGCTTCATGCACACACAGTCTCCAATTGCTGTGGAAAGGTGGGGACTTCCAGTCTTGGCAACTGATCCATGGACCTAATAAAGAGTTAACTCCAACTTGCACTGTGTGATTTACTGCTGGCTCGCTCCTGACAGGTTGGACGGCTGCCTGTCAGGGATTGTTCAGCTGTGGTTCAAACCCAAGGGGTTTGACAAGATGACCTTTGAATGAAAACTGGATTGAATTTCTCTCCCACCCCTTAAAAAAGACTGTTGTGCTGGGATAGCGGGAAAACCAATCTGGAGGGAAGCAGGCCTCTCAATCACAACTGTCCTTTATTGCTATAGAATGAGAACAGAAAAATGAAACTGCGCACATCCACCAGAGCTCTGCAGTATGCAAACTACAGGAAGTCAAGAGGTCCAAAAGGCATTACACTGCAACGCAGTGTCACCGGCATACAGAACAAAGACATCCAGAATGTACCACCTTCCAAATGTACTTTCAAAGCATTTTAAGGTCATAAATATGTACTTCCCTCCTTGATTGACTTGGCTGATCTCATTGTAAATTCACTTCCACTGTCTTTGCATTGCATGCGGGTGGGGGTGGGGGGTGGGGAGCGGCGGCTGAAAACTCTCAGGTTCTTTGTTGTGTCTGGAGAGCCTTGCATACGCTCAGATTAATTGCAGGCTGCTGCCGAGGCTGAGCCATCAAATCCAGCCTGGGAGAAGTAATAGCTTGATTATTATTTAACAATCTAGGCCTGCCAAGCCACCTCTTATTTGCTGTGCTTGCTCTGCTTTGGAGTGTTTTTAAAAAGAAAAGTGGGTGGGGAGGGGATGCTAAAGAGAAAAGTCAGCAGGAGTTCACCAATAAATGCTTCAGGCCTGGCTACCTCTTCATCTTCGCCATACTAAACAGCTGCTTCCAAATGCACCGTAGCTGTGAAGGATGTTAAACGCTTTGATGAGGGAACAGCCAGAGGATTCGCAAACTCTTACGTAGTCTGCACCAGGCACTGAAAGCAGTACTCTTCCCTCAAAGAGAGCACAGAGAGGTGCTATTCTCCTGGCGCAGCTAAGATCCACAGCATCCCCTGGAGAGAGGAAAGCTTTGTTAAACCACTCTTAGAATTGTAGCTCTGTGGGGGCAATAGAGGCCTCATAACAATTCTCAGCACCCTGAACAAACTACAACTCCCAGGATTCTTTGGGGGGGGAGCCGTGACTATAAAAATGGCATAGTAGTTGTCATGGGCTGGTTGGACGCAGAGGAATGGTGGGAGGAACCAGCTGGAAAACCCCCAAGGGAAGAAGGCTGAGAGCCTGGGGATTGGTGGTGGGACAATGATGATTGGCTAACATTCTACCCAGCTCTGATTGGTTGCTGGGTCACCAGGAGGCTGACCCAGGGTCAGGGCCGTCTTAAGCATATCCGGCGCCATGGTGCAAAGCTCCCTCTGGCACCCCCAGTTTCCTAGAGTTTTTTAGGGAGGACGGTGCTGCCGGCGGGGCTGGAGGAGGTGGGCAGCAGCTGGAGGGCAGCTCCTTCGGCGGGGAAGAGGCAGAGGCTGGACATGACGCCTCCCGGCTCAGCTGGCCACTTCGTGCCACGGTGGCCATGGCAGACGGAGGCTCCGGGCGTGGTGCTGCTTCGGCGCGGCATGGCGGAGGCGGGCGAGGGCGGGGAGTTGATGCCGGGAGGCGCTGCGTCCAGCCTCTGCCTCTTCCCTGGTGCCCTCCAGAACTTGGCACTCTGGCGCCCTGCGCCACTAGCCTCTATGGGTAAGACGTCCCTGCCCAGCATCTGTCTGTCACAGATAGTTTTTCTAATGCATCTTGCTGTCTTGAATTTGTTTTGCATTTTTATATTGTATGAAAGCTGCCTTGGGCGGGCATACATGATTAACTACAAATAAACAAAGGCACCATGGGATTTGTAGTTTAGCATTGGCAGAAATGCTCTGTTAAGAAATCCCGCCCCTCCAGGAATTGCCATTTTTTATTCATCCTGAGGCCATAAAGTTCATGAGGCCATAACGTTCTCATAGCCACACGGAACCTCAAAATAGGCAGGAGACATTTGATAAAGTTTTAGCATATCAGTGGGCCACAGTCTTTACCTGGATATTTTTGACACCTGGAAGCCAATTTTCTTGCAGTGCCATCATGAAATATTTATTGATCTGAAGATTGAGCTTCATTTCTGCCAACCCAGTCCAAAATGTTTTGCTGCCTGAGGCAAAAGCGCAATATGTTGCAGTGCCACAAGCAGAATCCATGGGCAGTTGCGCATTATTTCAACATTAGTGATAGGACAGGGCCAGTAGTTATTTGTCATTTGCAAGATTACAAATGAGCCACAGAGAATGGATTGGAAGGAACAAGCTTTACTTAGCAGTTTGCTCTACCAAACTATATACAAAACAGAAACTTAGCTTCTTTTCCCTGCTAGTGTCACCCAGAACTGCTTCTTCTCCATACAACCATTTCTAAAATGCTTTCCTTCTCACATCATAGTGTCTTCTGCTAAATCCTAAGTGAGCAGCCTTGCTTAGGGGAGGGGAGCGGTCAGTATTCTGAGGGCTGTATACCAGTGATGGACGGGGCCAGATACAAACGTGGGTGGAGCAACACTCCCATCAGCTTGGCCAATGGGAAAGGCAGAAGGGATTCAGGGTGCATGCCGTTTTATGCCATGCTCAAACAGGTTCCAGCGGACTTGCACAAGAACGCAGCACCACTGCGACGGCAGCTCTGGAGGAGGAAAACGGGACATTTCGGGATCATGTCAGAAGTCAGGATGGCTTCTGTAATTCTGGGATGTCCTGGGGAAATCGGGACACTCAAAGGGCATATATCTGGCCAGCGGAGTCTTGCAAATGGGGCACTGCCCCACCAATCTCAGTCAGCTCTCAGCTGTCCCCCCGCCTGCCTCCTTACTTACATCCAGTCCAGGGATCGGCTCTGCTTGTGACAGATTCCTACTCCTCCACACTCCCAGTGCCACCCTTGTAGAACTCAGCAGGGAGGAGGATGGAACAAAAGCAGAATTACCGTATTTTTCGCTCCATAAGACGCACCTGATCATAAGATGTAGCTAGTTTTTAGAGGAGGAAAGGGGGAAAGCCCCGGTTTTTTTGGGATCAGCTCACAATTGTGCAGCTTCTTTTGCAAAGGGGAAAAGCCCTGTTTTTTTGAGGATCATCTCAAAGTTGTGCAGCTTCTTTTCAAAGGGGAAAAGCCCCCTTTTTGAGGATCAGCTCAAAGTTGTTGAGCTTACTTTGCAAAGGGAAAAAAAATCCTGTTTTTATGGGGTTCAGCTCACAGTTCTGCAGCTTCCTTAGGAAAGGAAAGGGAGCCGTTTCTACAGTTTCCAGACAGATAATCTAATCAGCCAGTCACATGTCGCTGGGGAAACAAACAGCCTCCATCTGCAGAACATTCAACGTTGGAGGCCTGGGCAAGGGGGCGGGGCCAGAAAGGGAGTCAGAGATTGACCACACATTCACTCCATAAGATGCACAGACATTTCCCCTTACTTTTTAGGAGGAAAAAAGTGAGTCTTATGGAGCAAAAAATAGGGTAATTGGCACTGCCTGTCATTGGCTCTGGCGCCACCTAGTGTTGGCCTCCTTGCCTTCTGCCCTATCAGTTCCAATGGGAACCAGCCACCACTGCATCTGCTGTGGATATTTTCTGGGATGTAAACACTGGCACACCACTCAAAGGAAATAAATAAACAGCACACAATAGGCAGGCAGCCCCCTGGAGCTGAGGATTTTATTAGAATACAAACATGTATTGCCAAACACAATATAACCTCTACTTATGAAAATATCAACAATTGCAGTTGAAATAGGCAGCAGTAGTAAGTCACATTAGAAGAACAGTTTGCACCTATTATTTCTGTGTTTCTTTTCTTTTTAAATAAAAACTTTGTTCATAATGTTTTGGCTTTTGTTATTTTAAAAAATTAAGCACATAGACGGGTAATTTGTTGCCTGGCCTGATATAACCAGCAGTCTTTCTTTTCCCTTCCTGTTACAACTGGAGGTGCTCAAATCAATTAAAAGTACAGGAAGCTTCGCCTTCTTTGTCTTCCACCAGGGTCTCGATTACCGGTATATTTTCTTTTGGCCTTGGTTAAATACTCACTGTGTGGGTGTTGGAGGTTACAAATAATCCAGCAAGACACTTCTGAGTTATCAACAGTCATTGCATTCAGTATCAATAAATCAAGGAAATAGAATAAGTTCCTCAAAGGTGAGCCAAGGTGACACCTGAACAGAGGCTCAAGCAATTGCTTGAGGAGGCTGGAGGTGCTCTCTGGTCCTGCCCAACAAGATTTTGTGCGTAGCTTGGTTGGACCAGGATGCAAACTATGACCCTTCTCCCATACACAAGTAAGCAATGAGCCTGACACTTGTGCCAATGTGTCCTTCAACAAAAACACCACCAGAAGTAATGAGGCAGAGCTTCTTCTTCACTCAGGCATAGTCCAGTGGCAGAAGGTCCCCTTTGCAAACTGAAGATTCAAGATTCAGTCCCCAGCAGCTCTTGTTATGGCAGGTGTGGGGAACCATTGACCTTCTGGCTGTTGCTGAACTACAACTCCTGTTAGCGTCAGCAGCATGGCCAACGGTGAGGGGTGATGGGAGTTGCAGTTCAGTAACATTTGGAGGGCTGGAAATTCCTCACGTCTTTGCTAGAAGATTGTGAGAAGGAACATAAGAAGTTGCCTTAAGTCAGGCTCAGACTATTTATTGATTGACAATAGCGGATGGTGGATTGGGGTGATGGCACTCACTTGACTTCTGGTCCCCTGCATCCCTGCTGTTGAGGGGGTTAGGTGGTGCCGTGCAAATGCACCTGTGCAGCCAATTCAGCACCCCTTGCTGGTGCATGTGCCCTGCACTGACCTTGCTGCCACCTTGCCCCTCTCACCCTCTGTTCTGGCATGCAGCAGCAGTGCGGCCAGTCAGAGGTCAGGTGAGAACCACTGCTTCTCCGTCATCCGCTACTGTACATCGAGCCCAGTATGGATTTCCTCTGACTGCCAGTGGCTCTTGATGGTCTCGGGAGAACTTTCCTCATCGCCTGCTTCCTGGCCTGATAAAACTCCTCTTAAAAAGTAGAGAAAAGGGAGACAGATTTGCACAAAGTGTTCATGTTCTAATTTGTATGCAAATTGAGAAACTATGGCTAAAATTGAAACTGAAATGCACATCACTATAGTGGGGAAGACTGTGACCAGGTGGTGTGTGCTCTTTCACAGTCTGTGGTTCAGGTGCTGACTGTCAATGATGGGCGACTTCAAGGCCCCTCTTGCTATCCTTCTGTTTTTTAAGAGATTTACCCAGGGACGCGGGTGGCGCTGTGGGTTAAACCACAGAGCCTAGGGCTTGCCGATCAGAAGGTCGGCGGTTTGAATCCCCGAAACGGGGTGAGCTCCTGTTGCTCGGTCCCTGCTCCTTCCCACCTAGCAGTTCCAAAGCACGTCAAAGTGCAAGTAGATAAATAGGAACCGCTGCAGCGGGAAAGTAAACAGCGTTTCTGTGCGCTGCTCTGGTTCGCCAGAAGCAGCTTAGTCATGTTGGCCACATGACCTGGAAGCTGTACACTGGCTCCCTCAGCCAATAAAGCGAGATGAGCGCCGCAACCCCAGAGTTGGTCACGACTGGACCTAATGGTCAGGGGTACCTTTACCTTTACCTTACCTGGTATACATTCTGCCTGGAAGGATAAACACCCACCATCTATTATGCGACAGTGGCTTTTTGGTGGGTTCTCCTCCCTCCCTCCCTCCCTTTATTCCTGGTCTTCTTTTTCTTTTTCTCTTCTGCCATCTTTTAAGTTAAACTTGCCATTAGCTTCCTTTTTAAAGGAAGTTGCTTCCCCTTCTTAGGGTCGTTTGTCCTTAAACAATCAAATAAGGATCTTAAAAAAAAATAAAAAATTAAGACTATGACTTGGGGCTGTCCAATGAAGCCGAATGCTGGCATGCTGGAAGTTTCCTGTGGAATTTGCTCCCAGAAGATGTAGTGATGGTCAGCAACTTGGATGGAGGATGAAGCTATTAGCTGCTATGTTCTAACTACACTGCTAGCTGATGTGAGCTGCAGGTGGGCTGTTGTGCTTCTTCCCTACTTGCAGGCTTCCCGTATTCATCTGGCTGGCCACTGTGAGAACAAGATGCTGGACTAGATGGGCCATGGGCCTGATCCATCAGGGATCTTCTTATGTTCGTCCTGGAGACACGAGAGATCGAACCTAGGACCTTCTGTGTACAAAGGAGGGTCTCTTCCACTGAACTGTCATAGCAGGCCCCAGAAAGGCCCCGAGAGAGATATATATATATACAGGCCATTAAAGCTGACAAACACTGTGGTAGCTCAGTGCTCAATTAAGTGATGCTAAAGGAGACCTAATGGCTTCTACCGTCCCTTGTTTGGACAAATCCAAGCCACCCAAAAGCCTCCTAAAAAGGGGAGACATTGTGAAAGCTGAGAGGGCTGGTAGGGCATGCAATGGAAGCACCAAGGGCAGACCTTTATTCTCGTCTTTTAAAAATAGTAAAAGTATATGGCAATTGATTTCCACCTAGAAGGTTTAAAAAGCTTTTTTTTTAATAATAGGAAAAAAATCTAAACATTCAGTTGTTGTTTTTTTTGCTAACTTAGCAGTTAAATGCAGACTATAAATAGTTTAAATAGTTTAAACCTCCCACTCTCCAGTTATCAGATGCATTTTTTTTTAAAAAAAGGATATATTGCACTTTGATGTATACAATCATGTTAACTCCTTCATCCGCCTTCCATTAAGCATAAGTCCAAATGAATGATAAAACAGAGGTGTTATACATGCACACACGCGCGTACACACACACACACACACACACACACACACACACACCCAACCTTAAGAACTGTTCGAAGGTAAACTTTGGTTCATTTCCATTTGCAAAGTGAAAAATGTAGAGGACTGGGAAGTTAAGGATAGGAAGTGGTAGGGGGGAGAAAACCAATACTTCGTATAACATTCAAGCAGATATGCTTGTGCTCTCTTTTCACTGGTCATTATTTTGACAATTAACATTACTTTCTGAGTTTTATTGCAACCAATGTTTTAATATATGCATTGCACAGTATCCAAATCGAGGGTGACAACAATCTCCTCCTTCTCCTCCCCACGACTTAGATACCTGCAATTTGTGGAGCAAACTCACATCTACACAAAAGATCTTTGCTAGTTAAGGAGGGTAAGTTGGTTGTCAGTACTGAATCGAGGCTAAAACCTGGCTTTCAGGTGCCCTAGAACGGGGATAGTCAACGTGGCGCCCACCAAATATTGCTGTACTACCACTTCCATCGTTCCTTGTCATTGCCATGCTGGCTGCAGCTGGTGGGAGTTCTGGTTCAACAACATCTGAAGGGCACCCCCTTGCCATGGGGAATGGTGGCGAGTCAGGTGACAACCCTGTGGCTAAGAAGCCATAGTAGCATTAAAATAGGATGGCCCCAACTTGCCCAGGGGCCTCAAAATCATGGGCTAGACCTGATCATAGCTGTGACTTCCATATAGGGTCAAGGCCCTGAGGGATATAGAATCCCAGTATCCACATAAAACACAGGTGAGTTACTCTCCTTTGGTCTCCTATGAAGATATCTGGCAATTGCCCCAATCCTACACTTTGACTGCATGTGCAAATTTTCATGGTTCTCTCCTGGAAATGGGTCCTTCATTTAATTACAAGCTACAGTTTACCAGCATTTGTTTTCACCGCCACAAATATACACACCCCGCTTGTGTAATACTCTCCCCAGAGAGGTTTGCCTGGCGCCTTTGTTACATATCTTCAGGCGCCAGGCAAAAACATTCCTCTTTGACTAATGGCTAATTAAACAATCGATGGCCTTTTAAAATGTGTTTGTGTGTGTTTGTGTGATTGTTTATGTTTGTTATTATGTGAATGCATTGTTGTGTTTTTAGATTGAAAACCGCCCTGAGATCTTCAGATGAAGGGCGGTATTGAATAATAATTATAATAATAATTTATCATTTATACCCCGCCCATCTGGCTGGGCTTCCCCAGCCACTCTGGGCGGCTTCCAACAAAACATTAAAATACAATAATTCATCAGATATTAAAAGCTTCCCTAAATTCACTTAATTAATAAATAATAATAATAATAATAATACACCTTTGCAAAAAGGCTGTAAATACATCCTTTCTTTATAGCTGCCGATTGGCAGTGCAGACTCTGCATATCACACAGCCCCCAGCAATGTCCGCTCCCCACATTAAACGGGGGGCGCCCTTTGCGTGGTCGCGCGCAGCCCCCTGGACCCTATGCGGTTCCCATTAGCACACGCTTGGCTTCGCCTTCCCCAGGTGGGATACCTGGAGGTCTCCGCCTACCTCAGCCAGTTGCCCAATCCCGCCTGGGGAGGCGTTGCCAAGGTGATCAGGCCAGGTAGGGGGAGGGACCACCCTGCTCACACAATAGGGGGAGGATTTTACCTGGGAATCGTCAGTTGGCTCCAGAGCTTCTCCCACCCTCCCCACCCTCAGTTAAGCCTTCTTTTGCAGGTTAACCTCTTCTCCACAGGTACGTGAGCCAAGGTCTACCTACATCTGAAACATAATAAAGTTGTGGCCAATTTTAATCCCATGGCACGTTGTCTTGAGTCGTTATTCCACTCAGGGGCCGCCCAGGGTTTGGGGGACTCTGCCTGTCCACGCAATGCACTCCCACAACTCTTTGTCATGGGGTTCATATTCCTGTTCCTGAAAGCAACAGACGGAAGAACTGGGCTAGCAATGAACAAGGTGATTGAGACATGTGAGGAAGCAATGGAGTCCAGTGTGCACAGGTCTGCTGAAATCCCACACCTATGATGGTGCTTAGCACACCAGGAGTTACATTCCCCGTACTTTACGGCCAGAGTTAACTGACCAACGCAGTTATTCAGCAGCAAGGCATGAAGTACACTTTCTCCTCAACCGTTTCCCAAACGTCTCAGAAACTCTGGTGTCATTTGCCATATGCTTTCGAAGCTGGGCTTCTGGAGGGCTTGCTTATTTAAAATTCTTCTAACCATACTGCCAAAAGAATGTGATTCTTGGTCACTGTTAAGCTATGAGGTCTCTTGGATGTTACTTCCAAACCCCTTTTAGCAGGAGGGAGAGGCAACTTTGAAAGATGAATGATTTAATTCTGGAGCTCATAAAAAAACAAAAAGCACCCCATTCTCCATACATTCATGTGGTTGTTGTTTTTTCCAAATGTGTACAAATAACCAAGAAAGTCTTGTTGTCTCCTCGGGCTTCTGTGAGATTTATTCTCTCCATATAGATCACAAAATAATTCAGCATCGCCCGGGGAACAAAGCACCTAGTGAGCTTCAATATGGAATTTCCAAAAAGGGTTCTTAAAAAAAGAAAAGATGCTCAAATATGTTATTTTTTGTTCTCTGCTCAAGAAATCCCTTCCCTGCTTTTGTGCTCAACCATTCCATGAAACACAGCACTCATACTGAAAAGGATAAGTTACAGCTCCCATGTTGCCTCGTGGGCCACAGGATGGCTTCTTCCAGTTCTGTGTCATTCCTCCAGAGAACCTAAAAAGACACACTGAGCTACCAAACAAATAAATACTTTGCAGATGGATCGCTTCTTGTCGTCAACATTGGAATAATCCATGTGGTCGGACTCCATGACAATTTGTAAACGAAAAAACAACCAAGCGAGGGCAGGTAATGTAAATAACCCCATCAAATATATATTTATATATGTATATATATAGAGAGAGAAAACGTTCAGTACAGGTGTATGCTTGGTTAGAACGTAAGTTCATTCAGGTACACTTCGCAGTGGCTTATTATCACCAACAATGTTCCATGGCATCAGTGCTCGGACATCTAACTGCCACTTCTGAGAGCCTCTTTTTTCAAGGCCCTGTAGGAGATGTAGCTGTTTTGCTGCCCCTTTCTTTCTCCCCGATATCAAAGGCTCCTGGTAACAGTTCTAGCCAACTCTCCTGACTCTGGGAGAGAAATTAAATCCAACAGTCACTCTTAGCAGTGACCATTGCTCCTCCGGCAGTTGCAGCCCATTGACGTAACCGCTTGAAAAGAACTTTCCTCCATTGGGAAACCTTTTGGGTGACTATCATGGCGATATCTTTATAGGCTTTCCATTCTTATCGTATTGGTAAACCAGCATTTTGATACAGTGGGAGTTGGCTGGAGATATCCAGGGACTGCTAGTTATGGAAAAGTTATGGTTTGTGTAGAATTGGACAGGCTGCTTCTGGCACTTAAAGAAAGCCTTGAGCGTTGTGGCTGCCATTGAGCGGAAGCGCTTGCTGATGAAACAGTACAGGAAAAAATTGATGGCTGTGTTCAGCAGCGCCAGCATGTTGGCAACATCTGAGACAATGTGGACTGACCAGCTGTTGTGTATTGGCGAGACGTAAAGGTGATAGAGGATCATGATGATCCTTGGTGCCCAAAGGATGGCAAAAATGGAGGTGATGGTAAACAAGATGGCGGTGGTTTTCCCAGTGGAATAGCCTCTCAGGCGGAAATTGCACTTCTGGCGAAGCTTGCACACAATGATGGAATTTAAGATGAAGAAGATGGAGCAGGGCACCAAGTAGACAGTGAAGCAATGGATCCAGATGAGGACGTGATGGACCAGTGTGCTTGTGTAGTCCTCTTTCCAAATATTGGGCCACCAGTAGTAAGGGATGCTGGTCAGAAAGCAAATGATATAAACGCTGACAATGACTTTCCGAGTACGGGCTGGGTAAGAAACCGTGTGATATTTGAGAGGGTGGCAGACAGCAATGTAGCGGTCAATGGTCAGTGGCACAGTAATCCAAATGGATGTGTGGATGGACGAAAATTCCAAGACCTCGATGATTTTGTCCAGGACCTCTGGCATTTGCTTTTTCAAGATGAAGTCTTCCAATAAAAAGTCAACAAAGACAATGAAGAAGAGCACCAGCAAATCAGCGGCTGCCAGAGCTAAAAGGTAATTGTAGGAGGACTTCTGCCTGCGTGCCACCAGCTGGGACAAAATGATGACGGTCAAAATGTTAGCTGAAGGGAGGGAGAGAGATAGGAGAGTTTTGTTAGCTTTACAGGAAAAATGGAGGCTGGTCCAATGGAACTGATGGGGCTCTGCCCCCCCAACCCCAGTCTGCCCTCAGCCCCAACCTGCCTGCCTGTGAGTCCTTTTCCAAGCAGAGGTTGTCATCTCTAATTTCAGGGATGGGGTATAATGTAAAGAGATTTGGAATAAAACATGGACGCACTTGTCTAGGAATCAAAATCAGAGGTGAGAAAACGGGTGTCCTCCAGATGTTGCTGAACTACAATCTCCATCATCTTTGATCACTGCCCATGCTGGCAGGGGCTGATGGGAATTGTAGTCCAACAACAACGGGAGGGCCACAGCTTTCCTGATCTCAGTGTTGGAAGACGAGGAGATGTGTTTCATGGATCCAGGACGCGGTCCTTCAGAACACGCTCTTTAATCGGGCCCCATGGGCGTAGCCAGGGGGGCAAGGGGGGGCAGCTGCCCCCCCTAGAAGGCAGCTGCCCCCTCCCCCTAGAAGCAAAAATGATCAGCGTCCGTTCAAAGCAAACCTGAACGACCATGGCTTGCCCCCCCCTAGTATGGCTTGCCCCCCCTAGTTTTGATCCTGGGTACGCCCCTGTCGGGCCCTGATTTAATTCTACCCTCCCCACAAAACGTGCTGGCTCAGCCTCATGCAAATCTCTACCCACCCACACTTGCTGAAGCCCATTTAATTAGTGCATGAACAAAAGCGCAGAGGTTTGGTTTACCAACAGCGCACGCTGCCAAGTATTGACATTTTTATATGTGTACAGCAATTAGTACTTCTGCGGAGCTAAATGCACCACATTTAATATTAAACTCCAGATCGTGCTGATTGGCCTTGAAAAGGCAATCAAGAATAATTAGGAGGATTCCTCTGAATAAGAAGCAAGGGAAATGATGGAAGCAACAGAAATTATGTCCTTATATGCACCTTCTAGTGAAAGCTTGAATGCATATTATTTGCCACTTATGGCCTGACATTTACCGCTCTTCCTCTTAGATTTCTAAATGCCGCTTTAAGCTTCATTTCCCAGAAATATATTCCACAATATATTTTGGAATAGTTGTTTGTCCATCGCTCTGCCTGCCTCTATGCATTTGGATGCCTCTTGAGATATCGTCGCCCAATTTGGCATAGCAGTTCCCAAGATGCATCTTGCTTTCTGCTGCTCCAGAGGGTAAGACCTGCGCCAACGGGGTCAATTTACAAGAAAGGAGATTCCAATTAAACATTAGTAAGAACTTTCTGATGCCAAGAGCTGTTCAACGGTGGAACAGACTCCCTCAGAAGGTGGCAGACCCTCCTTCATTGGAGATTTTTGAACAGTGGTTGTGTGGCCCTCTGTCCAGGGTGCTTTAGATGATTCCTGAATTGTAAGGCATTGGACAACATGACCCTTGGTGTCCCTTACAACTCTCCAATTCTACGATTCCATGACTGGCCCATCGTTCAGCTTCTTGCTCACTGTGATTCTCTGTTACACCAGAAGCAGCTCCTACTCAGCTTTGAAAATGGGTTTTTGGTGCTTAAATGGATTGTGAGATAATTTGCCAGTAAAAAGCTGCACGTCTTGGTAGTTGAGCACCATCGCTTTGCTAAAGGAAATCCTTTCGATTGCTGCTCATGGCGAGATAATCCATCTCTCAACACTCAAGCTAAAACATTTTTGCTATTAGATCTGCTTGATCTAATAGGTACCACTGGGCAGAAATGTAGCCTGTCCGTTTCTTAACAGAGATGGGGAGATGAGATTGTATGCACCTTTGGGTGCAAACTGAATCAAATTTCTCCCCCATCCCAACTTCCAAGGGGGCTCAGGCAGGCCTCATCCCTGGACTGATGTTTTGTAGACTGATTTTAAGTGGAATGAATTTATTTGTTGCATTAATAGCTCACCTTTTCCTGCAAACCCAAGGTGGTACACACGCTTCTCCCCCTCCTCATTTAATCCCCCACAACCCAGTGAGGTAGGTTATGCTGAGAGGCAGCAACTGGATCAAGGTCACCCAGTGAACATCATGACCAAGTTGGGATTTGAACCCTGGTCTCCCAGGTCCCAGCCTGCCACTCTAACCACTACACCACACTGTCTCCACACTGCTGAAATTGTGTTTTTTTTTCATGACTGTGCTTCGTGAATTGTGGTGTTTCGTGTGTGTGTGTTGGTTATTGTTAAGGTTGGTGTTAAGTTTTAAACTGTGCTTTTTTGTTTCATTAAAGTGTGTTACATTTGCCACTTGGTGAGAAAAGTCTGCTGAAAAGCTAGATAAACATCTATAAAACAAATAGATAAAACAAATAAGCCCAGAGACTTGTCATTAAGATAGGGGAGAGATAAGGCTCGCTAGAATCCAGGGCATAAGCTTCTTGCACAAACTCTTCTGCATTGGGTCTGGAGATCCATTTTAGCTCAATCTTGGTCCACAGACACTATAAAAGAAAACACTTTTTTTAATTAAAAAATTACAGTCACAATATATTCATTTTTAGATGTGTCTTATTGGTGATTCTGATATAGCTAGCTTTGTAGTTTGCCATGGGTTTCTTTGCCTATTGAATAAGCCGACAAAAAGCAAGCAAGTAAATCAGTATATAGAACCACAAAGTTAATATACCAACTCTGTGCTCTGCATACTACTGGATCTCCTGCCTCAGCCAAACCTGAACGTGGACTGCTCTGACCTTGCCTCTCGCCTGACACTTGTTGCAAACTCCACTAACTTGGACCCCGACCCTGACCTGCAGGAGACAATTTCGGGATAGGTGGGCAAATAGTCTAACCTGGGGCAAAGGTGCCTCTGACATTCCATCAAAGAAACGTGTGTGAACCCTAATTGTCTAACCTGGAACAAGGCAGCCTCTTATCCTGTATTTCTGCCTATGAATTTAGTGAGATCCCTAGGCAAAGATGGCTGTTTATCCTGTTGTCCCAAGAAGTCAGTGATCTTTTGCGATCCCTTCTGAGGCATCAATCCTCACCAAGCAAAGGAAGCCCATATTTTCAGAATGGGTGCCGCTTGCCAGAGGCCAATGTCAGTGTGACTCTCTTGAAATATCACAGATTTCAGGTACCGGTATGAGCTATTGCCTGGTCTTGTTCTCCTCACTCTGCAATCAAGTGTGTGATGCATTCCCTATAAGGATGAACACAGGCATGCTCTGGTGGATAGCCGGCAGTTTCCTCCACTCATCAAAAGGAACAGAGAGCACTCCTTGGTTGCATTTTTGTTCTGCAAATGGAAACCTCTCTTTTAAATCAGAACCAGTGAAGGCGGTGAATGTCCTGTGTGAGTGCCTGGAGGCGGTTGGGGGATGGAAGGTGGCTAACAGATTGAGGTTGAATACTGACAAGACAGAAGTACTCCTTTTTGGGGACAGGGGGCGGGTGGGTGTGGGAGACTCCCTGGTCCTGAATGGGGTAACTGTGCCCCTGAAGGACCAGGTGCGCAGCCTGGGAGTCATTCTGGACTCACAGCTGTCCATGGAGGTGCAGGTTAATTCTGTGTCCAGGGCAGCTGTCTACCAGCTCCATCTGGTACGCAGGCTGAGACCCTCCCTGCCCGCGGACTGTCTTGCCAGAGTGGTGCATGCTCTGGTTATCTCCTGCTTGGACTACTGCAATGCGCTCTACGTGGGGCTACCTTTGAAGGTGACCCTGAAACTGCAATTAATCCAGAATGCGGGAGCTAGACTGGTGACTGGGAGTGGCCACTGGGACCACATAACACCAGTCCTGAGAGATCTACATTGGCTCCCAGTATGTTTCAGAGCACAATTCAAAGTGTTGGTGCTGACCTTTAAAGCCCTAAACGGCCTTGGTCCTGTATACCTGAAGGAACGTCTCCACCCCCATCATTCAGCCCGGACCCTGAGATCCAGCGCCGAGGGCCTTCTGGCGGTTCCCTCATTGTGAGAAGTGAGGTTACAGGGAACCAGACAGAGGGCCTTCTCGGTAGTGACACCTGCCCTGTGGAACGCCCTCCCATCAGATGTCAAGGAAATAAGCAACTATCCTATTTTTAAAAGACATCTGAAGGCAGCCCTGTTTAGGGAAGTTTTTAATATTTTATGCTGTATTGTTTTTAACACTCGATTGGGAGCCTCCCAGAGTGGCTGGGGAAACTCAGCCTGATGGGCGGGGTATAAATAATAAATTGTTATTGTTATTGTTATTGTTATTAAATGATGCACCTTTCTCCAGCCAATCATGTGCAGATAGTAAGTGGCAAGTCTGAGATGAACAAGAGCTGTCTGTTTCCTATTGTCTGAGTGAAGAAGAGTGCCTGTAGACTGTCGGTATTTTGCAAGAGGAATTATAGTGCATACTGGAAAGTTAGGTAAAGGTAAAGGGACTCCTGACCATTAGGTTCAGTTGCAGATGACTCTGGGGTTGCGGCGCTCATCTCGCTTTATTGTCTGAGGGAGCCGGCATACAGCTTCCAGGTCATGTGGCCAATATGACTAAGCTGCTTCTGGCGAACCAGAGCAGCGCATGGAAACGCTGTTTACCTTCCCGCTGCAGTGGTACCTATTTATCTACTTGCACTTTGGTGTGCTTTCGAACTGCTAGGTTGGCAGGAGCTGGGACTGAGCAACTGGAGCTCACCCCATCGTGGGATTTGAACTGCCGACCTTCTGATCGGTAAGCCCTAGGCTCTGTGTTTTAACCCACAGTGCCACCTGTGTCCCGTGGAAAGTTAGGTCTGTGCAATTAAAGTGTGTCAAACCAGTCTTGCCACCCTAGCACAACAAATCCCCTTTGAGAAGCAAGCCAATGGACCTTTTTGCAGATAGGGAAATGCATTGAGTAGTGTGGGGTGAAAGACTGATTAACAGGAAGATGTATATATGCCCCATAAACAAATCAGAATGTATTTTCAGTAAAGGATATAGTCTACAGAGGGCATCACAGTTTAAGGAGGATGTTGACAGACTGGAACATGTGCAGAGGAGGACGAACGAGATGATCAAGGGTCTGGAAACCAAGCCTTATGAGGAATGGTTGAAGGAGCTGGTATGTTTAGATTGGAAAAGGCGAGAACTGGGAGGAGATATGATAGCTATCTTCAAATATCTAAAAGGTTGTCACATGGAAGATAGAGCAAGTTTGTTTTCTGCTGCTCTGGAGGGTAGGACCTGAACCAATGGCTCCGGACAAGAAAGGAGATTCCGACTAAATGTTAGGAAGAGCTTTCTGGTGGTAAGAGCTGTTCAACTGTGGCTGGATGGAGCAATGTGTCAGTTTTGGTTTCTCTCAGTTTCTCATTTTCCCAATGAATCCATGTATTTAGACAGACCATCAGGGCAGCTAACTATTTGAAGTTAATTGCTAGGGCTTCATGTAGAATTGCTTTCACAGAACAAAGCCCTAGTGTTATGCTCTCTGCCTTTCTTGATGGCTGCTATAAGAAATTACTCTGTGTTCTGCAAAACAGCAATAGAGGAGTATATTACCCTGTGTTCTTTTTCTAAAGCTCGCCATGAAAAAAAAATCTGTCTGAGTATAGCCACAATAAGAATTGTGTTACACCAAGTGAGTTCATGTGGGTTTTTTTTTTTGCTGTAAGACAAATAAAACCATGTTACTTTGTGTGTTTCTCTGTTTATGTTGGCATTCAGGAAATTAAGAGCCAGATTTGTGATTCAATTCTGTATGGTTGTTATTGTTGTTATGCCTTATAGCTAAACAAGTAAAATTACTACTACTACATTTTTCCAATATTAAATCCAGCTCTTCCACATCAGTTTGATTTTTTTTTTCTTCAAAAAAGCAAACCTCCATGAAAATTCACCAGCATTTAAAGCAAATATTTCTCCTCATATACACAATTTAGTATCAGTTACAGGTAAGTAGCCATGTTGGTCTGCCGTAGTCAAAACAAAATAAAAAAATTCCTTCCAGTAGCACCTTAGAGACCAACTAAGTTTGTTCTTGGTATGAGCTTTCGTGTGCATGCACACTTCTTGATATACCCTCTATCTGAAGAATATTGTATCTGAAGAAGTGTGCATGCACACGAAAGCTCATACCAAGAACAAACTTAGTTGGTCTCTAAGGTGCTACTGGAAGGAATTTTTTTATTTTGTTTCGACAATTTAGTATGTAATTTTGCCTAATTTATACATACTTTTGCAAAGCAATTTCCCCTAATATATTGCATTTTTAAAGTGAATATAAGCATATATATGCTTACTTAACCCAAGAACATGCAATTTTTGACACCTCAGTGAGAGATTTGCATTGCAAAATCCCAAGAAGTGTGAATTCTGGAGGACTGGGGTGTTTGAGTTTACATATTGCCAGAGCAAGTTAGGAAGGTTCACCTTTAAAGGTGAACTGAATTGAATTTGTCCTCTGCCCTCACCTCCCTGGAAGCTTTGTGCAAGCAAATCAGGATGAATGCTCAATAAGCAGGCCATCTAGAGCTGTGATACTCAAGGTGCTGGTCTGCAGACCATTGCTGGTCCACAGGCCATTGGGTGCTAGTCTGCAGTGACTCCACCACAGCCCAGTTTGGGTGGGACAATTCAGGGACCAAATGTGACACTGGTCCCTGGCACATTGGTAATTTTTTTTTTTTTGCCCTCAGATAGTTTGAGAAGCACTGATCTAGCGGAGTCCTGGCTTTGTTCTCTGTTGCAGCTTGAGCATCTCGTACAAAGGGGGAGAAATTACCCAGCGCTTTTGTTGTTAATTGATGTGCTTGCCATGCGGATATATAACAGTACCCGAGGTAAGGGAAGGAAAAAGTTGGCTGCCAAACAACTGACTCATCCAGCCTGTCCTCCATCCCTGATCCAAGTCCCGAGGTCATCTTTCCTTTCCCAAGTTGGACCACAATCCATCACTGTTTGCAGTAAAGCCTTGCACCAAACAATGCCTTTTAGAACATTGTGTGTGTGTGTGTGTGTGTGTGTGTGCAATCTATGTAGGTTCTGTTAATCAGACCTGCAACAGGGCAAAAAACAATTCGGCTAGGCTGCTAACCATTCTTTCTGTTTCCAATGACCAGGCATGGAAGCTAAAGGTCACTAAAGCACAAGAGGCATGGATGAACTGATTCGGGGGAACCTCAGTTTTTGCAGACATGCAATTTTATTTCGAGGAGGGAAATGCTTAAAGTAGGAAAATTCTAAAACAACCCAGTGAAGACCATTGAAATTCCCAGAGACAGCAAGCCCTGCATCTCCATATGTGCTAATGCACTTGGATCCTACTTGTGAGCTTCCCATAGGCACTATGGGAACATAATGCTGGACTCTATGGACCTTTGGCCTGATCCATTAGGCTCTTCTAATGTTCTTACCTAGTCCAGGGATGGGAAACCTGTGGCCCTCCAGCAACCAACATGGCCAGTGGCCAGATTATGTAAACTGTAGACAAAGGATGTCTGGCAGGCCAAAGGATCAAGATCAGCTACCAGCTCAATGCAGGGATGTTGGAACAACAGCATCCCAGAAGCTGCCCCATCTCTGCTTAAATACCTCTAGCAAAGAAGAGCCCACCACCTCCTTAGGCAGTCCATACCACTGTGGAACAGCTCTCACAATTAGGAACCTCCTACTAATGTAGGGACACGGGTGGCGCTGTGGGTTAAACCACAGAGCCTAGGACTTGCTGATCAGAAGGTCGGCGGTTCGAATCCCCGCAATGGGGTGAGCTCCCGTTGCTCAGTCCCTGCTCCTGCCAACCTAGCAGTTCGAAAGCACGTCAAAGTGCAAGTAGATAAATAGGTACCACTGCAGCGGGAAGGTAAACAGCGTTTCCGTGCACTGCTCTGGTTCACCAGAAGTGGCTTAGTCATGCTGGCCACATGACCCGGAAGCTGTACGCTGGCTCCCTCGGCCAATAATGTGAGATGAGCGCCGCAACCCCAGAGTCGGTCACGACTGGACCTAATGGTCAGGGGTCCCTTTACCTTTACTAACGTTTAGCCAAAATCTTCTCCTTGCAGTCCCCACCTATTGGCTCTAATCCTGCACTCTGAGCAACAGAGGTGCATGGAGAAGAAGTCTGCTTCCTCCATGTGACAGCCTTTCAGATATTTGAAGGCACCTGGGTGTGCCTCCTCTTAAGCCTTCTCTTCTCCAGGTTTCAACAAACCCATCTCATTTGAACGATCCTCATGGGGATTACTTCCCACGAGCACATTCTGTCCACCCATGTGCTGATACCATGCAGTGCGAGGAATCCAGGCACGCCTGTTGGACATCAGACTTCTTCGAGGTTGTTATTACTGTGCAAAATGGCTGTACTTCCAACATCGTGTGCCTCACTCATTTCAGCAGCTGGCGATCACTGCTCTGACCTTGGCTTAGCAAAACAATCAGCAGGTGCTTCCTTGCAGAAACTCAAAGCTCGAGACCACAGGCTACTTCCAAGTTGTGCCCAATGCGCTGCTGTTTCCCTGCTGCATGAAATTAAACAGCATCTGCCACCACAGCTCTTCCATCCCCTGGAAATTGTATTTTAAAACAGTGGCAGCTTAGCAGACACTCTTGCCAGACTCATGGTATTGACCAGGGCTAAGTGTCTTTAATGCATACTCCTTCCTGCCACCTGCTACTTTTTTAACCTCCCTCCAAGCCATTTCTATGGATCTTTTACCCTTGCAACAAAAATAGACACTATCTCACTTTAACCACATAAGCCGTCATTTGTCCCTCTTCTGAGCCTCAGAGCATTATCATTTGGCACAATTTTCACAAGCCCTGGTTGATGTGAAGGAATAATAAATTGCTTTTCAATATCTGTCAGTCCTGCAACCCAAGGCTTCTGCTCTTCTCTGACAGGCAGAAATTCATCAGGCAAAGTTTTCCTCACCACTGATCTCATTCTCTAGATGCCATATAGAGAAAGCAGACAGAGAGAAATGTCATCAATCTCCCTCTTTCACCTCCTATATACTGACAGTGAACTCATTATCCAAGTGCCTATATATGACCACATTCACACCATATATGTATATGTATATGTATATGTATATGTATATGTATATGTATATGTATATGTATATGTATATGTGTGTGTGTGTGTGTGTGTGTGTGTGTATATGATTTCTTGATTTACAAAAGTATGTGCAATGTCTCTCTCTCGTATTTTTTCCATGTATCCTTTTTACAAATCAGTTTCATTTGTTGAGACATTGGGAAGAAAAAGGGGAAAGAGGTGGACGGGTGGGGTGGGGGAGGATGGGTGTGTTATGATTTTTGTCCAAGCCGAGCGGCAACAGCTACAGCGAGGCCGGTCTGACTATTGCCTGTCTCACTAAAGATCCCTAGCTAACAGTGGTCAGGGATGATGGGAGTTGTAGTCCCAAAACATCTGGGAGCCGAAGGTTGCCTACCCCTGCACTAAACTGTGAGAAAGCTGCCTTATCTTTTCCTACATGGAATGTTTATGTTTACTGTACTATTGTAATCCTAGCCTTTGTGCTCACTTCTTCTGGCTTGCAATGATGCCGGACAGACGGCTTTATGGCAGCTCTGTAAATGAGCTGGCAGCAGAGATTCTCTCTGCACTATTCCTACAATAAATAGTTTAGCTTTAATTATGGCTTGTGTGTGTTGTTCTTCATTCTGGGAACAATCACATATGACTGCGCCACCGGACTCTCTGTAGCCGGGGATGTGCGCACACGGTTTTTCTCTGGCTTTGGGGCAGTCTCACAAACTGCCCCAGGCGAGGTATTTCTAACAGGGTGGGGGTGGGGGTGGGTGACGATGTTTCTATTTTACTTAATATATGTAGGGTACACCATGTATTTAAAGCATGATGACACCACTTTAAACAGTCATGGATTCCTCCAAGGAATTCTGGGAGCTGTAGTTTTTTAAAAACAAAAGAAGAGCCCTGATGGATCTGGCTAATGGCCCATTCAGTCCAGCATCCTGTTCTCACAGGAGCCATCCACATGCCTGGGGTAAACCCACAAGAAGGACCTGAGCACAAGAACTCTATCCTTTCTTGCAGTTTCTAGCAACCGGCATTCAGAAGCATTACTGCCTCCGACTGTGGAGGCAGAACATAGTCATCATGGCTAATAGCCATTAGCCATATATTTGTCTTACTTGGAGATGCTAGGGATTGAGTTTGGGGCTTTTGGCATGCATGTAAGATGTTCTACCACTGAGCTATGGCCCCTTTCATACAGTGAGACAACCTCCAAATGCACATTGATATCTACACCCGAGATTTCCAGCTGCCTAATTTAGGGGTGGTGGAGAGAGGCTTTGGTTGTTGCTGTGTGTGACTGGAAGCCAGAAACCTTTCGCTGATGCAGATCACCCAGCAATTTACTAGCCGGACCAGATCTACCATCTGCCCACCCCTGCCTTAGATAAATGTCCTGTTCCCCAGCACATCTGCACAAACCCTCCCTGCCAATAACTCAGCGGCTCAAGCCGTCCTTGTCTTATCGCAAGCCTGAAATGAAATCCTCGCATTTCTTCCATGCTCAGCATACTGTACATGTACAGCCGTGGAGGCTAGCAATGGAAATCCTGTCCTCAGATGACATTCCCGAATTGAGGCTGTTGAAGTGCATGCGGCGAAGGCACCGGCGCTGCTGTGTGTGGGGTCCTTGTTGTCTCTTTTGATGACTTCGTTAGCCGTGCCCTCGCTCCTAATTGAATTAATTCAGCCTCTGCAGAAATACAGGCCACCAATGTTGTCCAAGGAGAGGGAGCATGTGTGTTTGTGTGTACATGTGTATCACACACAGAGATACTTGCACACCCCTTCTGACTCTAGCCCATGAGAGCTTAAGCCACAATAAAGCTGCTGTTCCTTCAGAAGAACCACCTATCCGATATTTGCAGTGGTAAGAAACCAGGGGGGAATTCTTCAGCCATTTCCCCCAAGCCTTACTAGAGTGGGAGGCCTGTAGCCCAGTGCCAGAGCATCTGCCTTGCATGCTGAAGGTCCCAGGTTTAATCCCGGGCATCTCCATGTAGGGCTGGGAACGTCTTTTGCCTGAAACCCTGCTGATCAGTGTAGAGCTGCAGTGCAGACTGGTCCATTGGGGGGAAAACAGGGAACTGCCCCGCAAACCCCAGCCAGCTCTTACTTGTCTGCCTTCTTACCTGCAACCATTCCAGTGGGTGTCTGTGTCTGTCAGCTTTCTCCTCCTTAGTCTTGGTTTTGCTGTTGCAGAATTCAGCAGAGAGGAGGATGGGGATAACACTAGAATCTGCTGGCTCAATCTATCATTGTCTCTGGCTCCCCCTCCTGTTTGGGCTTCCTGCCTTTCGCCCTGCCAGTCCCAGTGGGCACCAGCCACCACTGCCATGCTAGATGGACTCAATGGCCAGCCTCAATATAAGGCAGTTTCCTATGTTCCCAGTCATCCAGCTGTTCCTCTTTTCAGGAAGATACAGATGGTGTATCTAATTGCTTTCTATTAACTTCCTGCACTCAGCTTCTTAAGGTGGACTCGGTCAATTCTGTCAACAGCTATCCTGGCTCCTGTGTGAGAGGAGACCCAAGAGGCAGACCCAACCCTCCCCTTTCATAGGAGGTTCCCCTTCCCTGCCCCCACCCTCAGATACTGAGAAAAAAATATGCTCGATTATAGCAGGCGAATCTGCTGTGTGGACATATCCACTCTGCTTTCCTCTCCCCCTCTAGGAACATTTCATCTGAATTCTTGGCATACAATTCCAGATGGGAAAGGAGGGAGGTGGAGAGAGAGAGAGGCAGGGAGGGAGGCAGGGAGAGGGGGCATACTTAATATTTCAGTGTATATAAGCAGAGTAACAACGGCATGATTAACTACCTAGCAATGCAGAATTTGCAATGCCGGCTTCCAAAATGAGCAATTGCAGCTTAAGAGCCAATAAAGTATTGTTTGCAACAGCAGCGCTTCCACATTGAGCGAAGGATTTGTAAGTCAGTGAGCAGAGCCTTCACCCTTGCATTTCAATGATATGCTATTAGGCAAGGGCGAGCATATCCTATATATCTTTATCTATTAATCATTGACAAATAAAGATGATGCAAATGGCACGGTGCTTCCAAAGCCTTGCTTGGCCCAGCCAGATCAATATGCAGCAGATTTTCTTTCTATAATGAATGGTGTTTTAAAAACACATCATTTAGCTATTCTGGAAGGTTTGGCTGCGCTTGACATAATGAAATCCTCTCCAGATCCACAAAACAGGCAGAGAACAAGAGGTCACCTTGGTGATCTTGAAAACCCACCAGCAGTGCAGCTAGCTAATTGTGAACTCTGGATTTAATGGTCCTGTATGTGTGTCTGTGGAGGGGGGCACTTTAGAGGGAGTTGATAATTAAGCCTCCTCAAAATCTTCAGGACTTGGTCTAGTCTGCTTCAGTTGCGGCAGAAGCAAATGTTAGCATGCCTGTGTGCATGCGCTCTGGTGTTTGTCTACTGGCTGATGTGGTCCATTGCTGGGAACCCCCCCAACCCCCCCCCCAGTTAACAATGCCCCTCCTGTTTGTTCCTTTGCCAAGGTCACACAGGTCACCTCCCTTCCACTGGGTATCTCTAGACCAGGTATCTCCAACCTTTTCAGATCCAGGAATTATCTTTAACCTTTGGGGACCAATTTCTTAAATCTCTTACCATATATTTGCATGGTGGTCGGGCTCCTGTTGTGACCCACCTTGGATCAGGTCCTGACCCAACCTGACTAGTAGAACCTGCAACAAAATGTTGCAGCATGGAGTGCTCCTGGCCATTGCTCGAGCCAGGCAGCCATGCTCCCTCCCACAATACTCCCTTTTCCTGCCCATTTTTTTCACCTGCACTCCAAATAGTCAGCATTCTGTGGTCACCAGGGAAGGGTGTAGCTCATTGGTGGAGCATCTGTTTGGCATGCAGAAGGTCTTAGGTTCAATCCCCAGCTCCTCCATGGAGGGGCTGGGAGTCTCCGCTGCTGAAACCCTGCCAGTCAGTGTAGGCGGCTGTATTCCTATGAGAACATGCCTGTCAGTTGGGAATTGGTGAATCTGTCTGTTCTGGTTTCTCTCAGTACCTCATTTCCCCAATCTTAACATCACCACCACCACCACCACCATCATCATTTCACCACCCTTCACTCTAAGGTCCCAGGGTGGGTTACAACATCAAAACACAACATTAAAAATAGTTTAAAACAACTTAGAACCACAAATATTAGCTGAGTTCTACATCCTTCTCTGAATCCTCTCGGGGGTGGGAGAAAGTCCTCATGAAGATTTATCAGCATTTTAGTATGGATTTTTGCCTAATACACGCATTTTAAGCTATGCTGTTAGCACATTTTTGCATGTTGTTTTCATGACTATGTTGAAAGTTGGATACTTCATCTCAGTGGATGCATTACTTGGCAGGAGAACTGCGCTGCAAAATTCGGAGAAGAATGGGTTTCTAAGGATGGCTGCGTTTAGGTTCTTCCACTGTTTCAGAAAGTGTGAGTTTGGGAGGTTAGCCTTTAAATAAGCTCTTTCCTACCATACCTTCCCTGGGGGCTGCATACCCTGAGGGAAGGCAGAAGCAATGAACACAGGGGCAGGAAGCACCCCCCCACCATCTCCCCCTTGGCATGAACTGGGCCAAGGCAAACAAGATGAATTTTAACAGGGAGAAATGTAAGTACTACACTTGGGCAAAAAAAAAAAAAAAAAATGAAAGGCACAAATACAGGATGGGTGACACCTGGCTTGAGAGCAGTACAAGTGAAAAGGATCTAGGAGTCTTGGTAGACCACAAACTTGCCATGAGTCAACAGTGTGATGCAGCAGCTAAAAAAGCCAATGCAATTCTGGGCTGCATCAATAGGAGTATAGCATCTAGATCAAGGGAAGTAATAGTACCACTGTATTCCGCTCTGGTCAGACCTCACCTGGAATACTGTGTCCAGTTATGGGCACCACAGTTCAAGAAGGATACTGACAAGCTGGAACGTGTCCAGAGGAGGGCAACCAAAATAGTCAAAGGCCTGGAAACGATGCATTATGAGGAACGGCTTAGGGAGCTGGGTATGTTTAGCCTGGAGAAGAGAAGGTTAAGGGGTGATATGATAGCCATGTTCAAATATATAAAAGGATGTCATATAGAGGAGGGAGAAAGGTTGTTTTCTGCTGCTCCAGAGAAGCGGACACGGAGCAATGGATTCAAACTACAAGAAAGAAGATTCCACCTAAACATTAGGAAGAACTTCCTGACAGTAAGAGCTGTTCGACAGTGGAATTTGCTGCCAAGGAGTGTGGTGGAGTCTCCTTCTTTGGAGGTCTTTAAGCAGAGGCTTGACAGCCACCTGTCAGGAATGCTTTGATGGTGTTTCCTGCTTGGCAGGGGGTTGGACTGGATGACCCTTGTGGTCTCTTCCAACTCTATGATTCTATGATTCTATGAGAGGACTCTGTCAGTCTTTGTTTTATATCAGGTATTTGCTCTCATGTTCAAGCTGCAAACTGCCTTGGGTGCTTTGGCCGGAAGGCAGCAGGTCAATCCAATAACAAACAAACAAACAAACAAACAAACAAACAAAATCCCCCCCATCCTCCACTTGACAGACCCAGCTCAAAAGGATCTAGCTGTTGTCTGGTGTGTGTACTCTGAAGTAGGAACATCATAATCCTACTACAATCCCACAAAGCTTTCAAAAGGTTAGGTCCCAAATATCTGAAAGGCCATTTCCATCCCTTCTGATCTTCTCAGGTGTTAAGAGGGGGGTCTCTTCCGGTAGTTCTGCCACCCTCAGTATTGTAGGGAAGGGTAGTCTAGGAGAGGACTTTTTCTGTGGCCGCTCCTATACTGTGGAACTCCCTCCTCCCGGAGGTGCCATGCATTGTACAGCTTTCCCAACACACACCTCCTTAGCTGAGCCTCTGACAGTCAACGTGTTTTGTTTTGTGGGGCCCCGCTTCTCTTGTCAAATTCATGCCACCCTGTTCCATTTGGAAAGCTTTCGTCTCCTTTATCATCATAATGGTTTTATCTGTTTTTATAACTGTGTATTGCCTCATTGTTGTAAGCCGTTCTGGGTATTTATGGCGAAGAATGGTTAAGAAGTCTTACTAAAAAGCAAAAACCAAAACCAGAATAACCCGTTTAGGCTGCAATCCTATATCTGCTTACCTGAAAGTAAGCCGCATTGAACTGAATTGGACTGGACATAGAATCATAGAACCGTAGTCGAATCATTTGGTTCAACCTCCTGAAATGCAGGACTCTTTCGCCCAATACAGTGGTACCTCGGGTTACAGACGCTTCAGGTTACAGATGCTTCAGGTTACAGACTCCACTAACCCAGAAATAGTACCTCGGGTTAAGAACTTTGCTTCAGGGTGAGAACAGAAATCACACGACGGCAGCAGTGGCCCCGGCAGGCCCCATTAGCTAAAGTGGTACCTCAGGTTAAGAACAGTTTCAGGTTCCAGAACGAATTAAGTTCTCAACCTGAGATACCACTGTATGGGGCTCGAACGCACAAGCCTTAGATTACGAGTCCCATGCTCAACCGACTGAGCTATCATTGCACTGTTAATGTTACTTAATTGAACTTGAGGACAGGGTTGGGAGGGAAAGTATGATGTACATAGAAAAAGAAAAGGGCATCTTCCATATGGGAAGCTCTTTCACGGCAGGTATGCAGTGATTTTCTAAGGGACGCGGGTGGCGCTGTGGTCTAAACCACTGAGTCTAGGGCTTGCTAATCAAAAGGTTGGCGGTTTGAATCCCCGCGGCGGGGTGAGCTCCCGTTGCTCGGTCCCTGCTCCTGCCAACCTAGCAGTTCGAAACCACATCAAAGTGCAAGTAGATAAATGGGTACCGCTCTGGCAGGAAGGTAAACGGTGTTTCCGTGCGCTGCTCTGGTTTGCCAGAAGCGGCTTAGTCATGCTGGCCACATGACCCGGAAGCTGTACGCCGGCTCCCTCGGCCAGTAAAGCGAGATGAGTGCCACAACCCCAGAGTCGCTTGCGACTGGACCTAACAGTCAGGGGGCCCTTTACCTTTACCTATGTAGTGATTTTAAGGAATCACTATTTTTTTCCTTTCAAAAGGAAGACATTCTGCATTTTATAACCCCCACGAAATGTCTGGAAGTTTACTGGTCAAGTTATAACTCTGAAGCTGGCTTATGCAGGTTAACTGTCTGAATTTTAGCTTCTGTGGCTGTTGAATTGCACTTTTTACCAGCATTGTGGGTTTTTTGTTTTGTTTGTTTTTTAAAGCAGACCACCAGATCTTATTAAAATGATCTGGTTATAAAATCCACAGGGGTGGCAAATGGATGATGTGATTTTTCTGAAGCTCTAATCCTATTTTGTCCACAATCTGAGTGGAGAGACAGCGTAGAATAGTGGCTAAAGGGCTGGAGTTGCCCTGCAGAGGCTTGCAAGTAGAATTCTGGCTGAGAAGTAAAGCCCATTGAGTTGAATAGGACTTACCTCCCAGGAAAGTGTGTAGATAGGATTGCAGCAGCCTTGGGCTCTAACCTCCCCATGCAACAAAACACACTGAGTGACCTTGGGCCGGCCACTCTTCACTTTTAACCTACCTTACAGGGTTGTTGTGAGAATGAAAAGTGAAGTGCAGGGTTAAAAAAAATGTAGCAAAGGAGCTTGCTGAGTGATGTGGGTGAAATGTTTTGCCAGTTCTCCGTAGTGGCTCATTTTTCACACTGACTACCTCTATCCTAACAAGGCTAATTCTCTCTAGAGCACGGGTGTCAAACTCCGGCCCTCCAGATGTTTTGGAACTACAATTCCCATCAGCCCTAGCTAACAGGACCAGTGGTCAGGGATGATGGGAATTGTAGTCTCAAAACATCTGGAGGGCCGGAGTTTGACACCCCTGCTCTAGAGCATTAATCCACTTGGTTTACTTAAGAAATGAAAACCTCTAAGTGCAATTGGCCAGGGAGGGAGTTGGGTGTGGTTATTCAGTAGAGAGGAAGTTCCTCTGCCAAAACTTAAAAGCACCCTACACACACACACACACACACACACACACACACACACACACACACACCTTCTTGCTGTTTATTATTTATTTTATTTATTAATTTTATATACTGCCCTTAATTCGAGGATCACAGGGCAGTTTACAGTATAATAAGCCATTTCACTACAATTTCACACATACAAGACCTTAACCTTGGGATTCTAAGGCTTCAAAGCCGCCGCAGTTGTGCTCAGAGAAGAATTATTTTCTCTCTAAAGAATTGGCTTAATGGTTCACAAGTAATGAGGCGAGACCCTGCAAAGGTTGTCTTGGAAGTCTAATTTTATTAGGTATTATGAGCAGGTATTATGAGCAATATTATTGTTCTCTCCCCCTTACCCCATATTTCCCTTGCATCTGCCAAGCATTTTTTTTTTTAAACCCAACAACTGTCAAGCCACTTCTCTGGCAGACAGAGTTGATGCATTTGAACCGTGAGCCAGAAAAGTGTTCTCTCAAAGCAGTCATTGCTGTGTCAGCACCACGGACAGCTCATTTGTTGGGAGGCAAAAACAGCATGCCAGGAAACCTGTAAGCATGCACAGGCTGTAACTGTGGGCGAGATCTGCCCCCATTGATTTATGCGAATCACTCTGTATAAAAGTGTGCTGCAAGCCACTTTAGTCTTATCGGGACATGGTTCGGAAGGCATTGGATGGGGACGGGGAGTTCTTAACAAAAGAAGGATGATAAATTCACGGAGGTAACGAGCCTCTCAATGGCTATAAGTCATGATCAAAACAAAATAATTTTCCCCCCTTCCAGTAGCACCTTAGAGACCAACTAAGTTTGTTCTTGGTATGAGCTTTCGTGTGCATGCACACTCTCTCAATGGCTATAAGTCATGATGGTGGCTAAACAAAACCTCCAGATTCAGGGGAAGTCTATCACTGAACACCAGTTGCTGGTGCAAGAAAGGACTGCTTCTTTTACGCCCTGCTTCCCAGAGGCATCTGGTTGGCCACTGTTCAAAGCAGGAGGCTGGACCAGATGGACTTTTGATCAGAGGCAGGATGAAGCACTTACCAATAAGACTTGCTAAACCCCAACTTTGCAGATTTAACACACCTCACCTGCCTCTGACTCTCTTCTTTCTCTCCCACTCCATCCTACCATATCTGTCTGTTGTTGGCTCCCCAGTGGGGATTTATTGAGGGGTCTCCCCAAGTCTCAGCCCCGGCACCTATACTTGAGCCCCAGCAGGGTCCTTCTTCATGAAAACCAGCCACTGTGTCCTCTGCACAGGGACTGTGACCCCTCCACCCAAAAAAACTTTTTGCAGACCACCTCCCGGCCCCCGGCCCTACACATCCTTAAAGAGTTACAATAGTAGTTGTGGGGTTGGGTTGGGGAAACCCATTGGTCACGGAGGAACTTAAAGCCAGGCGCCAAGTTTTGATGGGCTGCCATCGAATCGTTCCCTCTCTAGAGTGGTCCAGGTAGCTTGGACCAGCTCCCCCGCTCCCCGCCCCCCGCCCCCGATCTATTTTCTTCTCCCCCATCAAGTGATGCCTTACCTGGTAGCCCCAGGCAAAGAAGCAAGCTGTAGTAGACGACAGGTACGTATCCTAAGCCACAGCCGTGCAGAGAGCCATTGTGCATGTGGATGTAATCTTGCTCCATTGGACGTGCACCTCCCGGGTCCCCTCGCAGCGCTCAGGAAGGATGGAGGGCAGAATCAGCCTCCCAGACCCAGTGCTCTGCATCCCAGCATCAGCCGCGGGAGAGAGCCGGCAGTAGCACCTGTCGCGGGGAAGACGCTCGGCAGTCTCGCCGCCAGTCGCTGGAGGAGGGAGCAGCAGTAGCGGCGGCGGCAGCACATGGTCTTCCTAGCCGGTGTAAGGGGAGGGTAGAGGAGGAGGAGGAGGAGGTGGAGGAGGAGGAGGAGGGATCTTCTTTTTTCCTGCAGCTGCCTGTCGCGCAAAGGGTTAAGGCGCTTATCATCAGTTTCCCCAGGCAGCGCAATGCTGGCTGGCGCTGCCCACCTTCGAATTACACACACACACACACACACACACACACACACACACACACACACACACACACACACACACACACAGAGTCTTCCCGGTCTGGCCTCAGGGTCCTAAGGACCACCCATTCCAGGCAGTCTCTTTGGGTGGGTGGAAGCGTTGGTGCTTCTCATCCCCGCCATAGAATCATGGAATTGCACGTCCCGCCCCCGCCCCCCCCAAAAGGCCACCTAGTTCAACTCCCTGCAATGCAGGGAACCACAACTGACAGATGACCATCCAACTTCTGCTTAAAAAGCTCCAATGAAGGAGACTTCACCGCCTTCCACTACTAATAGTAACTGCCCCCTGATCTTTCTTCCTTCCTTCCTTCCTTCCTTCCTTCCTTCCTTCCTTCCTTCCTTCCTTCCTTCCTTCCTTCCTTCCTTCCTTCCTTCCTTCCTTCCTTCCTTCCTCCCTCCCTCCCTCCCTCCCTCCCTCCCTCCCTTCCACCTTTCTTTCTTTCTTTCTTTCTTTCTTTCTTTCTTTCTTTCTTTCTTTCTTTCTTTCTTTCTTTCTTTCTTTCTTTCTTTCTTTCTTTCTTTCTTTCTTTCTTGATAGCCCCCTCAGCTACTGTTTTTAGAAGGAAGAAAGCAGAAGTCAGATCTAGCAAATCAAGAAGGGTCTTCAATTTGCGTGTTTTGTTGTTGTTGAAGGGGATCCCCACAAAGGGGTGAGGCAGCAGGGAGGTGGCTGTAGGGCAAGGTGCCCATCAAGCACTACTGCCAATGCACCCACAGCAGACTGGCATCTGGGCCGCCCCTCCCCTCCTTCTCATCTTCCTTGTAAGTGGCAGCAAGGCACCCACCAGGAAGCTAATGCTGTGTCTTGTCATCCCCAGCGGAGGCACTTCTGTCCTGGAGAGTAGCTGCCAGTCAGTGTAGACAGTATTGAGCTAGACAAGCCAGTGGCCTGACTCAGTGTAAGGTGGCTTCTCATGTTCCACACTGTCTCCTTCGTGGTCTTTGCTATCATTTTACAGAGGAATCGGGGCTTACACCAAGCCAGATTATTTGTTCACCTAACCCAGTTGCCTCTCCACTGACTGCCAGCAGCTGCCCAAGATCTAAGGCACATAATGGGGACACCAGGGGCTGGATCTACAACCTGGCATTTTACCCTGATCTGTGAACTAGTCCTATCAAATATGTTGGGAGGAGAGGAGTCCATGTGTGGCAATAAATTGAACATGTGATCAAAGCGGAGAGGTCGTTTTTCAAAAGGGAAAGGAAAACTTTTAACTTACTGTGCTCCCTGTGAGTTATGGGCATCTTCCCTAACTCTTGGGAGGAAATATCTCGTTCCATCTCAGCCGAGTGGAGTTGCTCATATTTCAGCAGTGAAATATGCTGGTGCCGAAGAGTGGGAGAATTAAGGACCCGTTCCCCTTTTCATTTTTTTTTTTTTGGGGGGGGGAACCCACTGGGATGTTGCCGGATTAATCGCCTCATCCTAAGCCCGCTTTGAATCATAACCTTGAAAGGTCGTAAATCCTTAAACAGGCCTTCTGCTTGTATACTTTTAGAATCATCAGTGTTGTGGCCAGCAGTGGCTCATTAAACAAGTTTTTTGTTTAGTTTTGGGGGGTGGAATTTCTCCCTTTGATGACGATGATGATGATGACGACGACAACAACAACAACAACAACAACAACAACAACATGCTGCCCATCTGACTGGGTTGCCTCAGCCACTCTGGATGGCTCCCAACAAACTATCGAAAACACAGTAAAACATTAACCATTAAAAACTTCATTGAACAGCAGCAGCGAGAGGGGAAAGGCAGCACATGGTGCATTGCTGACATTCACATAGGAACCCTCCTTTAAAAAACAGGTGCTGCGTCTCCTTGAAGTGCCCAAGTTTGGCCTTAAGGTTCTGGAACAGGCCTGATGCCGGGATGGTGAGGGGGTGTGGTAAGGGAGGGGTGTATGCCCTTCGATCTGACTTTCCATGTGCTTGCAGTAGAGTTGCGCAACATCTATGCTTGGGTGATCCGTCGCTGTCAGTCTCAAGGGTGGGGAATCTCAGGCATGGAGGCCAAATGTGACTCTGCAGAGCTCTCTCTTCTCACCCATCCTTGGACCAGTGGCATGTGGTCAGTGGACCAGGGGGGCTAGGCTAGTCCCCTAAATGTTCACAGTAAATTAGAGTATTAAAGTATTAAAGCCTGGTGCCTCCTTCCCAAAGCCCAGGAAGCTTCTCCCCAGCTTAGGGAGGGAGGCACAATGCTTTGACAGTGTCCAAGAGCCCTCCTTCTGCCTTCCCAAAGCCCACCCAGCTTTGGGAAGGAGGCAGGAGGGCTTCAGCATCCTGTCAGAGGCCTGGCACTTCTTTCCCAAAGCCCAGGAAGCTTCTGCTTAGCTTAGCGAAGCCCACGTTTGACACTCACACAATGTCATCCTCCCAATCGCCCCCACAAGCTGGCGCCTCTGGCCCCAATTGTTCCCCTGTGAAGTATTTCACCACAAGGCCTTCCTCAGGCCACACTCTTCGCAGTCCTTCTCTATACTCTTCCTGGGTGGAATGTGTCCTTGAAATGTTATAACGCTTCTGCCTTGCCTGGATGGATAGATGTGTGTGTAAAGGTAAAGGTAAAGGTAAAGGTAAAGGTACCCCTGACCATTAGGTCCAGTCATGACCGACTCTGGGGTTGCGCGCTCATCGCGCATTATTGGCCGAGGGAGCCGGCGTACAGCTTCCAGGTCATGTGGCCAGCATGACTAAGCCGCTTCTGGCGAACCAGAGCAGCGCATGGAAACGCCATTTACCTTCCCGCTGCAGTGGTACCTATTTATCTACTTGCACTTTGACGTGCTTTCGAACTGCTAGGTGGGCAGGAGCAGGGACCGAGCAACGGGAGCTCACCCCGTCGCGGGGATTCGAACCGCCGACCTTCTGATCGGCAAGCCCAATTTATACTGCACAGAAATAAGAGTTACCTCCATGGCTCTGCCCACTTTTGCCCCTGTCTCCACCCATCCCTGGCATCCTCCCCCCCCAAGAAAGCTTTCCACAAGTCAATGTCAGAGGTGGATTTAGTGGGTCGCACTGGGTGTGGTGGGCAGGGGATGCCATAAATATGACTTAGAATGGAGTGTGAGAGGCAAGCGGTGCTGAATTTTGGCATTGCACAGGGGGCAGCTGAAATTTGAGACCTCAACGCCCCTGGACTGAGAAAAGCTTTCCCCCTTCCTGATCTAGCATTCACTTGGTTTCTGCTAAAAGTGGTTTGCAACAAGTGTCGGGTAGACTCTTGCGCGCTCCCTGTGAATCACTAAATCCAGAGGGCAACTTGGTCGGAAGGCTGTCTCGTTTTGTCACACTGGTGTGAGCCATTTAAACATCCCTGCTCTCAAAAGATTGTGAGGTGAAGCCAGGGAACTCACAGAGAGCGGCATGTCTCATTTAGCCACTGAAAAGAGAAGAGGTGGTTCCTGTCCAGATAATAGATCAGAAGGATACAACAAAGCATGACTCACTGTTCTAATACAAACGAGCTTCATCAACAAAAGAATTGCACATTAATTTCTCGGGCCTGGAGAGCCTCTCACCAGAGGCTACAGCAGCCTAAGAGACAACCTGCACATTCACAAATACCAGGTGGTAAATCCTTCCTTTGCAATGGTGCAAAGATATGGGCAGTGGTACCCATTGGGGCTGGAGGGGCAGAAGATGGAGAGGCCAACAGGAGGCATACTGATTCCAGTTCTGTCCCTATCCTTCTCTTTGCTGCTGAGTTCTGTAAGTGGTGGGGCTGAGGTTGGTGGGGCAGTGCCCCAGTTGCCCTAATGGACCAGCCTACCTTGCTTTCTGGGTCTATACCAAAATGCAGGTGTCAAAAATATAGCCAATTTTGAAAGCTGCGGGAGCAAATTCTGGCATCACCCCCCCCCCCAAGCAGCTGATGCAAGGATTTTGAACTAGGCATTTGTAGTTTTGAATTGTCGTCTTGTGTTTTTTAAAATCCTGATCTTAAATATTATTAGCTGCCTTGGAGATCCTGAATAGAAAAGCAGCAGATAAGAGCGGCAGATACATTGCTGTGGATCAAGCAGCTTTTAAAGGCAAAGGCACAATGCAGGTTGTTTTTGCCCAATCAGTTGGCAACCCAAATCTCAGCACCAAACTCAAATTACCCCTTCTTTGTCTCTTCCCGCAACAGGTAACTACGTCTCTAACAGTGGCTCAGTAGTGGATTTTTCTTTGCATGCAAAGGGTCCAATTCTCAGTATGTCTAAATGAGGATGGGAAAGATCTGCCAGCCAGTGCAGGTCACAGGGTAGCCAATGTGCTGCCCTTGAAATGATGCTGCAATACACCTCCCATCAGTCTTACCCAGCCTGGCCAACAACAGTCAGGGATGATGGGAGGTGACTTCTGGAGGGCACAGTGTTCCAGACTGTGTTCAGTCCCCAGCATCTTTGTAATGGAAGAAACTCCTGTCTTGGAATCCTGGGAAGCTGCTGCCAGTCAGTGTAGACAATACTGAGCTTGATGGACCAATAATCTGACTCAGCAAAAGACACCTTCCTGTGGTCCTAACATCATAACTGAGTGAATGATTGTTAAAACACAAAAATCAATGCTACTTGGATAGCTGCTGCCAGTCAGAGCAGGCAATATTGAGCTGGGTGGGCCAATGGTCTGACTCAGTCTAAGGCAGCTTCCTACATTCTCTGCTTGTGAACAGAGAAAACCCAGTCTCCACAATCTCTCTCTCTCTTTTTTAAAAAATAATTTTTATTGGATTTTACAGTTTTATAAGCACATATCATAAAGGTTTGATTTTTCATACTTCCCACCTCTCACCTTGGGAAGCCCAAATTCATCCCCCCCTCTCACAGGGGCAAACCCATTCATTATACATCTAGCCTTACAAATATTACTTCATCACATTGCTTAGTCCTGGCCTAATTTCCTAATTTCTCAATTTCATTTTTCCAATTGACTTCCTCACATCCCCCCCAATTGAATTCATAGTTGTTCCTCTATTATCAGGTTCATACATCTTGTTTTAATATATCTTCAATTATTTTTACTTATTTAATCCTAATTACACACCTTAGCATCTAGGTGCTTCTGCAATTTCCCTATATTTTTCCATCCTTATTTCCCCCCGTCTCCACAATCTCCCTCCTTTCTCCACTGTAATTTCCCTCCTTGTGCTGTCATTGTAATTCCTCCTGGTGGCACACACCAGTCCCCTCTGCAGAAGGGAACAGGAAGACTCTGCTTGTGGAGGTTTTGTCTGTGCCCATTGACTTTAATAACATTAATTCAATTTACAGCTGCTGGAAAGCCTGCTCCAAACTTTTAACTTTGTGACATGTATTAAACTGCGTGTTGTTTCTAGATGTTTATTTTATTTTATAATAAAAACATGGAAGGACTGCGTGTTGGTTCCAGATATTTATTCTATAATAACCCCCCCCCAGCATATTAGTTAGAGTTCATTTCATTTATTCAGTTTATATCCCATGCTCCCTCCCAAAGGAAACATTTTTTCCCCTGAGTGGTTTTTAAGCACCCCCCCCTTTTTGGCCTGTTTCCTTTCTTAAAATGAAATAATACAATTATCTACATATTTATTTAATTTATGAATTGCTTCCTAGGAAGCACCTCGAAGCAATTTCACAATACCATAAAAACACACATATACCCCCCCCCCCTGCAATACTTGTATGATAGGGTTTGGAAGGTTGTGCTTGCAGAAAAGCTAACACAACATTGCAGAGTAGTCGGAGGTGACATTACCAGAGATAAATTCTATGATAACTGCTCTTTCATTAATTACTATTATTTATTAAATTTGTATGCCGTCAGAAGAACATAGACACATCTTCTGTTCAGTTTATTTTTTTGGAGAGGTATTATTATCCTGAACTTTATCTTGATAGCCCCGGATTATCTTTATTTAGATAATCATGCCACTGACGCTCTCCAGAGTTTAGAGAAGATTCGTGTTCATTTCACAAGTCTGCTGTTGCAATCAATCCTCTGTCTGGCATTTATGCATATATTCTTTCCAAAGTGTGTAATGAGGATGAATGGCTCACTCATGCATTTTATTTCTTGATACGATCTTTGAAATGTTGTATATCGGTTTGTTTGCTTTAAGGTTCCGTATGGGGCGGGGGAACCCTCCCCCTTCTTTGTGGATTCATACACAGGATGATGCTGGTGATGGGGGCGGCAATGATGTAATCTGCTCACAGCAAGGCTATGTGCTGCTCCCGCAGTGTGAAGCTTTCCCTTCCGGAGGTGGAGGCAGTTCACAGCAGCCTTAAGAGAACTCATCCTTTAATTATATTTTTGGTATCACTTCTGCAGGGTGTCCTGTCAATAAAGGATCAAACTGAATTAAGTGAAAGGATGCAAGAGTCAACTGCAGCACTCAAGCGAAGATGTGCCCAGGACTTCAGACGCCAGAAGCAAACATAACAGTGACCTTTTGTCTGTGATTTCCATCAACTCTATGGGAGGGCAATTGGGTACATTTGTGCTATGATGAGGTGGGAATGGCGATGATGAGCATAAAGAAGAAGAAGAAGAGTTTGGATTTGATATCCCACTTTATCACTACCCGAAGGAGTCTCAAAGCGGCTAACATTCTCCTTTCCCTTCCTCCCCCACAACAAACACTCTGTGAGGTGAGTGGGGCTGAGAGACTTCCAAGAAGTGTGACTAGCCCAAGGTCACCCAGCAGCTGCATGTGGAGGAGCAGAGACGCGAACCCGGTTCACCAGATTACGAGTCTAGCACTCTTAACCACTACACCACACTGGCTCTCCAACAAATGAGCTGTCAGGAAGGGCTGGGGAAATGGTTCCAACCTGAGGGCCATAGAGGTTCCTCACAGCCTCCCAAGGGCCACTTGCCAGGGGTTTTCGGACCAGAGGAGGAGAAAGTGGTGAGGGCAATGGATGCGACTCTGACCCCTGCACATGTGGGGGCAGATCCGCACCACACATTTATGTGGGATGTAATCCACTGGGAGCAGTCAAATACAACATTCCTTGTTTTTCTAGGGGATGTTTGGTCCAGCCAGTTGAAACTTCCTGTTCCTCCTGGCTGGAGCATCCTTCATTTGCATGTGATAGAAGGTGGGCACGACCTAACCTGTCCAGGTAACAAAAGGACAAGTCTCTCTCTTTTTCACTTCCTTCTTCGTTTGACCAGCTTCTAGCTAGGACTGCTCTGCTAGCCTCTAATCTAGCAGAAGCACTGGGACCATAACCCCATATGGGGTAGATTCACATGTACGTATTTGTAGCTAAGTCTGCCTTCAGGGATTCAACTGTGAACTGATGTAAGTAAACTTCTTTTATTGACTTTGAATAAGATTGTGCCATCTTTATTCTTTTAAGAGGGATTCAAGGAAACTTATCAGGAATGTACAATTCAATCTGACACAGACTGAATTGTATAATAGTGAGAGGCTTACACAAGCCTGCAACCAGCTGTCTGTGGTGCGTGTAAAAAGGGGAATGTAAACTCTGCTAAGTAAAGGAACTTTCTAGCACAAGTTAGGAAGGATATTAATAAACAATATATCCTCTCCTGCCAGCCTGAACATTCCCACAATTTAAAGCACAGCCAATGCACATTTAAAGCACATGACTTCCTCCAAGAGAATCCCAAGGGCTGTAGTTTCTCCCTCCTAACCTTCACAGTGAATCATAGCAGCCAGGCTTCTTTGGGGGAAATCATGAGTGAATGGGACCGTGGCAAAAGATTGGGGTCCCAATGAAGGCTTCTCGCCCAAGCCCCCCATCCCCTGAGACAAAGCCAACACTTGGGGGGCACATGCACACTGAAATCAACCTAAAACCATCTCTTGCCCTCACTTCAGATGGGATACCTGAATCTCCTCCTATTGAGGCTAGTCGCACCATTGAGCAGCCATTTTGACAGATATCGATGTTTCATTTTAAAGAGGTTCTCTCGTCAACTTGTTTTTAATTAGCCGTGGCAGATGTTCAGCTGGAAGAACATCTTAGGAATCCTGATTCTAATAACGTCCTGTTGGCTTTTAAATGTGCCTCTTAATGGGAATTTGTAATTAGAGCATCCAAACAATTCTAGGGCAAGGGAATTAAGCAAGATGTCCAGGCCGAGAGTAGGGTGGGGACTTCAATGCAAGCAACAGAGAGAGTTACGTCAACTTTTTGCCCATCTAAATTGCCCTTTCCTCCCTATAATTTTGTTATAAATTTTTTTATTTAATATTTTATTTTTCATTTTCACACTTGACAACAGAATTGCAAATCTGGATTTACAGATCCAATTGAAACATCCAATCGGCGACCCCTCCTTCCCCCCTTTCTGTGGTTACTTATTTCCCCCCACTGCATAGACAGTTCATATCTAGTCGTCCTTTATGTTCTGTTTAAGTTATTCCCACAGCACATTTTTTATATCAGTCCTGCTAGGGATTTAAGTGGTTTACAATAATTCTTCAGATAATCAATAAATTTTCCCCATTCTATATTAAAGCATCTCTCTTCTTGATTTCTTAACCTTCTGGTAAGTTTCACCGTTTCTGCACCAGTTTTTCTCTGGGCATGTAGTGTGCGAGCAGCCATGGAAGCCAGTTGGTCTACTTTTGAGTAGGACTTTGTTGGCTAGTAATAATAATTTTATGGATCTATTGCATTTATACCAGACTTTTCCTCCAATGAACTCAAGGAGGCGTGGATGGTTCTCTTCCAACCCATTTTATCCTCATGACAACCCTGTGAAGAGGCTGTGAGTGGTGCAAGGCCACTCTGTTGACTTCCTGACTGAGCAGAGATCTGAACCCTGGCATAAGTCTCATAGTCAGAGTAGACCTACTGAAATTAGTGGAGATGCCCAACTTTAATTTCAGTGGAACTACCCTAACCAGAGGTGTTGGGGGGGGCACAGGAGACTGAAGCCCCATTACTATTTCTGCAATAGAGTCCCAAGAGGACCCCTGTCTCCAGTGTCCCATAGCTGCCCAATCAGAATGAAATGGGAGCATTTTAGCCACTGAGAAGAAACCTTCAGTACAACTCACATGGTCAAGTAACATCTTGGGCCGGGATTCTTCTGGCTGTTTTGCCCTCCCTTCCCTGGTTTTAATGTGTGGTTGCTAAGCAGTGGCACGGCTGCAGAAGTCCACCTACGGTTCACGTTGGTGATCCCTTTAAAAATCCTGCTCCTCTAAGCACACATGAGGGTAGTTGTTCCCCTGCCCTCACCCCGCCTCTCTCTCTCATCCGTGATGTTTGTTTAAATTGCTAGGACTTCTTTCAAGCCGGAAAAGTCTTGTGGAGTTGCTAGTATTTGGACAGGCATAAAAGCAGCCTGAGGTTTATGGTGATATATTTAACAAAGTGTGTGTGTGTGTGTGTGTGTGTGTGTGTGTGTAATCTTGGGATGTTCTCTTTTGTTGTTTTCTGGCCTTCTCCCTGGTAGAAGAAATCTTCCTTTACAATATAATCCCCCTTATCGGGCGCATTCAATTAGCTTTTGGCTGCAAGTCACACAATACTCCGCATTATTAAAATTGAAAGAGAAGGAACAATGTATAATGCAACCCTCCCAAATGTTCAATGTGAGCTTTTCCAATTAAAAAATATTAATCAGAAAAAAGCATTATAACACCCCATCCCCATGTGGTACAGGATTCCTCCACTCTTTCATATTTTAGATCAGGGTGGGGACCCCAACCAACGTGGCCAGGGACAATAGGTGTTGAAGATCTATTCCTTACCTTACACTATACATTTGCCGCATATTTAAAGCCCATGATCCCTCCCTCCAAGAATCCTGGGAACTATAGTTTTTTGGCAAAGGGTGTTTAAGGAGATAACAGAAATCACTGGGTTAAAGCTGACCAAAAGTCTAGAGGTAGCATTATTGTCAATTTACGATGGGGTGGACGGTTCACAGGCTATGAAGGACTTGCTCACAAATTTACAGACAGCTGCACAAATTATTATAGCTAGGAAGTGGAAGGGGCAAGCAGAATATAAAATGGGATAATGGTATAAAGAGGTGTGGGGTATAGCTACCAATGATAAATTAACATGTGCCATTAAGGTAAGATGGGGAATATGCGGGATAAATGATTTTGAGGAGATATGGAGGGTGTTTGTAGAATTTGTACTGTTCTCTTCATCTTTATGTTAAGTCTGCAAGTTGCGCATATTCCGTCAACTTAAGTTGCCATTCCTCTTTGGTTGGGACCTTGCTCGTTTTCCATTTTTGGGTTCACAAAACACGGGCCGCAGTAGTAGCATACATAAATAACCTTGTTTGACACCTGGGAATTTCAGTCTGAATTATCCCCAACAGAAAGGACTCTGGTTTTTTGGGGAAAGTACTTTTAAACGTTTTTTCCCCAATTCATTATGGCTCATCTCTCAATACTCTTTTACCCTTTTACAAGTCCAGGAAGTAAACTTTCTACCAAGTCAGACTATTTGCCCACCCACCCAGTGTTGCCTGCTCTGAATAGCAGCGGCTCGCCAGCCGGGGTGGGGAACCTGAGGCCCTCCCAAGAGCCCTCTCCCCTCTGGTGGTTTCCAGTCTCTGACTGTGGAGACAGAGCACAGCCATCATGGCTAGTATCCTTGGATAGCTTTATCCTCAATGAGTCTGCCCAAACATTGCCTCCTGTGGGAGTGAGTTCCATAGTTCGGTCTCCGTAAAGAAGTACTTTCTTTTACCTGCCCTGAATCTCCCAGCGTTCAGCTTCATTGTCTGCGAGTTCTAGTGTTTTTAGAGTGAATTCCCACCCTCCTCTATCCCCTCTTTCCATGACATGCCTAATTTTATAAATTTCTATCATGTTACCTCTTGCACACCTTTTCTCTCAACAAAAAAGCCCCAAATGTTGCAACTTTTGCTCATAGGGGAGTCACTTCATCTGCATGATCTGACTTCCCTTTCCAACAAGCTTTGTAAATCAAGAAATCCCAATCTTGATTGGATCTGAAATAATTTATACCTCTATAATCGTATTTAAATAGGGAGCCGTTTTTAATTTGCTTGTATATGTGGAACGGTTTTTATGTGTGGAATTGTTTTTAATTGCTTTGACATACAGAATTGCTTTTAATTGTTTTTATTGTTGATTTTAAAAAAACAACAACTGTGGAATTGCTTTGGGTTATTTTATGGGAAGTGATTCATAAATGGAATCAGATCAATAAATAAATGAAGGAAGGAGGAGGAGGAGAAGAAGAAGAAGTCTTCAAAACTGGTCCTCCACTCTCTCAACCGAGTTCATTTGAGGACAATATTATCTTTCTCCCCACCAGCCAGCCTTTTCTGTAATGAAGCTCTTTTTCTCTGAGAAACTTCTGTGCTTTAGTACACCTCATAAATTGAGCTTCCCTTGAAAACTGTGCCGTAAGAGGATCAGTTTCATTTTCTAAATAGCTGGCCCAGGTCTGGCTAATGCCAAATAACCAAGGGATTAAGCAGAGTGGTATGGCAAGAGGCAAGGCAGAAAACTGTTACACCCATTCACAGCTCAGACCCAGAGCTGTCTTTCCCATAGGGCTTAGTGGTGCGACGCACCAGGGCGCTGGCCTCTTGGGGCGCCCCAGCAAGTGGGGGAGCTGTACGGCTTTGCCGGCGGCCTCCCCTTTCCCTGCACGCCCGCCAGCTGCACCCCGTCAACCATAAGGCTTGCGGGTGCGCAGCTTCCCTCCCAAGCCTCTGCAGGGATCACTCTCCTCCTGAGGAGGCTTGGGAGGGAAGCTGCGCTCTCCTCCCGTGGAAACTTGGGAGGGGTGCAACTTCACTCCCAAGCCTCTGTGGGGATCGCTCTCCCGCAGCGGCATGGGGGAGAGTTGTGCCCCCCAATGGCTGGCAGTGCGCAGCTACGACCACCCCAACACTATCCGTGGTAATTTGGGGGGCGCTGGGCGGTTATTTGCACCCCTGCGCCACATCTGCTAAAGACGGCCCTGCTCAGACCTAAGCAGGAGGCCTGGTGAGGAAACTCATTTATAGGCCTGAGGGTTCGTCACATGACAGGCTTTGGCCTATCAAGTGTTGAAATGGTTCCTGTAGGGATAGCTGATATTGTGGCCATTCTCTTCCTTTGGCTGCTGAGGCCTCGGTCTAGCTGGCTTTATATGGCTTGGAAGCGGACCAGACGGACGAAGTTTTCCCTCAGGTCCACCTCCAGCCCCAACCCTGCACATAGCCGTGATTGGTCATGTGGGCGTGTCCCCGGAAGTTAGCACAACAAGAAGAGTTGGAAATGCTTCCCCCTGCTGGACCAATGTCATGTGGAGGGAGGGAACAGCCCTGTCATGGCCATGCCAGAGGTGCAATGGCTGCTTCTGGTGAGATGTGCTGGAAAAGAGGAGCAAAGGGGGATGCCAATTTGCATACAATTTGCACGTGCTGATTTATAGGCATCGTTTTATCTCTGCCGTTTCTAGCCCACTCTGCCTTCCAAAGGGGTACCAGGTCAGCAAATGACAAGGCAGCATAAGAATAAGAATAAGAATAAGAATAAGAATAAAACAATTTTATAAAAGCATTTAAAAATATTTAGAACAGGGATTCCGAAACAGGGATTTGTGAGCTTCACTCAACATGAAATATTCACATACATTTTATTGCTGCTTTCGTTTTTTATGTTGTATTTTATTATGTTACAGTCCGAATTCTGTGGAAGTCATATTATTAATGCAATATAAGAAATAAAAGAAGTCCTACAAAATACCAATAAAAATCATACAGCACCTAACACAGCACATTGCAGTTGCTACAACAGGCAGCAAAATAATTAAGTGGTCTCAGCAATTTTCAAGTGTCCCTTGGGGGAGCGGGGAGTTTAGAGACCACTGATTTAGAACATCTGCAGTGCCTGTGGCCCAGTAATTGCCCACCTATGCTCTAAATCAGGTGTGGGGAACCTATGGCCCCCGCAGATATTGCTCAGCTACAGTTCCCATCTTCCCTGGTTATTTCACATGCTTGCTGGGGCTGATGGGAGTTGTAGTTCAGCAACATCTGGAGGGCCAAAAGTTCTCCACCCCTTCTGAGGATATCTGGAGCAGCAGTTACCTGCAAAAATAAAATAGGAATATAAAATATATTAAAAGGCTGCTGTTGGAATGCCTCATAAAATTCATTCGAGTGCAGAATCCCAAAGAGAAGTGCATTGCAAACTACCCATTAGTCCAAAAGGTGCAGATCAGGTGAATTTGTTTTGGAATTTGTACCGGGCAAATTCCTCAGGCAGCACCCACCCCCCTGCAGTTCCTGCTTTGAATCTGTATTTAATGGTGACATTTACTCACAACTCCTGTTTGTTTAGTGGCAGAATGGTGTCTGCCTGTCCCAGAGACTGGAATTTACAGCTGTGCTAGCATCTGCTTAATTCTGACATTTCATAAATGTTTTGTATTTTGATGAGGGCAATGTTGTATGGCAGAAAAAAAACTAACAACAAAAAAGGAGTAAGATAATGACATCTGCATAGGGAAAAGGATTTCCTGGTTGCAGGGAATTTAAAAAAAAATTGTTTAAAAGAAAAGAAATACAGTGGTACCTCAGGTTACATACACTTCAGGTTAAGAACTCCGCTAACCCAGAAATAATAATAATAATAATAATAATAATAATAATAATAATAATAATTTATTATTTGTACCCCACCCATATGGCTGGGTCTCCCCAGCCACTCTGGGCGGCTTCCAGCAAACATTAAAATACATTAACACATCACAGATTATGTGATGTTGGTGTTTTCTAAATGTCATGTAATTGTTGATCCTTTTAACCTCTGATGGGAGGGCGTTCCACAGGGCGGGCGCCACTACCGAGAAGGCCCTCTGCCTGGTTCCCTGTAGCTTTGCTTCTCGTAGTGAGGGAACCGCCAGAAGGCCCTCGGCACTTCAGGTTAAGAACTTTGCTTCAGGATAAGAACAGAAATTATGCTCTGGCGGCGCAGCGGCAGCGGGAGGCCCCATTAGCTAAAGTGGTGCTTCAGGTTAAGAACAGTTTTAGGTTAAGAATGGACCTCCAGAACGAATTAAGTACTTAACCAGATGTACCACTGTAAAAACAAACAGGATCATCGTTAATCTAATAAAGACCCTAATAGTAGAGAGGACCCAGTCAACAACAGTGTCATAACAGATGAACTAACACAAGACCCCTCCAGACGCCTTTTTGCTTGTGCATTCATGGTGATGCGAGCTTATGATTGTGCCAGGGCAATTGTACTTGATTCCCATTTCTATACTCTTTGCATCTGACAAAAGCACCTGCAGAAAATTCGGGGTGGGCATACTGCTCTGTTTCCAATTGGTGCATGCCCTATACTTTCCCGCTGAACTTCTGTTTTTATACCACAAATGCTACAAGTTAGTGCAAGCAGTGCCCCTCCAGACATCAATAATCAGGGCTTCATTTCAGCTAGAGCTCATCGGGACTCAGTTCCAGCACCTCTCAGGTGGGCACCAATGCCAGTCTAAGAGAACGAGGGAGGCGTTCGTGGTGAGAAAAATAGCACTGGCAATAATAATAATAATAATAATAATAAATTTTATTTATATTTATACCCCGCCCTCCCCAGCCAAGACCGGGCTCAGGGCGGCTAACACCAAGTATAAAAACAATTGATTAAAATACAACTTAAAAACAAGATTAAAATACAACATTAAAGTGCAGCCTCATTTCAGTAGAAACTCAAATCAAAAACTATTTGGGGAAGAAACCGTCAAATCTTCACCAAGGCCAACTATCCAGACTGGTCCTACATGGGCCAGAAAAATGCCAGGGAAGTCCCCAAATAGGAGTTCCATCACAGGAGGAAAAAGGAAAGAGGGGGGAGGGGATCAAGTTGATTCCAAGCCAAAGGCCAGGCGGAACAGCTGTCTTACAGGCCTGCGGAAAGAAATCAGATCCAACTAATGAAGTGGAATTATGAGTGGGCCGTCCAGGACAAATTCACCTTTACTGCACTATTATTGTGTCAATGGCATGTTGCAAACTATAAAACAAAGCGCCTGGAGTGCCCACAATATTATTTTCTTGTTTCGGGACTACTACTATGGAAGAATGTGGTAATCATTAACATGCTCATCAAACAGAAAGGCCTTGAGGCATCATCATCAACATTAATTGATTAGTATTCCCCAGACACTTGGATCATAAATTATTTTTCCAAATCGTTGCCCAGCCGACTGGGAGTGTCCTTGTACTGTTAGCGTTATTAGTATGAAAACAGAAAGTAAAGCTTCTTGCTGCTGGGAGCTTGGATTGCATACAGCAAGTTCCCCTAGGAGCAAAGGGGTTTGATGACACCTCAGGGAAATTGTATGGGTTGCCCACATGTAAACGTGATTGACTTGGATCAAATCAGGTAAGTCTGCTTAGGAATCCATGCTTCTCCCCAACTCATACTCCCTAGTAAATTTCTATACTCATGGAATACACTCCATTTTCTCCCCTATTTCGGAAGTTCAGAGGTGAGTGCTATTGTTTATGTCATCAAAATGGCAGCATCCATACAAACGCAAGGAGTGAGTTTATCAGCAGGTCTGGAGAAACCCCAAGTTTTGCAAAGGTTAGGGATGCATTTTAGCTTTCTCATTTTTCCAATCTTAAATTCAGTTTTCCACATTGCTGCAGCAATTTGCTTTTAAAATAATAATAATAATAATAATAATAATAATAATCTCATTGTATTATAAAGAATGGCACTCTTGTTGCAAATTGATTGTTCTGTTTATTGAAAATGTCAATAAAACATATATTTGAAAAACCATGGGAATCCTTCAGCATTTTAGTGCAAATTTCTCATAACAAGCACATATTGTATGCTATTTTGACACGTTTTTGCAAGCAAATTTCTCTTAATGTATTATGGTTGTTTTCACTAATATATTCATTTTTATGCACACTGTTGCCTAATAGATGCATTTTTGTAAACATTGGTTGGAGAACTCCATTGCAAAATTTGGATAAATGTGAATTTCAAAGGCTAGCTATGTTTTGGTTCACATATTGTTTCAGAAAGTGCACCTTTAATAGATTCAGCTTCAAATGAATATCGAATTCAACTTCTTCCTCATCTCTAAGAGGTGCAAACAAATCTTAAAAACCAAAAATGATTGGCACTCAGAGCTGGAAAGAGAGGGAATGATTTATTAAAAACCGCTATTGTTTAAATCTTTTAAATTTTCTTTATACAGAATACCATTGATCAGAGATGACCCTTTTAAGGCTCCACCCCCCAATCAGGGGAGGAGAAAGGGGGTGCGGTGGGGGTGGGCCACCCCGGGTGTCACCACTGAGGGGGGTGACAAAATGGCAGGCGGCACTCACCATGGGGCCTGCAGCGTGCCCGAGCCATGCATCTCTCCTGGGAGTGACACAGTGGTTTGGGCACCTGCGGGCTCCGTGATGCCCCAAACGGTCTGCCTGCTGCCTCCAACCCAGCTGTAGGGCAGGATGGCTGAGTGGGAGGAGGCAGGCAGATTCCTTGGAGGCCGCGTGGAACATCGTGCCCTGGCTGGCTCCGCCCCTGTGGGCGGCTGGCCCCGCCCCTGGGTGCCCGGTCGGCTTGCTCCGTTTCTGCTCCCAATACGGCTTTTGGTTGTTGTGGGTAGCTGCTGGTCTGGAGCACTTAAGGTAAAGCACCCGTTAATTCAGTGGCTTCTGGTACAAGTGGGTGGCTAAATGTCACTTTTGCTTGATTACTCACAAGTGACACATTATGGATAAGCAACGCAACACGCGCCACGGTTATATCTTGGAACAGAAAACTTCTGGTCTGATCAGCTGCACCCGGTGAAGGAGAAAACAAAATATCAAGTTACCACATAATTAAGAAATCGAGAAATGGCTGTTGGCTAGTTTCCTTCTTCATTTTTGAAAGGGCAACTCGCATAGAGGATTTGCACAGACCTGTAATATGCCAGGTATATCCAAGCACCTATGGAGAAAGGTCGTTCCTGGCTATAACCATAGATATATAAACTTCACACCAGAAAGCAACAGCCTCTTCGTGTTAAATGTCACCTGAGGCAAGGGATGTTGGCGAATTCAGACAAAAATAGAAGCAGAAATTGCTGGTGCTCGGATATTTATGCCATGTCCAGGACGCAAATCAATCCAGTGAATATGATTAATATTCACTGCTGTTGCTGCTTTCAGTCTGGAAGTGATATGCAACTAATTATGTCCCCTGTCTCTGTTTGCATTACATTTCCTTTGAATCGAAATGAACTGAGTGGAAACTGTAATGTCCACGAAGGAATGGAAGAAATTTAGAGAATATCTTAAAAATTATTGTAAAATTTAGAGATAAGATAATGCCGAAAGATAAGCAATTTACAGAATAGAACTTAGAATGATTAAGTGGAACTATGATAAATGAATAGATAAGCTGAGGTTAGAATTTGAGGATTAGAAATAGATGTGATATAAGTGATAAGGTTTGATAAGTTAATAATGAATTTGAGAAATAGAAGTAAGTTAGCAAAAATAGAATAATTTATTAGAATATGCATTAAACGGTGAGAGGAAAATTGCTAATGAGAATAAACATTTATTTTGAAACGCAAAGGGAAAGACAGGAGGAAGTCCAACTAAAATGTAAAGGAAAGAAGAAGGGAATTTTTGATTTATGTATGTGTGTGTATTTGTAGTATTGTATTTTTTGTAGTGTTATGTATTGTTTGTTTGTTTGTATACCATTTATGTGTAAAACCCAATAAAAATGAAAAAAAAAAAAGGAAACTGTAATGTCCACATAAGTGATGCAACTCCCCGACATCTCCAGGTAGGGTCGAGAGAGACCCTTTTCTGAATCCCTGGGGAGCTGCTGCCAGTCAGTGTAGACAGCATTGAGCTAGATGGACCAATGGGTCTGACTTAGTAATATGGCAGCTTCCAGTGGTCACTAACATTACTATGTACGCTGCTGATCTGATCCGTATTTTGGGCGCATTAAGTGTGTTTTGGCTAATCCTCTATGCTGCTTGGTTTTTGCTGAAGAGCCGGCAGTAAATTGTGTACTTGTGTGTTTGTGGGCAGCTGGAGGGCAGCCACTTGGAGAATACAAATATCCTGCAAATTGGTTTCATTGTTTAAGCAGCAAGCTGTGATTTTGACCTAAGGTGGTAGCTGAAATAAAGATGTTTCAGCCTGCTTATACATGTCAGAGATGCATCTTTTCTGTTATTCCAACTGCTCTTAGGAGATAGATCCTATTCAGAGGCACTAAAAGCTTAACCACCTGTCTCCACCACCCACCCCTGCACTGAATCCCCCCCCCGAAGGTCCAATGGTTGTTGATTTACTAGATTTCACAATTACAGCATCATGGACCCCCAAGGTTGAATTTCAGCCAAGGTTTAAGAGGCATTAGCTCAATAAACCTGTTTTGAATTCCAAAACCAATCTGGTAGCCAAGTGATAGGAGTAGCAAACAGAGTTTTCAAGCATGTTTGCTTAGAGCAGGAATGGAGAGCCAGTGGCCATCAAGGTGATGCAATAATAATAATAATAATAATAATAATAATAATAATAATAGATTTATTTATTTATACCCCGCCCATCTGGCTAGGTTTCCCCAGCCACTCTGGGCGGCTCCAACATGAAAAACACGATAAAAGATCAAACATTAAAAACTTCCCAAAACAGAGCTGCCTTCAGATGTCTTCTAAAAGTCAGATAGTTGTTTATTTCCTTGACATCTGATGGGAGGGTGTTCCACAGGGTGGGTGCCACTACCGAGAAGGCCCTCTGCCTGGTTCCCTGTAACCTCACTTCTCGCAGGGAGGGAACCGCCAGAAGGCCCCCGGAACTGGACCTTAGTGTCTGGGCTGAACGATGGTGGAGACGCTCCTTCAAGTATACTGGGCCGAGGATGTTTAGGGCTTTAAAGGTTAGCACCAACACTTTGAATTGTGCTCGGAAACGTACTGGGAGCCAATGTAGGTCTTTCAGGAACAGTGTTATAAGGTTTCGGCGCCCACTCCCAGTCACACAACTCTCACCATCTGTCCTTGTTTTAAATACATAGACCAGGGGTCGGCATAGACTGTGGGCCGGACTGGTGCAGCGCGACGCCAGAAATCACGTCTGCGCATGTCCACAGTGCCGGAAATTGCTTCTGCACATGCCCAGATGCCGAAAACCACGCCTGCGCAGAAGCGATTTTCGGCGCCTGGACATGCACAGACGCGATTTCCAGTATCTGCGCATGCGCAGATGCAATTTTCGCCGCGGCTTGGCGAGTCCCCGTGGTGTGCTGTGCCGGTTTAGCGCAGTGTGCGGGGGACTTGCCGAGCAGGCGGCTCGGTTCAGGGGCGGCTCGTGGGCAGGTAAAACAGTCTCAGTGGGCCAGATCCGGCCCATGGGCCGGAGGTTGCTGACCCCTGACATAGACCATAGAATCATAGAATTGCAGAGATGGATAGAGAATCTGCTTTCCATGCAGAAGATCCCAGGTTCAATCCTTGGCATCCCCAGGTAGGGCTGCGAGAGACTCACTGTCTGAAATCCTGGAGAGCCGCTGCCAGTCTGGGTAAAGAATACTGAGCTAGGTGGGCCACCGGCAGCTTCTTATGTTCAGTCTGAAATGTGGACAGGATAGGAAAACATTTGTCTATGGGATGGGTCTACCAGCTGAATGGCACAGCGCTTCAAGGTGAAAGGAAGCTATTGATTGTTCTCATTGAAGAACTTAACCAGTTTAGATAGCCAATGGACATGTACAGCTTTACCGCTCTTGCAAAATTGCTTACAGGAAGGCAGGCAAAGGCAACAGAAGGGTCAACTCCTTGATGGAGCCGCAGTGTTTTTCCCCCATACCCAACGGATGGAAAATTTTAATGCACCAACTATAAACCTGGGATGGGGAACTGGTGGCCATAAAGTTCAATTACAACTTTATAGCTTGGTCCAAATGGGTTGAGAAGGATGCACTAGGTTCATGACAGTAGACGGCACAGGCCAGCTAAAAACCATCGTCTCAAGGGGGCAACCGAGGTCATATCCACCCCATACATTTCAAGCATATTTCTTGCACATAGCTTCTCCCCCACCCCCAGGGAGCCTGGGAACATTAGCTGACCCTTCACGGAACTGCAGTTTCCAGAACCATCAAGAAACTGCAGTCCCTTCTATGAGGGAAGCCATGTGCTTGAAATGCATGGTGCGAATATGATGTGAGAACTGGCTCCGAATTCAAACCTCCTAGCTATAACCAGTTTGCCACCTGAGTTGTCAGGCTGAGGAATCATCTCCTTATTTTGACATGTTTGTTTGTGTTCACAGCTACACCTTGTCATGGGAGGGGAATTGCAAATGTGTGTTTCCTTGATGAATCACACACTTTTTCATTGTATTCAGATGGTCCCCGTTTTAATCTGGCCCGCCAAGCTTACTAACTAATGCATTTTCACATTTCTCATCCTCAGATACTGTTTGAGGCTTATTCTTACTGACAGGCTATTTTATCATTATTCTTAAAAGCAGAGACCTGCCACAAATAATTTAAAGAGTGCCGAACCAAAGATAACTAATGACCTGCTGGCAGAGCCAGTGTTTGGCTATTTGATGGCGTTTTGCACTTGAGTATTCTAGTGGGCGAAGAGATATGTAATCTAATGGTGGCAATTATGAGGCCTTTCACGCAACTTTAGGATACCGTATTTTTTAGCATGCAGAGGAGCAGCTCTGCCTTCCTGGCCTTGACTTACTCTGCTCCTGTATAAGATATAGGGGAACCATAGGAGCCAACTCCTAGGGTTCTGGGGGGCTTCGGACTGCACAATAAAATATTTGAGGGGGCTGCCCCCCAAGTTGATGGGCATTCCTATTCAAATGGTGTGTGTGCACTGTGTCATGTGATTGATTATGTGGGGTGGGGCTTACCTGGGCCCCCACAATATTTTATTCAGGTTGGCACCCCTGGGGGGAACAGAGTGCTTCCTAAGAGGGTGAGACAGCCAGAACCCCCATTGGCATTGACAAGAGCCAAGCCCACGAGGCAAGGTGAGGCAGTGGCTTCAGGGCAGCAGGGAGGGTGTCAAGGGCACTCCCCAGCCAAAGGGACGCACAAGGCAAAGATAACAGTCACTTCTACAGCTCTAGATTTCTATGCACGCCAATCTATCAGCCGGGCAGCTATTCCCAGTCCACGCTCTATGGAGCAGTTGTAGCAACGGGGGACCACTCCCTCTCCACCAGTTTATGCACCTCCTCCTTGATGGGCTGCACGCATGCAGCCGGAGACTGTGCCCACATGGCAACTTCCTCTGCTCATCCCTTTTCAATCCCCTCCTGCTTCTGGGAGACAGTGGCGCAGGAGAAGGTGGGGAAGTACCTAACCCTTCACTTGCCAGCCCCGCCTCTTCCCTCTCCTAATTCCAACACATTCTGTGGTCTTGAGAGCCAGTGTGGTGTAGTGGTTAAGAGCGGTAGACTTGTAATCTGGGGAACTGGGTTCGTGTCTCCGCTCCTCCACATGCAGCTGCTGGGTGACCTTGGGCTAGTCACACTTCTTGGAAGTCTCTCAGCTCCACTCACCTCACAGAGTGTTTGTTGTGGGGGAGGAAGGGAAAGGAGAATGTTAGCTGCTTTGAGACTCCTTCGGGTAGTGATAAAGCGGGATATCAAATCCAAACTCCTCCTCCTCCTACTCCTTCCTCTTCTTCTTCCACCCTCCAGCTCTGAAGCTCCCTCTGCCTCTAACTCTTCCCTTCTGGCCGGAAGTTTCCCATAAATTACTGTCTCCCCTTCCAGACTTCAGCCCCCCTCCCCCTGCTGCACACTTGTCAGTGTCCTGCCAGCCCCTGACAGAGGGGTGGCAGATCTGGCCTCCAAAGAGTGTGACACATGTTGACCTCCAGTGCTTGTCAACTGCATCCTCCATCTCCTCTGCTATGTGCCTGCCCACCACGGATGCATGGCGAGTGTGCAGCATTGCCTGTTTTGCCTCTAGCTGGGAAGGGAATGCAGTGTGGACACAGTCCTGAGGGTCAGAGGGAGAGATCTAGAGGACTCCATTTGGCCTCTAGGCTCAAGGTTCCCTCTCCCCTGGTGTGGAGGTTCCTTCTTGCTACCTGAGACAGCCAATTGAGGATCCTGAGAAAAGGTAAGCAGCAACACACCCACCCCAATATTTTAAAGAAACTTCTCCACCTTTCCCCAATTTACATGGGGGGGGGGAATACTGTTGGGAAACCATGGAGAGGGCCTTAATTCTCATCCTAGTGATTACATTTTTTTAAAATGGAAAGGAGGAAGGTGAAGAAACGTTCAGACAGAAAAGAAATATTATACTGCAGATGTGGCATGCAATCACCTCCCTGTTCAGTCTGCTGCCAGATTTTTCTCAGCATTGAAATGCATTAAAAATAATAATTATAACAACAGCAACAACAACATGAAAAGGTTTTTTTTTTTACCAATATCTGGATGCTGTTTGACTGGCAACCAAACAATAGCAAACAGTTCCACTCAAAGCTATAACGTAGCCCCCTTCTTCTTTTTTAAATCGCACAGTGGGATAACTTTCTATAATGTTACCTGATCGCTTAGAATGATATGCAGGATCCTGTGTCAGATTTACAGTAAGGAGATGAAGTCAAGGCTGAGATGAGGATTGATATTCAAAGCATGTTAACATGACCTCATTGTTCTTTTTAAAAAGTGATGTTCACAGGACTGGTTCCAGAGTGTTTAGGTTTTATTTTGGGGAAGCAGGAACAGTGGCCATTGTGTGTGTGTGTGTGTGTGTGTGTGTGTGTGTGTGTGTGTGTGTGTACTTTTAGCAGGTGAAGTGTTAGTGATAGGGTTGTCTCCCTCACACTCTTCTTGCTTCCCACAGGGCAGATGGTGTTCGTGGAAGCAAGTCCATTATGGGAAATGATGCAGCGCCACATCGACCTCAGTCTGCCCACAGCCAGCCCCCCCATCTTCCTCATAGCTGTCAACCCTCCCTTTTTTTGCAGGAAACTCCCTTATTCCAATGCCATTTCCTGCTGCTATCCCGGATTGTTGATATCCCTTAAATTTCCCGGATTTCAAAGGAAGCAGCTCCTCTCCCTCCCTGCCGGCCAGGGAGGCTCCTCAGCTGCGTTGCTCGGCTGCCAATAAGGAGTCTGAGACCGACTGGGGGCGGAGCTTGCATGCCTTGTGCAGCCAGACCCTCACGCCCAACCAGACAGACAGCCTGCCTGCCGTTTACGCGCTCGCTCTTTTGCTCACCCGTTCGCGCGCAGCCTCTGGAGCGCAGGGTGGCAAGGCTACTTGGTGCCATTGCACCGCCCTCACAACATCCCTTATTTTCAAATCCGAAAGTTGACAGCTATGATCTTCCTGCCTCCTTACTTACAACCACCCCAAGGGGTGGCTTTGCCGGTCAGATTCCTCCTCCTTAGTCTCATGGTTGTCACTGGAGAACTCAGCGGAGAGGAACTCAGCAAAACTGGGATTAGTAGGCTCTGCCTGCCATTGGCTGTTGGGCTCCCTGCTTGCCACCCTGCCAGTCCCCAAAGGACGCCAGTCACCATTGGGGTGAGAGGGAGGTGAGGTGACTGATGCAGGCCACAACTTTGTCTTTGCCTGCTTCTCTTGCTTTCTTCTTCCTTGGTGCAGGACAAACTTGGGGTTTGTTCCTTTGCTTCTTCACTTCATTCTGCGATTCTGATTAGCCCTTTCGTTTTGTCACTTTTGGGGTTGTTTCAGGGTAGCTGGCAGTTTTAAGGAAGCAAGTCAGAATGCAGCAAGCAACAAACAGGAAAAGGCGCCGTAAATAATCTCCTTTTTATTTACACACGTGGAAAGCAATCAAAACCACCAGAACAATAGGAAACGTGGAGATGCGCCATAAGTTATATTCCACTGACGACATTCATTTTGTTAACTTCCTGTTGTCAGAAATCAATTTGCTTGGATTCGTTCCACAAATAATTGGAAGCCTCGCCAGTTCTAATCTTAAAAATGCTATAAAGCTGTCGGAGTCAATGAGATTCAGTTCATGTAGGAATTATACTTTCTGAACATTTCCTTTACTGGAAACAGATGTAGGAAGAAAGAAAAGACATTGTCGGGACTGGTGGTGAGAGATAGAAATAAATGTATGTAAACTGGAAAAAGGGGCAGAATGCAGGTTTTCGATTTGATTGCTACAGAGAGAGAGAGAGAGAGAGAGAGAGAGAGAGAGAGAGAGAGAGAGAGATGCCTTTTGTGTATGAAAGGGATGAAGAACCTTTTCCAGGCCAAGGGCCACATTTCCTCCTGCAAACCTTTCAGGGGCCACGCTCCAGTGGTGTGTAGAGCAACAAGTGCACATTTTTGCCTTTGTAAATGAGTTGGCTCTTGTCTGTCATTGGTGCTGGCTCCACCTCCCTGCCTCCCATCCTACAATAGGTAGAAGCCACCAATGCTAGCCATCTTTGCATTTCCCTCAATTCCCCCAAACACAAGAAGGGTGCTGCTGGATCAGGCCCAAGGTCCATCTAGTCCAGTGTTTCCCCAAACTTGGGTCTCTGGCTGTTTTTGGACTACAGCTCCCACCATCCCTGACCACTGGTTCTGCTAGCTGGGGATGATGGGAGTTGTAGTCCAAAAACAGCCAGAGACCCAAGTTTGGGAAACAACGATCTAGTTCAACATCCTGTTCTCGGTGCTCCACCAGATGCTCACAGAAAGCCTGCCAACAGGACCTGAGCATAGCTGTCAACCCTTCCCTTTTTATACGGGAAACTCCCTTATTCCAATGCCATTTCCCGCTGCTATCCCGGATTGTTGATATCCCTTAAATTTCCCAGATTTCAAAGGAAGCAGCTCCTCTCCCTCCCTGCCGGCCAGGGAGGCTCCTAGGCTGCGTTGCTCGGCTGCCAATAAGGAGTCTGAGACCGACTGGGTGGCGGAGCTTGCATGCCTTGTGCAGCCAGACCCTCACGCCCAACCAGACAGCCAGCCTGCCTGCCATCTATGCGCTCGCTCTTTCGCTCACCCGTTCGCATGCAGCCTCTGGAGCGCAGGGTGGCGAGGCTACTTGGTGCCATTGCACCGCCCTCGCGGCATCCCTTATTTTCAAATCTGAAAGTTTGGAAAAATCCCTTATTTTCAAATCCGAAAGTTGACAGCTATGGACCTAAGCGCAACACAGCTCTCCCAATTTGCAACTCCTAGCAATTGGTACTCGGAAGCATGCTGTCTCTGACAGTAATGGTACCGCACAGCCACAATGGCTAATAGCCCCTGATAGCCTTGTGTTCGAGGAATGTGTCTCATCTTCTTTTAAAGCTACCACCACCACAACTCAAAGGAGTAGATTCCATAGTTGAATTGTGCAAGGAATTATTTCCTTCTGTCTCTTTGGAACCATTCCAGCATTCGGCTTCATTGGATGACCCTAAGTTCTCGCATTATTTGAGAGGGAGAGGAACCTCTGGCTGCACTATGTATCATTTTATACACAGCTATCATGTCCCCCCCCCCACTTTACTTTCCGTTTTCCTAAACAAAGCATTGTGAGAAATTCAAAGCATGGCTAGACCCAGACTGCCACTGCAACATGAAGATCAGGGCTGCATGGGCTCCCATCTGACGCTCCTGCCCTGCCCAGTCCCTATAAGGACCAGTGATGCTACTTTGGCCGAAAAGTTGATAAAAGAAAGTACTTCATCACACAGCACATAGCTGAACTAGGGAACTCACAGGAGGCAGTGATGGCTTTAAAAGAGGATTGAGCAAGTTCATGGAGGAGAAGGCTATCCATGGCCACAAGCCATGATGATGTCAGGCTTCGGGGAATCTGATACCTCCCACAGTGGCAGCCAAGAAGCAGATAGACAATAAAAGTTCTTGCCAATTAATTTTTTCAAGATTCACAGTGAGAGGTGAAGGAATGCAGTCTCCCCCTTAATAGTGGCGTTGCTCCAAGTAAAGTCTCACCCCCTACATCTCTCCTATTCTATGTCACCCCTGTGTCAGCTAATCTGAGCTTTCTGTTCTACTACGCTCAATACTCACCTGGTCCTGGGAGGCGGGGGGTCAGGAATGCTTTTCAAAGACACCGAGTCTGTCAGCTGCCTCTCCCCTGGTTTTTCTTCTTCCTGCTGTTCCTCTTCCAATATTTCCCAACTTCTCCCCTCTGCAGCCTCTGAACTATGCCCTTCTGCAAACCACTGTTCTAAATATATACTGTCCTCCTGTTCTAGGGAAGGTTCAGGAGAAGGGGGCGGTGGCCCACCACCATTCCTCCTCAATCCAGCCTCTGACAGATGACTATGCTGTGCTTCCATGGTCAGAGGCAGTATGCTTACAAATACCAGTTGTTGTGGATCACAAGTGCAGGGAGTCCCCCACAGCTGCCGCCCCCTGCCCCCCCAGAAACAGTACTTCTGTCTTGTTGGATCAACCTCAATCTGTTAGCTGCCATCCATCCTCCAACCCCCTCCAGATACTCACATAAGATGTTCACCGCCTTCACTGGTTCCAAATTAAAGGAGCCCAACTCCCCTGATGATCTCTCCCAACAGTTTCATATAGATGTTAAAAAGCACAGGGAAGAGGACAGGGCCCTGAGATACCCCACAAGTGAACACCCAGGTGTCCAAACACTCACCCCCAACACCATTTTCTGGACACGGTCCAGAAGGAAGAAGAAGAAGAAGAAGAAGAAGAGTTTGGATTTGATATCCCGCTTTATCACTACCCGAAGGAGTCTCAAAGTGGCTAACAGTCTCCTTTCCCTTCCTCCCCCACAACAAACACTCTGTGAGGTGAGTGGGGCTGAGAGACTTCAAAGAAATGTGACTAGCCCAAGGTCACCCAGCAGCTGCATGTGGAGGAGCGGAGATGTGAACCCAGTTCCCCAGATTACGAGTCTACTGCTCTTAACCACTACACTACACTGGCTCTCCAGTGGAACCACATTGGACAACAGTGCCTCCAACTTCCAGCCCTCCTAAATGGTCTAGAAGGATACCCATCACACCGGCTGCACCGGCTGTTCATAAGTCAATTAGACCAGGTCATGCCCTCTGGGGCAAATCAGATGGTCCTAGAGGGACTTGAAAAGTCAATGGCATGTCCATCAGGCAGGTAAACCAGTCTGGACACAGGGAGAGTTTGGGCACAGAAGGAGTCACCCAGTACAAGCAGTGCATAGTTAAACCACGGAACATGGAGCCACCAAATTGGGCAGCTTTAAAAGAGGATTAGGCAAATTCATAGAGGACAAGGCTACCCATTATGACTATGTACTACCTGCACTGTCAGAGGCAGCATGCCTCTTGACACCAATTGCTGGGAATCTCAGGTGGGCAGTGTGGTGTTGCACACTTGCTGCTAGTATCTGGTTAGCCCCTGCGAGGACAGGAGGCTGGTCTGAGCCAGCAGCCATATCTAACACTATAGTCTTGTTTTTGTAACAGAAGATAATAATGGCCTGGTAATGCATTTGCTTTCTTCAGGGCTAATACCTGGTGCCTTTCAAAATTCAGAACCATGCATAATGGATGCCTTAACTCCACATATAAAATTATCATAAAAAGGCAATTCAGACTATTTTTGTCATTTGCTGTGCTGGATTCTTCTCTCTTTTAAAAAGCTCTTAATGTCCATAGTCCTCGTTGGTTCCATAGAGCAAAAAGGAGTTCTCGTTGATCTATTGATTTTTTTTTAAAAAAACTTTGCCTTATTTTCTGCCTTACGCTTAAGCACTTTTGAAGATCGATATTTTTTACATTTTGACCAACCCACCACATAAAATATGGATTTATCCGTTTGAGGACATTCAAATCGTGCACCTGAAACATTTGTACCCAAGCAGAGCTTTCAGAAAAAGACATCTATATGCCTTATTTAATGCTACCCCATAATTCAGCATCATTGAAACAGCAAGGTTTTAGGGTAGAGGCTGCCAACCTTTCGGGACTTGCGGGCTCAGTTGCAAATGCTTATCTTGGGGATACCAAGCACCCCCTGCAAGCTATTCTATTGGATACAATGGAATGCCTCTTGCAAGCCAAATTTTGAGAGGGGTGGTGAATCCAAGGAAGGCCTCTGCAGGCGCATGGACATTGGCAACCCCTGTCTTAGAAGCTATATAGTTTGAATAGTAATGGGTAAGCATCCTAGTTTGAAATTGCAGAAGGCTAGGTTGCCTTTTTATGGCTGATGTTGTCCCTACCACTAGGTCAAAGTAAGCTCACACTGGAAGCTGCCTAATGCTGAGTCTAATCATTGGGCACTGACTGGCAGCAGCTCTACATGTTCCAGACAGGGTGCAAAGTATTCAGTGGTCTGTGTTTGCCTAAGCTTGAGTCTGGACTAAGGATTCTGAGCCCCTGTGTTCTGATTCGATACATGATACCCAATCACAGAACATTTCGGGATTTGGGCCTCTGCCATTGGCCCTTAAACTCTGAGTTATGATTCGCAGCTTGGAAGTTTAGACAGCCAATCCTGTTGGGAGTGGGAGTGGCCCCACTCAGAAATGTATATAAGCAGTTGCTTTGCCCCTGTCGTCCAGTTCTGTTAGTTCAATAAAGGTTCTTGCTGTTATAATTGTGTCTTGTCTCGTGAGAACCCACCTACACTTCACAGGGGTCTCTTCCAGTCCTACAAGCCAGGATTGATGGTGGGATTTTCTGCATGCTGAGCAGATGCTGTACCTATGAGCAATGGCCCTTCCTCACTGACCTACAACAGTAAATTTATTGAGTCGGCCAAGTTTAGATCTTCTTTTTCTCTCTCTGCCTTAGGCCTGCCAGGGACTGGAGCTACACTGCAACACGTTGTCGCAGGACTTGACTTCTACACTAGGAGTTGTAGCCAAAGTTAGGTCTATTCAGACACATTGAAATCAATGGACATGACTAACTTTGGTCCCCTCATTTCAGGAGGTGTGTAGAACTTGGTTGGCTACAACCCTTGATTGGCGAAGTGTTAGTACAAGGGATTGATTGAAGGCTCATGGGAAAATATGATCCATATAATGGTTCCATTGATAAACTAATGAACAGGTGATAACAGTGGAATAGGGTTGGTGGCACAGTGGGTTAGTGCACCTGGTTGTTAACCAGAAGGCTGGTGGTTTGAGCCCACCCAGGGATGTTTGTGGGCAGGATTCCCACATTGCAGGGGGTTGGACTAAATGACCCATGGGGTCCCTTCCAACTCGACAGTTCTATGATTCTACGTCTACCCTGAACAAAGTTCTTACATTCAAACATAACGGAAACAAGACCTGCATTTCGCCCTGTGTGTGAAAATGCTTTCCATGTCACAGTTGGCCACGGGTACAAATTTCAGAATTAACCTCTCTTCCCAAATGGCTTAATCCATATATCCTATTGAAGATGATCAAGAGGTAATTTCCCCTCCAGTGAAGTTTTAGATGCAAGTCCGAAAGTTGACTATATTTTTCATGGACAGGTGAAATATATTTTCAATCTGGCTTTCCTGTAATCACCAGCCACCATTTGCACACTGCGGTGGGCAGGAATGTTTATATGGCTACATCTTTAAGCGCTAAGAATCTGCTTTGCATCACGCTTTTGAAAAGGGTTCGCTCAATCTCCCTCTGAAGTAGCAATTCATTTTGATCATACCTCCCCCCCCCCAAATAAAAAGTGAACTTGCTTTATAGCCACTGACCCATGCAAATGCAGAAGTGTTCTCTTCAGCATGCAGAAATATCATTGGTAACTCCTGTTCCGCATGCAGATAAGGAGCAGTGATAGAGCAATGATGGCCCCTGTAGCAAACTAAAACAAGCTGGGCTTTTCTGGCTGGTCATTCCAAAGGCGCAAAACCCAGTGTTCAGGTTGCATTATCATGAGAGCCTTTGATGGGGCAGGTGTGTGATATCTGCCTGAGAGGAGGTGATGGTCTGGAAAAGCCCAAACCTGTCATCAGCATGGCTGATAAACGGAGAGAACTTGTGCTTTATTTTCTGGACTTCCTCCACTGAAATATCACTCTGACAGTGAAAAATGGCATCCGGCGAAAGAACAATCTGCATTATCTAAAACACGGGGGGAAGCTCCCTGGTGGGAGATGGCAAAGTGGAGATCCCCCAAGGAGCAGCTATTACCACAAAGGCTACGTTCCACATCCGCTGTCAGAGGGAGTATGCTAGTTGCCAGGAATAACACATATGGAGAGGGAGTCCATTGAGTGCTGGATTTACGTATAAGCTAAACAAGCTATAGCTTAGGGCCCCACTCTCTTGGGGGCCCCCCCAAAAAAATTAAAGGAAAAAAAACACACCTGCATGTACATTTCCAAAATATAAGATAAAAAACAAATAAAATAAAACCTACATACAGCAACAGTGTTTTGTAGGCTCCTATGATGTAAAAAATGGGCCCCGCCTGCTAGCCTGCTCCCTAAAATATCACTGGTTTGCTCATTTCTATATATAGGGTGCCTACATTCTGCATGGACTGGTTGCACGGCAACATGTGCAAATGGCTTTCGATACCTATTAAAGGTAAAGGGACCCCTGACTGTTAGGTCCAGTCGCGGACGACTCTGGGGTTGCGCGCTCATCTCGCTCTATAGGCCGAGGGAGCCGCCGTTTGTCCGCAGACAGCTTCCAGGTCATGTGGCCAGCATGACTAAGCCACTTCTGGCGAACCAGAGCAGTGCATGGAAACACCGTTTACCTTCCCGCCGGAGCGGAGATACCTATTAGGTCCATAAATTACCATAGCACATATTCAACACACACACAAAAAACCCAACAACGACAATTTTTGTTGTTGACAAAGGACAGCTGGACATATAAAGGGCCCAATTACCTTCAGTAGCTTAGGGCCTCATCAAACCTAAATCCGGCCCTGAGTCTGTTCCATTGTTAAATAGCTCTTACCATCAGAATGTTCTTCCTAATGTTGAATCAGGATCTCCTGCCTTGTAATTTGAATCCATTGGTTCGGGTCTGACCATCTGGAGTTGGGAAAACAAGCTTATTCATGTATGCGACTACAGCGGCAAGAATGTTACTTGCCCCAAAATGGAAAGTCCATGCAAAGGAAGAATGGATAAAAAAAACCTTATGCAATATTCAGAAATGGCGAAACTTAACAGAAGAAGAAGAAATCAAGATAACAAAACTTTTTATAAAAGAATGGAAATGGTTTATTGAATATTTACAGAATAAAAATTAAAAAATCCTTCCAGTAGCACCTTAGAGACCAACTAAGATTGTTATTGGGATGAGCTTTTGTGTGCATGCACACTTACAGATAAACAGATAAAAACATTGGTATGATTGTTACCATCAGAAAAGTTATTCCTGATGTTGAGTCAGAATTTCATTTCTTGTAGCTTGAAGCCATTGGTTCTAGTCCTGCCCTCTGGAGCAGCAGAAAACACGATTGTGCTATCTTCCATGTGACAGCCCTTTAGGTATTTGAAGACAGCTTTCATATCATCTCCCGGTCTTCTCTTCTGCAGGCTAAACATCCCAACTCCCTCAAGAATTCCTCATAAAGCCTCGAATGAAATAACCTTTTTTTAAAAAAGTTACTACTCCCAACCCCAATGAAAAGAATTTTTCCCCTAGTGGATGTGAAGGAAACAACCCATGCCTGTAGTTTGTGGGTGTGTATGTTACTTAGTTCGGTTGTTTTTCCAGCTATCAGAACAAACTGTTGTTCTCCAAGGGGTAAAAGGTAAAGGTAAAGGAGCCCTGGATGGTGAAGTCCAGTCAAAGGCGACTATGGGGTTGCGGCGCTCATCTCGCTTTCAGGCCAAGGGAGTCGGCATTTGTCCACAGACAGCTTTCCAGGTCATGTGGCCAACATGGCTGCACTGCTTCTGGTGCAAGGGAACACCATGATGGAAACCAGAGCTCACGGAAACGCCATTAACCTTCCCACTGCAGTGGTACCTATTTATCTACTTACACTGGCATGCTTTCGAACTGCTAGGTTGGCAGGAGCATGGACAGAGCAACGGGAGTTCACCCTATCACGGGGATTTGAACTGCCGACCTTCTGATTGGCAAGTCCAAGAGGCTCAGTGATTTAGACCACAGCGCCACGCGCATCCAGGGGGTGTCCTCAGTCCAAGGAGGACACAGACTTTCCCTAAAACACTTGCCCAAGAGAGCAGGGTTCAAGGTGTAGTGTAATCTCAACAAGCCAAGGTTAAGCACAGAGGATCAGTTGAGGTTCAAAATGTAATCTAGAAAGAAGTTCAGGAAGTTCAGGAAGGAGCCAGAGGCCTAGGTTGTTTCTAGAAATTGGAATGCTCAAGAGGGAGGCTTTGAATAGCACATTCCAGATATGCAAGGAGGATGCAACAGGACTAACTAAAGAGGTCCGAGGGGTGCATTTTGCTCCTGTACCTGGGGTTCTCCACTCCTGGATGAGATGATCTCCAAGTACTCAATGACTTGGATGATGGGCTTGAGGGCATCCTGATCAAGTTTGCAGATGACACCAAATTGGGAGGGGTGGCTAATACCCCAGAGGACAAGATCACACTTCAAAATGACCTTAACAGATTAGAGAACTGGGCCAAGGCAAACAGGATGAATTTTAACAGGGAGAAATGTAAAGTACTACACTTGGGCAAAAAAAAATGAAAGGCACAAATACAGGATGGGTGACACCTGGCTTGAGAGCAGCACATGTGAAAAGGATCTAGGAGTCTTGGTAGACCATAAACTTGACATGTCATCAGTGTGATGCAGCAGCTAAAAAAGCCAATGCAATTCTTGGCTGCATCAATAGGAGTATAGCATCTAGATCAAGGGAAGTAATAGTACCACTGTATTCCGCTCTGGTCAGACCTCACCTGGAATACTGTGTCCAGTTCTGGGCACCACAGTTCAAGAAGGATACTGACAAGCTGGAACGTGTCCAGAAGAGGGCAACCAAAATGGTCAAAGGCTTGGAAACGATGCCTTATGAGGAATGGCTTAGGGAGCTGGGTATGTTTAACCTGGAGAAGAGAAGGTTAAGGGGTGATATGATAGCCATGTTCAAATATATAAAAGGATGTCATATAGAGGAGGGAGAAAGGTTGTTTTCTGCTGCTCCAGAGAAGCGGACACGGAGCAATGGATTCAAACTACAAGAAAGAAGATTCCACCTAAACATTAGGAAGAACTTCCTGACAGTAAGAGCTGTTCGACAGTGGCATTTGCTGCCAAGGAATGTGGTGGAGTCTCCTTCTGTGGAGGTCTTTAAGCAGAGGCTTGACAGCCATCTGTCAAGAATGCTTTGATGGTGTTCCTGCTTGGCAGGGGGTTGGACTGGATGGCCCTTGTGGTCTCTTCCAACTCTATGATTCTATGATTCTACTCTTCCACCTTCAAAATAGATGACTGTGATAAATCTGTGTCTGAGACGTGTGTTTTGTATAATGTTTTGGCAATACATTTTTTTTAAGTGATACCTGTTTCTACCTCAGATACACCTGCATTTTCAAAAAATAAAACTGAAAAGTTTTAAAATAAATTAAAGGTGGGACTCTCTGGGGCAGATCAGCTAGCTGGGATGAAAGCTGGGTCTCAGATCTGGAAAGGCTGGAGATGGTCTGGTCTACATCTTGTTGTATAAGTGCTGCATTCCTGCTGTGTGTTAAATGTGGAACTTTGGTAAAAACAAGCTCCGGGGATCCATTTATTTTGCCTTTTCAGATCTTGCACCTGAATTCCCGCTCTGTCTGGAAACATCAGAACAGTGTCCTTCCCAAATTGGAGCTCGCACATCAAAACAAAACTGCCCATTTTGCAAGGGCAGAATGAAACCTGACAGTTTCTTTTGCAGCAAGATGGATCATTCAGCCTTGGCAACTGGCACTCCCGCAAGCTTTTTATCTTTCTCTAGGGGGCCCTTAACCCGGAGGCTTGTACTTGCTGCTCTATCAAGCCAAAGCACAGAAATTGGGTTGCTGCAGAGGAGAAATCAGTTCAGAAGTTAATTCAATGCCTCTTCAACCTTAGGTCTCCTTAGGTCTTCAGCTGTTATAAGACTACAACTCCCATCACACTTGACCCTTGGCTATGTTAAGTATAAATGTTTAATTTTACATTTGAATGGAAAATAATTCTGTATATGCTCTGTATGTGCATTGCTAAGGGGGCATGGAAAATTCCATTGAAGCTAAGACGAACTCTCTGAGTATCTGACAGGTTTAACTGTTGATATTCGCTGCTAGTGTTTAACTTTAGATCATGTGAGAGGTATTCTCTTGCAAATTGACATCTTGGGGAGTTAGTCTTTGTTCTTTTTGCTCTCAAGCCACCGAAGACAAAAATTGTGCTTCTGAGTCTCTCCAGGAGAAAAAAAACAGCCTGGGGTTGGAATGCAGGCAAATGGAGTCTATTGGAGAGAAAGCGCTTTGTTTGTCAGCTCTGATTATAAATAGTACTTTATATTTTTAAGAAACCGAACCTGTGCTTGGACAAGTGTGCAATTTTATGCAACTATTTGGATGTATCATTGTTGTTTTATGTTCTGTTTTGAAGAAAGTTCTGTTAGTAAAGCTTTGAAAACGTATTTTGGTCTGGATCATTATTATTCCAAGAGAAGTCAGTTTTTATTCATCCGATTGCTTCAAGTTGCGCAATATTAATACCTGCAATAGGCTAATCTGGTTGAGGATGATGGGTGTTTTAGTCCAGCAACATCTGCAGAGCCTACTTTCTGAGCTCTTGAAATTGGTACACTCATTGATTTTCCTTTTAAGGGACTTTTTCCTTTTCCACCTTTTAAACTCCACACTTTTAAAGACCGCACTTTTAAAAAGGCAATTTCTCTGTCCTCTCATGTGTCTAGGAAAGCTCAGCTGAGGACATAATAGGGTTTTTTTTTTTAAGGAAGTACAGGCACCTCAGAAAGCTGCAGAATGCAGAACACCAGGCAAATTAGTTGTTAAATGAAATAAAAAAGCATCTCCAAACATCTTTGGGCCACTTTGAAAGTAAGACAAACACCACAAAAATCCCAACACTCTACCCATGAGAATTTCACGGGATTTCTCTCTCCCTTTTTCCTATATTTGGAATACAGGTTTTTTTTTTCCAATCAGAAGGCCATATTACCTCCTCTGCAACCCACTCTGAGGGCCACATGCCAGGGGTGGGCAGGGCTGGAGGCAAAAGTGGGCAGAGAAATGGAGGTACAACTTTATTTTTGCACAACAGGCCCATTTCTACACATGCTCCAACTCCCTCTCGTTCCCCCTTCCAGGCTAGTGAGAGGAATGCATTCTAGCCAGGCAAGGCAGTCCAGGTGAGTGCAAAACTGGGATGGTGAGGAATGTAATCTGGAGAGAGTGGGCGTGGCTTGGGGAGACTCCTGAGGGCCAGAAACAAAGACTTGGAGGGCCACAGGCTGATGTGAACCGAACTTAAGATGGGGAAAAATGGGAAACTGAGAGAAACTGACGGATACAGCCTACAGGGTTTGAGGTTGCCTTTCCTGGTTCCTTGAGTTGACTCAGGCAAATAAGGTAAGCTACAAACTAGAGGCAAAGCAAAACGACAACAGCCTTTAATTAAGTCCAGGTATTGTAGATGAGACAGCACGGATTTATTGAAACAAAATGCCGGACTGCAACATTTCTTCTTATCATCGCTACACCTGCTAGACCCCCTTCCAGCACTGTTAATCCTCTTGAGTAATATAAGGCACATCTGCATTCCCTACGGCCCAATTTGTGTCCTGCCGTCTTCAGCACAGTGTCTGAAGGAGCAACGAGTGCAGGAGGAAGGCAGCTTTATTTATAATGCTGCCAGATTTGTTGCTGCGGGCTCTCCAGCTCTGGATGCTGAAGTGGCTAGGCATTGCATCACTTGTTTTGAGGAAGGCCTGCTGAAGTGTGTAAGAAGGGGCGCAAGAACTCCAGTGCCATTTCTGTGTTGCGTCTACATGAGAAGGTAAAGGAAAAGGACCCCTGGACGGTCAAGTCCAGTCAAAGGCGACTATGGGGTTGCAGTGCTCATCTCGCTTTCAGGCCGAGGGAGCTGGCGCTTGTCCACAGACAGCTTTCTGGGTCATGTGGCCAGCATGACTAAACCGCTTCTGGCACAACGGAACACCGTGACGGAAGCCGGAGCGCACGGAAATGCTGTTTACCTTCCTGCCACAGCGGTACCTATTTATCTACTTGCACTGGCGTGCTTTCGAACTGCTAGGTTGGCAGGAGTTGGGACAGAGCAACAGGAGCTCAGCCCGTTGTGCGGATTCGAACCACCAACCTTCTGATCGGCAAGCCCAAGAGGCTCAGTGGTTTAGACCACAGCACCACCTACATGAGAAGGTCCCCGATAAACTGGCATAGCAGCATTGATCTTGTTTTTAAGGTGCCCTGTTCTTAATGAGTGTGGGAATTTGATGGGGGAAAGCAAATGAAAAGAACCCCATATTTGTAAGTGCCACAGTCCCTTTGTCCCCCAGCAGTCCCTTGCATTCCCTCTTCCTTTCTGCCCTAATGCCAAGCTTAGCCCTGAGGTAGTGCAAGACACTGAGTTCTCAGAAGAGGAACCAGACATTCCACGAGTTGAAGACCCCAAAGAGCAGCTGGGGTCTCCTGGAACCAGCAGCTGAGAATCCCCTTTAACACTTTGCCAGCAGCTGGGATCTGGGTATGTGCAACCTTTTGATTGTTTTCCATTGGTCTGTTTTAAATAATAATAATTAAACAAGGATGTCAGGGATCTGACCTCATGCAAGGCTCTTGAGACGGGGAAGGAGGGGTGGAGGGAAGTGCAGCCTCTCTTGGGAAGCAGCTCGGAGCCCAGCGGGGATAGCAAGGAAAGCCCCAGTGGTGAGGAGCAGGAACGGCCAGGCAGTGCGGTGGAGCTGAGGGTCAGAGATGCGGACAGAGCCTCAGCACCACCAGAGTGGTCTGAGAAGCAAAGCGGTCAGCTACTTCCGTCGCCCCAAATGCGTAGGGGGGGAAAGCATAAGGAAAGGAGGCGACGCTTTGGAATTCCAAAGCTTCTATGTTGGGGGAGGAACCGGCGAAAGCCACTCCCGGATTCTGGAACCGACTCAAGCGGACATGAATCTTAAACGCTCCGATGTACATACCGGTAGTTTGTAAATAAAGTATTACCGGTAGCTTTAGAAGAACGGATGTTTCTGGCTCTTTACTCTCGAGGAGACGACCCCGAGCCCTTACAGAGCAGTATATGCATTCTGTGAAATAAAATACAATAAATATTGGGGAAAGCTTCCCAGCAGTAAGAGCGGTTTGACAATGAGAACCGTGGCACAGAGGCTGTGCAACCATTTGTTAGGAATGCTCCATCTCTGGATTTCCTACACTGATCCAGGGGGTTAGACTAAATGACCCCCCCCCCCAGGTTCCCTATAGCTCCATCATTTAACAGAAGTAATGAAGGCTGATTTTGGCACCTTGATTCACAGGAACCAAATGATGCATTGCTTCCCACCCCCCTTAAATGAACCACCTAAAATGAACCCCCATCATTAACAGATGCAAAACCCAAGCGATTTAGAGTGCCGGTTCCCAGTAAATCTTCTGCTTCTGTCTCTACCATTTCCCATAGAGTATTCTCACAGCAGAACATTAGTTGTACAAATTAAATGTGCAGCTTTGGCATTTATACAAAGTACAATAAAAAAGGGGGGGAGATCAGCACTTCACCCCCTTTTGCCTACAAAATCAAATTCTAAATTATGTAACACTGCATGTGCATTTTTTTAAATATAAAAAACCCTATTCTTTCTAGTCACCTGGAATTTGGGGTAATAAAGCATGATTTGGGGGGGGGGGAATTGCTTGGTTGCTGGTGACCTTAACAAGGCAGTGAGAAATTAATGAAAGCCAGAGGGAAATTGAAGACAAGCTCTGGTTATAACAGTGCTGCAGTATTCTCCTATTGCTGAGATGAAATACAAATGCCTTTTCTGGGAAATGTTCAAGCAGTTGGATAAGTTCTATGTGTGACTAACCCTTGCAATCTCTAAAGCAATTTTTTCATGGCTTGAACAAGGGACTTGAAAGGCTCCAGAGCTTCCCGGCATAATTTTCCTTGTAAAATGTATGTGCCAAGTAATAGTTACCATATTATTTTGTAATATTTATGAGATTTTGTAATTATGTTGTGCTCCAATGCTGTGTCTTGATGTATTTGCTTTGTATGCGATTTGTTTCTAATTTATTTTACTTGTGTACATTGTTTACAGAGATGCATTGCTTAATCATGTTATTTGAATGCTGGTGGAGAAGAATTTAATTTATATCTCAACCTTCCTTGTGACAAACACAGCATTATTATTATTATTATTATTATTATTAGGTTTATAAAAACAATTAATAAGCTTAAAACAGTTAAAATGCATTCTCTCAACCTGTGATTTCAGTGTTTCTGGGAACAGTTTGTTTCACACATCAAATGCCAGAGGAAGTGGAAAGGTGTTCGCTGAAAGCCAATAATAAGGGAGGCAGACACACCACACAGGCATTTCACAAATGAGGAGCCACCATTAAGAAGGCCCTGCCACAGGTCACTGCCAACTGGGCAAGACCCCGTGGTGTCTCCACCACTCCCATGATACTTCTCTTTGCTGTTGCACAGAATACCTGTCTAGCCCCGGGACAGTTGCCAGTCTGGCTTTACAGTAGGGGTAGGGAACACTCCATGGGCAATCCTCTATTGCAGATATTAATACTGTGTAGCTTGAAGCAGTAGGATAAATAAAATGGTTCAGGCCAATAATATTGCTCCAAAGCTTTACTAACTGAACTTTCTTCAAACAGGTACAGAAACAATTAATGATAAATCCAAATAGTTGCATATATTCATATGCCTGTCCAAGCATAGTCTCACTTTCCTACAAATATGGAATAACTTCTAATCAGAGCTGACAAACATAACTCTGTCTCTCCCACAGACTCCATTAGCCTGGAGGCTGTTTTCTCTCCAGAACAGACCTCATTAACACACCTTTTTCTTTGGTGGCTTTCAGAGAAAGAATCAAAGAAGAAGAAGAATCTTTATTTGCATCAGCCACTAGCCATAGCAATAAAATAAAATGTACTGAAGACAGAGGTGAAAACTTAACTATACAAGATAGATTTTGGAGGTTTACATCAATAATCAAATAATAGATCTTATTCTAATTGCCCCCGCTAAAAGCCTTGCAGTTTTGCAGTATCAAAGGCCAACTCCCAAGATGGTGATTTGCAGTTGAATACCTCTCACAAGTGATCTAAAGGTAAACACCATGTGAGAAAGCAGAACAGTTAATCATTAACCCATCAGGTACCCAGAGAGCTCTTCTTGGCTTCAGTGGAATTTTCCATGCTAAAACCTTCACCAATACACATACAGAGTTTAGTGAAGTTTTTAATGACTAAATGTTTTAATATATTTTTAATCCCCTGTTGGAAGCTGCTCAGAGTGGCTGGGGAAACCCAGCCAGATGGGTGGGGTATATGTAATAAATAATAATAATAATAATAATAATAATAATAATAATAATAATAATAAAATAAGTAAGTAACAAATTATTATTATTATTATTATTATTATTGAGTTATTTTCCCATTTCAATGTACAATTAATTATACTAACACCCCCCAAAAGTTGTTGAGCCTTTTTTGCAAAATCACAATGAAATTGGACGTTTTTGAGCTATTTCTGAGGAAAATCAGCAAAAACAACACTGCTGACATGGGCTGCCATAAATCTGGATTTCCCCGGACATCTAGCCAATTTCCGCCCAGACACTGCTTGCGGCTGCAGTATACCAGATATGTCTGGGAAATTCCAGATGTATGGCAACCCTACTCTCTCTCTCTCTCTAGGTGTATAGAAACTAGCTTACAATACAACTGCACAATGCCTTTCTGCTGCTCTGCCCACTTTTGCCCCTGGCCCTGTACCCCCTCCTTGGTTGCCCTGAATGTGGCCCCCTACAAGAACTGCTCTACAGGAACTACCTGCTCAACTGTATCCCAATGTCGATTTACAAATGCTGTTTTGTGATTAGCTGGCAAAAGCTCCCTCCCCATCCCTGCTTCTGCACTTCGAATCAATTAAGCCAGCTCATAGGAACGTGTTTACTTTAGCACAATTTATTCCCGCTGCCAAGAAAGCAGAGCTCTTTGATCGTTTGCTTTTATTATGCAAATAAAAGCTTTTGCTTTTATTATGCAAATAAAAACTGGACCTCTGGTTGCACCAAGGGATGGATATATGTACAGTGGATGGGACTAGTGATCAGTGCTTTTTTCCCTAGAAAAAGAGGTGCAGGAACTTTTGACGGACAACCCTAAGTTGTTGAGCTGGAATGCACCAAAGAGGTGGCAGAACTCAGTTCCGCTGAGTTCCAGCTGGAAAAAAAAAGCCTGCTTGTGATTACCCTAGAGACCAGTCTGCAAAAAGTATACCTTTGAAGGTGACCCGGAATCTGCAATTAATCCAGAATGCGGCAGCTAGACTGGTGACTGGGAGTGGCTGCTGGGACCACATAACACCGGTCCTGAGAGATCTACATTGGCTCCCAGTACGTTTCCGAGCACAATTAAAGTGTTGGTGCTGACCTTTAAAGCCCTAAACGGCCTCGGTCCTGTATACCTGAAGGAGCGTCTCCACCCCCACCGTTCAGCCCGGACACTGAGATCCAGTGCCGAGGGCCTTCTGGCGGTTCCCTCACTCCGAGAAGCGAAGCTACAGGGAACCAGGCAGAGGGCCTTCTCGGTAGTGGTGCCCGCCCTGTGGAACACCCTCCTATCAGAGGTTAAAGGGATCAACAACTATATTACATTTAGAAAATACCTGAAGGCAGTCCTGTTTAGGGAAGTTTTTAATCTGTGATGTGTTAATGTATTTTAATGTTTGCTGGAAGTCGCCCAGAGTGGCTGGGGAGACCCAGCCAGATGGGTGGACTATCCTACTGAGAGCCAGTGTGTGGAGGTGGCAAGAGTTTCAGAAGGATTGGTTCACACTCAGATATCGGAGACCAAGGCTTGACTCCCCACTCAGCCATAAAGCTCACTGGGTGCATCCCTCGGGGACCCCCACAGGATTGTTGTGCTGATAAAATATGGGAGGAGTGGAGAAGGTGGCTAGATATTCCCCCCCTCCCTCTCTTATAACAATAGAACTTGTCGACATCACATGAAGCTGAACGAAGGAGAATTTGGGACAGAAGAAAGGAAGCACATCTTCATGCAGCGCATAGTTAAACTATGGAACTCACTGCCACAGGAGGCAGTGAGGGCTGCAAGCTTGGGTGGCTTTAAAAGAGGATTTGATGAATTCATGGAGAAGGGGAGCGTGCTCTTGTGCTTCAGTCCTGCTTGTGGGTTTACCAAAGGCATCTAGGTGGCCACTGTAAGAACAAGTTCCTGGATCTGGCCTGATGGGGTAGGGAGCTTCTTATCTTCTTATATATTAAGAGAAATTTGCATTAAAGCAATGGTGAACTTTCATGAGGACATTTAAAAAACCCAATCAATTAAAAACTGGTATGAAGAACTAAGAAGAAGAAGAAGAAGAAGAAGAAGAAGAAGAAGAAGAAGAAGAGTAGTTTGGTTTTGATATCCCGCTTTATCACTACCCGAAGGAGTCTCAAAGCGGCTAACATTCTCCTTTCCCTTCCTCCCCCACAACAAACACTCTGTGAGGTGAGTGGGGCTGAGAGACTTCAGAGAAGTGTGACTAGCCCAAGGTCACCCAGCAGCTGCGTGTGGAGGAGCGGGGACGCAAACCTGGTTCCCCAGATTACAAGTCTACCGCTCTTAACCACTACACCACACTGGCTCTCTAAGCTTAAGCGAAGCGGGGAACGAGAAGTCAACAACTAAAATCGACCAGTTCACCCATGTCTAGATGTAGATCAGAGGGCCTAATTACCTCTGAACTGTTTTATGATTTGGTGTGTGTGGAAAAGAGTTGAATTTTGCCAATCCCAGTTGCAAGCCAGCCCATCATTATATAACACAGAGATACTGTCCTTGAAAAGGACAGCTACCCCTTATTTCCTAAAGGGACCCTGGCTGGACATTCCTTACTGCATTTTCCACTGAGTGATGTTTGCTGAACACACTTTATTTATAATGCAAAGGAGGGCTGTGGTGGAAAAGCGGTAATTAGCTTTTGAGTAATAATGAAACGCATCAAGTTCTCTTGAATTATTAAACATGATTAGTTTCTTCTCTCTCTCTTTTCTCTTTTTACTCCTGCAGGCCACAATATCTCTATTAAACGCCAATCAAAACTGTGCCGTGCTTTGATTTAGCAGAAGCGCCAGCTCACTAATGCATCCATGGAAATTAATGGGGGGCACCCCGGTTTGGCGGTGGTGGGGTGGGGTGGGGTGTTTTCCCTTGGTCCTCTCGATACTTTTGTTTATATTCATGAACCCTCTGGCAATGAAAGTCAAACAGTTTATTTGGCGAGCTGCGCGGAGGGTGCATAATTTGACAGGTGAAATGGCTTTCTTTAAGACGCGGCGATGTTAATGGATTAGATTAGCAGGCTGGGAAAAGAGAACGCGTTCAGGGTTGCAGGGCTGGCGCGAGACGTTTTGCTTTTGAGGTCAAGGACAAGATGATCAGACGGGCGCTTGAATCTCCCTTTCATAGATGCTCAGCTTGTGTGGCACACACAGCCCTGCAGTGGTGGCTCGTGCCACATTTGCCTGGGATGCACACATGTGGCGATGGCAGGCTGTGTGTGCCAAGGGCACAAGAGACCCTCAGTACAGATCTGTATCCATCTAGCCTTCTCCAGGATAGCTTGCTATAATCTGCCCATGTAGTTTGGGACCGGAATCTGAGTTCCAAAGTCAATGAAGGTTGGATAGAAAGCAGGAGATTTAATCAAGTTGTGTTTAGCAGAGGACTTTTTGATGTTGTGCATGCGGCATGCGACGGACAGATTGTTAATGAGCTCTCATCCAAGTTCCTGTTAAGTTACCCCAAGGATCTAATTTATAGGCGAAATAACCTTCTTGGTCCTTGATTGACTCAATCTAATTTTAGGTATCACATATGCACCTGTTGAGTGATGGGACCCTGGGCTCTCTCTCTCTTTTTTAACAGACCTACCGGGTCAAAAAGAAATGGAGGGCATTCTTGGAGTCAGGGCCTTGTCTGAGAACTGTCTCTCAGAGGGGGATATAAACTTGTGTCTACCACTGCAAACTGCTGGCAAGGGCTCAGATGTGCCGTTGCTTTCCCATGCAAAGAAAGTAAGAGTGAAATCATTGCATCTACTGTCAATCACACACACACCATACATTTGAAGAACTGTGACACCACTTTAAACAGTCATGCCTTCCCCCAAAGAATTCTGGGATTTGTAGTTTAAGGATGCTGAGAGTTGTCAGGATACCCCTATTCCTTCTCCCAGAGTTACCTGGTGAGGGAATGATTGTTAAACCACTCTGCAAACTGTAGCTCTAGGAAGGAAATCAGGGTATTCTAACAGCCCTCAGCACCCTTAACAAACTACAGTTCCCAGAATTCTTTGGGAGAAGCTATAACTCCTTAAAGTGGCATCATAGTGCTCTAAATGTAGGGTGTGAATGTAGCCACAGAAAACCGGAGGTTATGGAGAAGAATAGTAGTTTAATCCTTCAGGTTCATGGAAGGAAGCCTTTTCGAGTTCACCACATATCCTACTGGCATTGACGCATATCACCCAAAATAGTGGTCAGACTGGCAAGGCTGCTCTCTAACTCATCAGTGAGTTCAGAGAAGCCCAATGAAAGCAGCAAATGTTATCATTTTCGTTGTATTCAAAAGCAGGTAGCTTGAAACTCCAGCTAGCACAGAAAGCAGTGGCTAGATTGCTGATGACACTTTTGCTAAAACCTCTGCACTGGCTGAAATACTCTTAAAAACCCCCCACCAGAGTCAGTCTCTTATCAAATTCTAGATTAGTTTCTGCACACACCCCTCTCTATACTCCACCAAGACAACTGAGAGGCATTGTGAGAATTCAAGAAGACATTCCACTCAGGCAAAATCACCCAGGATGCAAAACTAGGGCCAGAAAGGGGTGTGGTTTGGGGGAAGGAGGTGTGGCTTTGATAGGAGGTGTGGCTTAGGGAAAGTTCTGAAGGGCATAGAGAGAGACCTGTAGTTCTATGAGAGATGCTTACCAAACAATTGTGAGTGGGTTCAGGAAGTGGGATTCAGCTGGGTTGAGGGAGGAGGGATTTGGTGACCTAAGCTGTCACCCTGCGCCCCTGCAAGGTGGACAAGATGTGGTGTCTTGTCCAGACACTGTATCTTCTAGCGACACCAGCCGATTTCTTAGAACGCGCTGGGAAGGGCTCAAAAATAGCAGTTTCTGAGGATCTTAATTACGTTTCTTCCATGCTCTGTGATTTTCTCCATGAAGGTTGGATGATTACTTTTCACAGAAGCTTGCTCCGCTTAAGAACTTCGAAATATGCATCGGAGACATTTGCCAGTTGAAAGCAAAGCATTTCCCTCTTCTGAACTAGATCCTGGGCTACCAGATTTTCCTATGTTTAATAATTACACGCACACACTTTTTGGTGGACAAAGGTATTTCACAATGTCCTCCATCGTTTTACCTAATTGCTGTCAGTTTCTGCTGCAGTTTGATCTCTCTCTTGTATTCTTTCGGCCAAACGCCCCAAACAAATGCAGTGCTGTTGTACCAGCTGACTCAAAAGTGCCTTGAACCCAAGCCAGGGAAGTTGTTTCTGAGCATGGATTGGGAACGAGCAAATGTATAAAGTATGAAGAATGCAGATAAAACCTTTACTTAAGCTACCAGCATGCTTGTGGCTTAACAAAATCATTGATTTTGCTTTCAGGGAGACTCAAGGACATATGTTGCACAAGCATGACAACATCTTCAGATTTCGAGACACCCCCCCCCCCCCGTTCTGTAGTATAATCAGTCCTGCCTTTAACAGAAGTCTCCCCGGGCAATGGATTTTGGGTACAATATTGATTATGATGTGTGGTTGAGATTATGGAATGAAAGTATGAAATTTACAGCATGTGTCACCTTAAAAGAGAATGTACAAAAAATGATGTACAGATGGTATTTAGCACCAGTAAAACTGGCAAAAATGTACAGGATGAGTGATAAATTATGCTGGAAATGTAAGAAAAAGGATGGGGAATTTTATCATATGTGGTGGTCATGTGAAAAAGTGAAATTATTTTGGGAACTGATCTATAATGAGTTGAAAAAGATGTTTAAGTATACCTTCCCCAAAAAGCCGGAAGCTTTTCTGCTAGGCTTGATGGGTGAAGAAATTGCCAAAAAAGATAAGAGATTGTTTATGTATGCAACAACCGCAGCAAGAATACTTTTAACCCAAAGGTGGACATCACAGGAAATACCAACGATTGAGGAGTGGCAGATGAAGATGATGGAATATGCGGAACTTGCAAAACTGACTGGCAGGGTCTGTAACCAGGACGAATCGAAATTCCAAAGGGATTGGAGTAAATTTGTTGATTATTTAAGATCTAACCGTGGAAGTTTGAAGACACTAGCGGTTATAGAAGACACTATACCCTATGGCATAGCTGGAAGAAAAACTAAGAAACTGCGTGATCAGAATGGATTAGAAAAGCTGCTGACGTGATGGAGGGAAGTCGCAGCTTGGCAGAGCGAGGATGTGTGTGTGTGTTTGTATGTTCATAAAGTGTTTAATTTGTTTAATTGGAAAATCTAATAAAATTTATTTCAAAAAACAACAACAGAAGTCACCCAAGGGCCACATTTCCTTCTGGGCAACTTTCCAGGGGCCACATACCATTGGTAGGCATTACCAGAGTCAAAAGTGGAAGGAGGAAGGTATATAATTTTTACCTTTGTCCCGTAGGCTAGTTTCTACACACACACACACACACACACACACACACACACACACACACCCCTCTCTGTCATCCATCCTGATTAGCAAGAGGCATTATCAAAGTTAAATGACACATCTGAAATCATAGAATTGTAGAGTTGGAAGGGACACCAAGGGTCATCTAGTCTAACCCCCCTGCAATACAGGAATCTCAACTAACGCATCCATGACAAATGGCCATCCAACCTCTGCTTGAAAACGTCCGATGAAGGAGATTTCACAACCTTCTGATGGAGTCCATTCCACTGTCAAACAGCTCTTACTGCCAGAAAGTTCTTCATGATTTTGAGTTGGAATCTCCTTTCTTGTAAGTTGAAGCTATTGGTTCCAGTCCTATCCTCCGGAGCAGAAGAAAACAAGCTTGCTCCATCTTGCGTGTGACAGCCCTTGAGATATTTGAAGGTGGCTTTCATATCTCCTCTCAGTTTCCTCTTTTCCAGGCTAAGCATACCCAGCTCCTTCAACCGTTCCCTTGGTTTCTGGACCCATGATCATCTTGGTTGCCCTCCTCCGTACACATCCCAGCTTGTCAATATCCGTCTTCAGTCAGGAAACAACACCCAAGGAAGGCGAAAGGTAGGGCCAATGAAAGTGTGGCCTAGAGACCGGGGATGCGACTGGTGAGGGTGTGTGGGACCTTGTGAGAGGGCCAGTGTCCAAATGGAGAGGCCCTTTGCCTTTGTGAGCAGAAGGACACATTTGATATAAAGCTGTAACTAGGCTGAGGAGCTTGCACCCCGTCTGGTACAGGTGGTCTTTGGCGAAATTTAATTTCATGCAATATACAGAAACACACACACAGATAGAGACCGCTGCCTCCATTCCTCTTTGCTCTGGTTCCACCCTCCATCGGCCAAAATGCATGATCGATTTTTTCTCCATGGCTCAACGGTCCTTTATAGAGGATGGGTTCCCATTCCCTGCTATACATCTTTCCCCAGGAGTACTTACTTCTGAGTAAATGTGCATTGGATTTCACTGTCAGTTCATGCATCTGGCATGGGGGAGACACAGGGCCGTCTTTACCCGGGGGTGCAAGGGGTGTGGGGCACCCGGGCGCCGAATTCTTGTTGTTGTTCAGTCGTTCAGTCGTGTCCGACTCTTCGTGACCCCATGGACCAGAGCACGCCAGGCACGCCTATCCTTCACTGCCTCTCGCAGTTTGGCCAAACTCATGTTAGTAGCTTCGAGAACACTGTCCAACCATCTCATCCTCTGCCGTCCCCTTCTCCTTGTGCCCTCAATCTTTCCCAACATCAGGGTCTTTTCTAGGGAGTCTTCTCTTCTCATGAGGTGGCCAAAGTACTGGAGCCTTAACCTCAGGATCTTTCCTTCTAGTGAGCACTCAGGGCTGATTTCTTTAAGAATGGATAGGTTTGATCTTCTTGCAGTCCATGGGACTCTCAAGAGTCTCCTCCAGCACCATAATTCAAAAGCATCAATTCTTCGGCGATCAGCCTTCTTTATGGTCCAGCTCTCACTTCCGTACATTACTACTGGGAAAACCATAGCTTTAACTATACGGACCTTTGTTGGCAAGGTGATGTCTTTGCTTTTTAAGATGCTGTCTAGGTTTGTCATTGCTTTTCTCCCAAGAAGCAGGCGTCTTCTAATTTCGTGACTGCTGTCACCATCTGCAGTGATCATGGAACCCAAGAAAGTGAAATCTCTAACTGCCTCCATTTCTTCCCCTTCTATTTGCCAGGAGGTGATGGGACCAGTGGCCATGATCTTAGTTTTTTTGATGTTGAGCTTCAGACCATATTTTGCGCTCTCCTCTTTCACCCTCATTAAAAGGTTCTTTAATTCCTCCTCACTTTCTGCCATCAAGGTTGTATCATCAGCATATCTGAGGTTGTTGATATTTCTTCCGGCAATCTTAATTCCGGTTTGGGATTCATCCAGTCCAGCCTTTCGCATGATGAATTCTGCATATAAGTTAAATAAGCAGGGAGACAATATACAGCCTTGTCGTACTCCTTTCCCAATTTTGAACCAATCAGTTATTCCATATCCAGTTCTAACTGTAGCTTCTTGTCCCACATAGAGATTTCTCAGGAGATGGATGAGGTGATCAGGCACTCCCATTTCTTTAAGAACTTGCCATAGTTTGCTGTGGTCGACACAGTCAAAAGCTTTTGCATAGTCAATGAAGCAGAAGTAAATGTTTTTCTGGAACTCTCTAGCTTTCTCCATAATCCAGCGCATGTTTGCAATTTGGTCTCTGGTTCCTCTGCCCCTTCGAAATCCAGCTTGCACTTCTGGGAGTTCTCGGTCCACATACTGCTTAAGCCTGCCTTGTAGAATTTTTAGCAAAACCTTGCTAGCGTGTGAAATGAGCGCAATTGTGCGGTAGTTGGAGCATTCTTTGGCACTGCCCTTCTTTGGGATTGGGATGTAGACTGATCTTCTCCAATCCTCTGGCCACTGCTGAGTTTTCCAAACTTGCTGGCATATTGAGTGTAGCACCTTAACAGCATCATCTTTTAGAATTTTAAATAGTTCCGCTGGAATATCATCACTTCCACTGGCCTTGTTGTTAGCAAGGCTTTCTAAGGCCCATTTGACTTCACTCTCCAGGATGTCTGGCTCAAGGTCAGCAACCACACTACCTGGGGTGTATGAGACCTCCATATCTTTCTGGTATAATTCCTCTGTGTATTCTTGCCACCTCTTCTTGATGTCTTCTGCTTCTGTTAGGTCCTTTCCACTTTTGTCCTTAATTGTGGTAATCTTTGTACGAAATGTTGCTTTCATATCTCCAATTTTCTTGAACAGATCTCTGGTTTTTCCCATTCTGATGTTTTCCTCTATTTCTTTGCATTGCTCGTTTAAAAAGGCCCTCTTGTCTCTCCTTGCTATTTTTTGGAAATCTGCATTCAATTTCCTGTATCTTTCACCATTTCCCTCGCATTTTGCTTGCCTTCTCTCCCCCGCTATTTGTAAGGCCTCATTGGACAGCCACTTTGCTTTCTTGCATTTCTTTTTCATTGGGATGGTTTTCGTTGCTGCCTCCTGTATAATGTTACGAGCCTCCATCCACAGTTCTTCAGGCACTCTATCCACCAAATCTAAATCCTTAAACCTGTTCTTCACTTCAACTGTGTATTCATAAGGAATTTGATTTAGACTGTATCTTACTGGCCCAGTGGTTTTTCCTACTTTCTTCAGTTTAAGCTGGAATTTTGCTATAAGAAGCTGATGATCTGAGCCACAGTCAGCTCCAGGTCTTGTTTTTACTGAGTGTATAGAGCTTCTCCATCTTTGGCTGCAGAGAATATAATCAATCTGATTTCGATGTTGCCCATCTGGTGATGTCCATGTGTAGAGTCGTCTCTTGTGTTGTTGGAAAAGAGTGTTTGTGATGACCAGCTTGTTCTCTTGACAGAACTCTATTAGCCTTTGCCCTGCTTCATTTTGAACTCCAAGGCCAAACTTGCCAGTTGTTCCTTTTATCTCTTGACTCCCTACTTTAGCATTCCAATCCCCTATAATGAGAAGAACATCCTTCTTTGGTGTCATTTCTATAAGGTGTTGTAAGTCTTCATAGAATTGGTCAATTTCAGTTTCTTCAGCACTGGTAGTTGGTGCATAAACTTGGATTACTGTGATGTTAAAAGGTCTGCCTTGGATTCGTATCGAGATCATTCTATCATTTTTGAGATTGCATCCCAGTACAGCTTTCGCCACTCTTTTGTTGGCTATGAGGGCCACTCCATTTCTTTTACGGGATTCCTGCCCACAGTAGTAGATATGATAGTCATCCGAACTGAATTCGCCCATTCCCGTCCATTTCAGTTCACTGATGCCCAGGATGTCAATGTTTATTCTTGCCATCTCGTTTTTTACCACATCCAGCTTACCAAGGTTCATGGTTCTTACATTCCAGGTTCCTATGCAATACTTTTCTTTACAACATTGGACTTTCCTTTCGCTTCCAGGCATATCCGCAACTGAGCGTCCTTTCGGGTTTGGCCCAGCCGCTTCATCAGCTCTGAATCTACTTGTACTTGTCCTCCGCTCTTCCCCAGTAGCATGTTGGACGCCTTCCGACCTGAGGGGCTCATCTTCCAGCGTCATATCTTTTATATGCCTGTTGTCTTTGTCCATGGAGTTTTCTTGGCAGGGATACTGGAGTGGCTTGCCAGTTCCTTCTCCAGGTGGATCACGTTTGGTCCAAACTCTCCACTACGACCTGTCCATCTTGACCTGTCCATAGCTTCCCTGAGTAATTCAAGCCCCTTCGCCACGACAAGGCAGTGATCCATGAAGGGGACCGAATTCTGGGGGGCGCCAAATGTATACGTACTCTATACCACTCCCTCTCGATCGGCGGCAGTGAAAAGCAATGGAGCGAAAGTTCCCACCCCCTGCCTGGTCCTGCAAGTAACAGTGATTGAAGAAGAAGAGGAGGAGGAGTTTGGATTTGATATCCCGCTTTATCACTACCCGAAGGAGTCTCAAAGCGGCTAACATTCTCCTCCCCCTTCCTCCCCCATAACAAACACTCTGTGAGGTGAGTGGGGCTGAGAGACTTCCAAGAAGTGTGACTAGCCCAAGGTCACCCAGCAGCTGCATGTGGAGGAGTGGGGACGCGAACCTGGTTCACCAGATTACAAGACTACCACTCTTAACCACTACACCACACTGGCTCTTCAAGTCCAAGTCCCCAGCCTGCGTCCCCATTAGCCAAAGCTGGGTGCAGGCTAGGATCCAGTTCCTGACAGGTGGAGGGGACCTAAGCCCCCACCGCCTATCAGGAAGGGCACCGCTGTTCCAGTTCCCTCGTCAGGGCTCCGGTGAAGCCTCTGCCGTCCTGCAATGCCGCCACGCCAAAAGGGGTGAGTGGAGTTCCATTAATCTGAGATTAGAAACCACTGCATTCACTCACCCCAAATTTCCTGTCTGGACTAGTTTTGTCCCTCTGTCAATTTCTGGAACTTTTCAGGGAGCGGATAATTTGGACTGGAAGCATTTGGAAAACCTAAAGGGGGACTTGGATTTCTGATAAATCCTACTGCATTTCTGCAAACAGCTGATATTTCACTTGAGAGCACATAAAAAATTTAAAGCATCACTAAATACTGAAGAGGAGGGATTGGGGGGTGGGGAGAGAGAGGAAAAATAAATAAAGAAAGAGTCCTCTGTACTCCTAAAGTGAAATTATTGAAGCAATAAAGAGTAATGCTTTTGCAGATGAGACTCTCCAGACTTGCAGTGCCGAGCAAATCAATAATGTCATCCTATTTGCCAGGAGGATCAAAATACTTGAGGAAATGGCTGCAGAGTGAAAGGGGAGGGGAAGGGGGTGGGGGGGAGAGAGAGATTTGGTTCAATCCATCAACATGCTGTACAATGCAATAACCCAGGACCAGCTAACAGGCTTGCTAGATAAAAGCTTGAAAAGCGTTTAATCAAAGATTTGGGTCGGTGAAGGCTAATTATAAGTCTGAAGGCGAAGACTTATGCAGGGAGGGGTAAAGGGGGGGATGGGGAACCGTACCAGCTGAAAAAGGATTTGAAGAGGTTATAGCAATTGCTGGAGAATGGAGAGGAGGATTGTGTCAAGAGGGATAATCACTTTGTACTCAGCTGCAGCATCTCATGGAAAGAAGTAAGGACACTTCTTGGCTGAGAAATCATTGGCTGAGCTGCCCCTCCACATATTGCACTGGTTGAAGGTGGCTTAATACTATGAGAAGGGCTGTAGCTTGATGGCAGAGCCTGTGCTTTGCATACAGAAGGTCCTGGGTTCAAACTCTGACGTCTCTTAGTAGGGTTGGCGGAACCTCCTGTTTGGAAGCCTGGAGAGCTGCTGCCGGTCCGAGCAGAGAGTGCTGAGCTAGATGGACAAATGTTCTGGCTCTGTATAAGGCAGCTTCCTACACTCCTGTGTCTTGCATTCGTTTTTCGCCTGAGCTGAAAGATTGGCTTATGAATGCATCTGGGCTCAGAGGCCTTGGTCCTGGCTCACGGAAGCCTGGCAGGAATCAAGAGCAGGGGCTTCTTGGTGATGGCCCCTTGCTCTCCTGACAAATCTATCTGGCCCCTCCTCTTCAGAGTTCCAAGAAGAACGTTTGCTGCTGTTTATGTTGGTGTTGTTGTAGGAATTATGATTTTAATAATTTAGGCTGTAATTCTACATACAGATGTACATTTTAATGACTCCCAATCCATGCATTAGAATCAAAGAATTGTGGAGTTGGGAGGGAACACAAGGGTCATCTAGTGCAACCCCAGGCAATGCAGGAACTTTTGCCCAAGGTAGAGCTTGTACTCAAAACCCTGAGATTAAGAGTCTAATGCTCTGCCCCTTGTGGAAGGGATCACACCCAGAAATTGTTTTAAAAGGAATTTAGATAAATATCAGATTCTCTGCTCAAAATCTGGGTCACTGGAGTGCAAAGTGAGGGGTCTCCATAAACCATGAATGTAACAGCAAAGAGTGGAGCCCAAATCTCTTTTACATAGATTTCCAGAAACACAGAATTATGCCTTTTACTGACTGGTGCTCTTGAAGATTACATTAGGACAAATGCAGATGGGGTTGTTATTTATATACAGTATGTATGTATATTCTCCTTAGCTCTCTTTCCTTCTTCCCAAATTCCCACTCCCTGTGTGCCCCTGGATGTGCCCCTGCCCAGCAGTCAACAAGACATGGAAGACTCATCTCCTAGCAAATGTCATGCCTCTGCAAAACATTCATTAGGGAAAGCGAGTTGCCGCCTGCCTCCGAAATCATAGAACGTGCATTCCGCCACCCCACTCCCAACTGCCGGAAAATTAGCAAAATAAAACCAGCAAAATGTCAGTAAATATCAGCATAATTTAACCAGCTTCCCTTTACTAAATATGACCTTACATGTAAGTAAAACAACTTCCTGATGTCGTCTCCTCTTCCCTGAGAACTCTGGATTTCCCTCCGAGTGTGACTTTGCTCCTTATTGCTTCAGTGCATTAGGGATTGCCGTGGTTCGAGCACGATCCCGTTGTCCCAGACTGTGTACAAATGCCATCTTTCCTCCAAGGTGTTTATGATCTTGTAAACCATCCTGAAGTTGAGGCTCCAGTACTTTGGCCACCTCATGAGAAGAGAAGACTCCCTAGAAAAGACCCTGATGTTGGGAAAGATTGAGGGCGCAAGGAGAAGGGGACGGCAGAGGATGAGATGGTTGGACAGTGTTCTCGAAGCTACTAACATGAGTTTGGCCAAACTGCGAGAGGCAGTGAAGGATAGGAGTGCCTGGCGTGCTCTGGTCCATGGGGTCATGAAGAGTCAGACACGACTGAACGACTGAACAAACCACTTAGAAAGCCATTCATGTCATTCTTCCTCTGGACCCTCCTCAGGGACATGTATCAGGGGCTGCTGCACCCATACGTAGCATCCCCATGTGTGGCGCTGTGGTCTAAACCATGGAGCCTCTTGGGCTTGCCGATCGGAAGGACAGCGGTTCGAATCCCCATGACAGGGTGAACTCCCGTTGCTCTGTCCCAACTCCTGCCAACCTAGCAGTTCGAAAGCATGCCAGTGCAAGTAGATAAATAGGTACTGCAGTAGCCGGAAGGTAAACGGCATTTCCATGTACTCTGGCACTCATCATGGTCTTCCGTGCACCATTAGCAGTTTAGTCATACTGGCCACATGACCTGGAAAACTGTCTGTGGACAAACGCCAGCTCCCTCGGCCTGAAAGCGGGATGAGCGCCACAACCCCATAGACTTAACCGTCCAGTGGTCCTTTACCTTTTACCTAAACCACAGAGCTGTAGGTGGCAGCTTCCATACCCTCCAACATTTATCCGATGAAAATAGGGACATCCTATTTAACAACAACAACACTTTTATTATTTATACTCCACCCATCTGACTTGGTTGCCCCAGCCACTCTGAGCGGCTTCAAGCTTACCGGTATATAAAAACCTAATAAAACATTAAACATTAAAAAACTTCCCTCTACAGGGCTGCCTTCAGGTGTCTTCTAAAGGTTGTATAGTTACTTATCTTCGTGGCTTAAGGGTTGCATAACTCCATACCCTCCAATATTTCGCAAATGAAAATAGGGATGTCTTTCCATACCCTTCTCTGATGAAAATAGGGACGTCCTGAGGAAAAGCAGGACATTCTGGGATCAAATCAGAAACCAGAACGGCTTCTAGAAAATAGGGTTCTGGGTAGGTTCTGAGCTTTTGGGCAAATAACCTTCTAGGCCTAAGCAGATTCCACTCACCCAGACTTGCTATTTCAGGCATCCCCAAACTATGGCCCTCCAGATGTTTTGGCCTACAACTCCCATGATCCCTAGCTAGCAGGACCAGTGGTCAGGGATGATGGGAATTGTAGTCCAAAACATCTGGAGGGCCGAAGTTTGGGGATGCCTGTTTAGATCCTCATGGGCCGGAAGGGTTTCCTGTTCCAGTTGAGCCTTGTTTGAGCAGCAGTGGTGTTGGGTGTTTCTGGCTTGTTCTTTGGTCCTCAGTTTTGCTTTGTCTCCTTGCTTGTGATTTACCTCAAACTGCAGCCAACCCAGTCTTGACAGCATATCACAGAGCCAGGACACCTAACGGCAAGGGGTTTGCAACCCCACAATGTCCACCCACAATGCCCATGAGATTACTCAGTTGCTACAGTCTTAGGTGTTGCGCTGCCTGTGCTGCCTCCATCTCCAGTTCCCTCTTCCTCACCCTCCAACTCTGCTGCAATGGCCCAGCAGGTCTGAAAGCCCAGTTTTCCACTCTGAGTAAACTTTGTGCAAGCAAATGAGGATGGGCACTCAATAAACAGGTCAACTGGAGGATCCCCTTGTGCATGTTGTATGAATTTGAATTTGTGTTAGGTATATTTTACATGACAATTTCATGCAGCTATTCCACACATGAGGAGAGAAGGGGGCAGTTGAAGACTTCATTTGAGAAGCATTTTTTTTTTTTAAATCATCTCAACGCAATCCTATAAATGTCTACTCAGAAGCAAGCCCTATTGTTTTCAATGGGGCTTTCTCCCTGGTAATTGTGCATTGGATCACAGCCTCAGTTTGTCAAGAGAGGAACGCCGTCGTGGACTTTTGGTTGAGCTCAAGAACACAACAATTCAGTAGGGTACATTTAAATCAAACGGAGGGCATCACTAATGGTGGTACTCATGACCTTTCAATGAGTTAAAATGCCATTAATAATCGAGCCAAGATAAATAATGGGTGAATGAACCTGAACAATCTCTCTCTCTCGGCTTAATTATTTGTGCCTCTATGACTCCCTTTTCTACTTGGCCTGTAATGTAGCGCTCCCCACCAGCTCAAAACCAATTCATTTTTTCTTTTCGTTTTCAGGAGGAAGGCTGGTCATTGACGTTAGCAATAAAAATCACTTGCGAGAGATTCTGCAGCCCATTTGGCACTTGAGAGGGAAGCGAGAAAAATGCGGGCAAGGACACAAATGACAAATGACACTTCCGTGCATCATGCCTGATTGCGGTGACTTTTTATTTTATTTATTTTATTTTTTTTATCACAAGCTACATTCAAAGGCAAACGGTCTGAGGTAGTTCTATCTCTCCTGATTGCAGTCCTTCGTCTTCTGGGATTGTTAACACATTCTTTACATTCGGGGATACAACCCCTACCTTTATATAGGACAGAGACAGAGAACCTGTGGTCCTCCAGATGTCATTGAACTCCAGGACCTACTGACCATTGTCCCTGGCGGTGAGCTGTGGGCTGCTCCTGCACAGGAAGTCATATAAGAAGGCTTCCTGCCTCAGCTGAACTTTGTTCCGAGCTCTGCTAAGTCTGTAGCTTTATTAAAGAATGGGCAACTTGCTCTTACATTAGCATCCTGCTTTCCAGTGGTTTTAGTTAGAGTTACAGGAACTGCCCCACTCTTTCCCCCATTAACTAATCTATCCACCTGTTTGAGACCGGATGTCCCTGTTCTGCCAGATCCTAAACCCCTATACCAGTGTTTTCCAACCTCCTCGGGGCAACGGCACACCTGCCCCACGAAAAAAATCTCGCGGCACACCACCACCACATGCACCCCGACCCGGGGGGCGGGGTGTCCGCGCGCCCTGGCGGGAGGGAGGGGAAGGACCCAGGCGGGCGAAAATGGAGCGGGAGATCGGCGGGCCAGGCGCCCGCCCCCCCTCCAGCGCCCAGCCCCCCGGCAGCACCTCCACCCGGCCCCGAGCGAGCCCGGTGGCACCGGCACCTCCCGCCCGTCCCCGACCGCGACCGGGGCGGCAGAGGCAGCGGGCGAAGCGCCCGGCAGCCCCGCGAAGGCGGCGGTCGGTGCGGGAAGCCCGGACCGACCCGGAAGACCGGGGCGGCAGAGGCAGCGGGCGAAGCGCCTGGCAGCCCCGCGAAGGCGGCGGTCGGCACGGGAAGCCCGGACCGACCCGGAAGCACAGCAGCCAGTGTCTTCCCGCGGCACAGGAGCCGGTGGCTTGCGGCACACTCCTGTGCCGCGGCACACCGGTTGGGAAACGCTGCCCTATACCAGCCTTCCTCAAACTCGGCCCTCTAGATGTTTTTGGCCTACAACTCCCATGATCCCTAGCTAGCAGAACCAGTGGTCAGGGATGATGGGAATTGTAGTCTCAAAACATCTGGAGGGCCGAGTTTTAGGAAGCCTATGCTCATGGCTTCTCAGCATTTATACTTTGTATACTTGTCTTTGTGACAGAACTGTAATTCAACTAAAAATGGGATTGGTGGTGAAGCCTGGCTGTGTTCTGGTCAATGGCAGGTTAGACTACTGCAATGTGTCATACATGGGGCTGCTTTTGAAGACTGTTCAGAAACTAAAGCTAGTACAGAACACACTGGCTACATGGTTTGCTGAACATGAAGGCATGAACATGAAACACTGGTTCTGGCTCAACTGGAAATTTGTTTCCAGGCCCAATTCAAAGTGCTGGGTTTGGCCTTAAAGTCTTATGCATCTTGGACCACCTTTCCCTGTATGAACCTGCCCGGACCCTGATATTGCCAGCTGAGGCCCTTCTATGTGCACCACCTCCAAAGAAAGTCCAGGGGATGGCATTGAGGGAGCTGGCTTTTTCTGTAGTAGCCCCTGTTTATTATGCATTTATTAATTTGGTATCCTACCCTTCCTCCAAAAGTAACCCAGGGCATCCAACACACAAGGAACAGAACATCCAAAACCAGCTCAGATACAGAAAAAGAAACAAATTGGGAGAAATATCTCCACTCCAAAGACTTGTTGAAAAGAGAAAGTCTTCAGTCTCTTTCTGAAGAGACAACCAAGATGGCACTGGTCTAATATTTAACAAGCGGGAATTCCTGCACCTTGAATTTGGTCTGGTTTATGGAAAAGATAGCTTTGTATTTTCACAGACATATGGGCAGTGCTAGTGATACGATATATTATGGTTGATCTCTTTTAGTGGGAAGTGATGTATAAAGGGAATAAATGTAAGTCCAATGAGAAGTTCCCAGACTGGTTGAAGATCACTGTTTTAGGTGCTTTTCCCGAGATCAAACTGTCCCTGTAACTGTTCCACCAGCAGCAGCCTGGCTCCCTATCCATATCCAGAACTTGATGTCATCAGAGAATAGAACACCTGTTTGCTCAGGCCTTCATCCACGTCTGTTGGGGCTGTGACGCTCGGCTTGCATAAGGGTTGGCTGACGTGAAGCTGCCTTTTGACTATGCGTTCGTCATGATGGATGACTGCGGTCCAAAATGTAGACATCATCACCACATGGAGTCCTTTGCTGGGCTCTGACATGTTGGCAACCGGAGAGGAAACGTTTAGCGAGGCGACTGCATGAGCATCCCCGCACAGCATGGATCTGTAGGATTGTGTCAATTACATTCCTCGCCTCTCGACATAATTGGATGTAGAGGGAAGAGCGCCAGCCGAGGTGGTACGAAACAGACAAAGCTCTCTGAGGATTCTCTATACAAAGCACATATCCGACGATATACTCATTCCTTTGAGTGATGTTTGCTCGGATGCGGTGCTCAGTCAATCGTGCCCTAAATCTATGACTCATCGACATTTTCCATCAACTGTTAAGACAATCCCTATAGGAGGCTTACTCACGTCTGGCCTTTGCCCCTGCTGCTTGCAGGGAACCAGAAGAATTTAGGTAAAGACATTCACTGTTTGCAGCATCACAAACACTGACTCCTGGTGGACACTGGGTGCCTGGAAAGGATGGAACTCAGGTATGATCAAGCAGGAAGCTTCTTACATACTTACTAAAGTTGAAAATGGAAGACAAGATGGCAATTTGGAAGTGCTTGGAGAAATCAATGCCAAAACACCCCAGGAGAAAACCAAAGGTAGCAGAGGGACTATTGTCCCTTATACGCTATCCACATTGCTGTGATCATCTGGAGCAGTGCTCCCAACTTCCCCTAAGTTACCAGGTATTCATTTAGTTTCTAAGTGGACTAAGCCTTTTAGTGTCGTGAATGAATGAATTTATTCTTACGGTCACAGAGCAGCTTATTAAATCAATAATACAAAAACAATACATTGAAATTTACATAACAACAGTAGTACACATATGTATACATAGACAGCAACGTTTAAAATATATGAATTAAAATTGTGGCACTAAAATATGGCCTAAAAATTGCCATTTGGGGCCTATTCATATCGGTAACACCGCTTGTTCTCTGAGCTTTATGGCTGCTGCACAGTATTTGGCTACTTTCAGCGTAATCTCAGGGTCTGTGTCTTCTACAAGGCGTTTGAGACATAGGAATTCATTTGAGGAATTTTGTATAACCGGAGAGATGAAAACCCGACGTATGTCATTGTAAAAACGACAACATAGTAAAACGTGAGAGACAGATTCTACCTCCGGCAGGCCACAGGGGCAGACTCGTTCCGCATATGGTTTTTCTGCAAATCTTCCCTGCAATAGGGCAGATGGTAATACATTAGATCTAGCAAGAATAAATGCCCGTCTATATTTGGGTATTTGTAATTTTGTCAAATACTTTGCTGGAGAGAATCCTCTCCCATTGTCCTTTATAGCTGGATGCTTATTCATCTCACTCATGTGTCGTTGGAGTTCCACATCCCAGACTCGTTGCCGAATGGTTGCTCTTGCTTTCTCATATCCTGCAGCTAACAAGGCTTGAGGCGAAAATCCCAAGTCTCTTAGCTTTCCATACAGTGTGGCTTTCCATTTGGATTGGAAAGAGTCCAAAAGGGTCATTTTAGTGTCGTGGTGCCACACCTTTGGAGCTTGGGAGTCAGAGGTGGGTCTCGGATCTGGACCAGTTGAGGATCACTGAGTTAAACTGTGCATAAAATGCACACGTTAGTGAAAACAACATGCAGGAATGCATTCTGTAAGGGAGAATTTATTTGTGGGAAAGGTGCATAACAGGCAAAATTGCATAGGAGGATGTGGGGCTATGGGGGAGCAAGCCCTCTTGGGGTGCTAATGCTGGAAACCGCTCCATTGTAGGCTCAGTTTGTATACATGTTTACATAAGCCATATATCACAGAGACGCCACAGTTTCCACCGTCCCTCATTCTAAAAGAAATGCGAACCCTGGGTAAGTGCCTGGAACCCCTGGAATCCTGCACTGCTCGGGGATCGGGGTGGCATGCAACAGTAACAACCTGGAGCCGTACTGATTCCAAGTCAACAATTTAGGCTAAATAATCCAATTTCTATATATGTATTGACTGGCAGACTTGAAGCGGAGCATGAAATTTGTGCTTCTAACCAGGGAGGGCAGGGGCTCCAAGCCGTCACTGGCTGTCGCCCACAGATAAAGCAAAGGGTTGTGTGTGCACATGAGTTTGAGTCCCATGGCTGAATGCTGACTGGCTCAGAAATAAAAAGAAACATGGGCACCATCTGGATTTTTGCCAGTGGCACTCTGGAAGCCTGGGAAGCACTGTTGTTCCTTCTGTAACCTTGTTGCTGTAGAATAAGCACTATGCCTGTTGACATGTGCTCAGATGAGCGCTATGACCTACCCCTGCTGTTGTACCTAACTCCCTACCTTGGGCACAGGATTTAAATCCTCTCTCTGCAGATGCTGCCTGGTGTGGTAATAGCAATTTTCCTGATAGGCCATCTGGCTACAGGTGGCAGGTTCTTTTGAGGCAGGGCTCTGTAAGCAGTCTGCGGCAGGTCACCCTTCCACCACAAGGCCCGGGGAGGGAAGTTTGTGTAATGCTCTCCAAAGATGGATCTGCTTGGCACCTTCTCTTCTATCTTCTAGGGCTGTTCCAGATGATCTTGTTATTCAGCATTCATCCTGATTCGCTCGCACAAAGTTTATGTGGAAGTTAGACTATGACTGGCTTTTATAGAGCATTCGTTCTGATTCGTTTGTGACAGGGGAGGGAAAACTATTGGGATCACGAGACTGCAATTCCTCTCGGCTCCTGAGCTACAATTCTCAGAGTTCCCAGTAGAGGGATTGATTCTTAAACTACTCTGAGAATTGTAGTTCTGTGAGGGGAATAAGGTTCAGAGGTTGCTTCACACACACACACACACACACACACACACACACACACACACACACACACCAGACCCTCCAAGTGTCCCTATTTTTCAGGGACAGTCCTGGATTTTCAGGAGCCATCCCGGTTTCTGATATGATCCCGAAATGTCCCACTTTTCCTTAGGACGTCCCTATTTTCAGCAGAGAAATGTTAGAGGGTGACCCCCAAGCCAAGGAGATACAGTAAGTAACTATACAAACCTTTAGAAGACATCTGAAGGCAACCCTGTAGAGGGAAGGTTGATGATGATGATGATGATGGAATAGGATATTCCTATTTTCATCTGAGAAATATTGAGGGAGGGATATGACACACACTTCTTTATCCTCCATGCAGGCAAGGAAGAGGCATGACCACAGTTCAAGACTATATTCCAGTTAAGCAAATGCATTGGAGGAGACCAAAGAGCAGGGTTGATGAGGAGTATGGCCTTGGGAGAGACTCAAGGGCCATATAGTAAAGCTCAAAGTGCCATATCTAGCCCCCAGGCATAAGCCTCCCTACCCCTGCAATAAAACAACATTTTTGTTACCTGGACAGTAATTATGCACTGTATTGTAGACTTGTTTAGCCCTGGAGTTGACGCCCTTTATGATGTCTAGGAAATGTATTGTTTGAGGAGGGTGGGGGAGAGCTTTGTTTAGGGAGAGGGAGAGAGAGATAGCTTGTTACCCATTTAATCGGTGCTTTGGGGAGCTCTAGCCTCAGAGGGAAAGAGTTATCTGGGTTATAAATGAGACGAGAACAAAGCTATTAGCGATGCTATCTGTTTTCCCGAGGTAATTTTGCTGCCGTCCCCTCAGGTTGGCAGAGCGGACTTCCTTATCAGATGATGGCGACAAAACAGGATTGTCAAACCACGTTTTTATTCGCCTGAGGTAGGAGGAGAGAGCAGCATTCTCCTGGAAAGTGCCGGAGCGGTCATGTTTCCCCAATAGAACAACTGACATTTGTGTGCTTGACTGACTCAAAGCCTTGTAAGACTTATGTCGATTGTAACAGAGGGCATTAGAGGGAATGGGTGAATCTGTCAATTTTGGTTTCTCTCCTTTTCTTGTTTTTCTAACCTTAAATTCAGTTCATCCCATTTCCACATCACTTCACCATTTTTGTGAAAATGGTTCCTCAAATATAATGTTCCTCATATATACAGTAATGCATCACTGTAGGTTATTTTCACGAACATACGCATTTATATGTACAATTTCCTTTGGTCCATGCGTGTCTGCACACTTTACTAGGCTGGAGAGCTGCACTGCAAAATTCGAACAAGTGCAAATTTCAAAGGCTGGCTGTGTTTGGGTTCTCATATTGTTTCAGAAAGTCCGTGTTAGGTAGGTTAGCCTTTCAATAGGGACTGAATCTAATTCCCCCCCCCCCCAGCCCTAGAAGATGAAAAAGGGAAGCTTTGAATTATTTATTTATTATTAATAGATCTCTTCATAGCTTTTTTCTTCTTCCACAAAATGTCTCCATGGCACTTACAAAATGTTAAAGTACAGATCAGCTTATCAAACATATAAAATGCGAAACACAAAATAAAGCACGAGAATAATTAAAATGTGTTCATCCGCCAACAGCAGTAAGAGGGACAAATCCTGCCCCACTCCAATAAAATATGAGTGCCAAAATGTGCCAGAATCACAACATGTTAAAATGGGCAGCGTGGAATTGGGCTGGATTCCAGAGGAGTATTTTCAGACTTTTTCCAAGGAGGAAGTAAACTGCTAAAAAAATAAATAAATCTAGAAACATTTGTTCTATCTCCCCTCCTTTATTTTTAAGTTTTGTTTGTGAAATGATGAAATGATAAAATTGTGCAATAGTGCAATGGCGAAAAGATGGAGAGGTGCCACACGATTGGACAAATCTGGAACCTAAAAATATCTCAAACAGTTAAGATGCTAGCGTTGAAAGCATAGAGGGGAGATTGCAGTTTCCCAGTTGATGATTTACCTGAATTTGTTCACTGGGCGCCTTAGAGAACATGGGATGAGGAATCGACTCCCACTCTTGGAAACTAACCCGGAACAGATGTCTCTGAATCATATTAATTCTTGCCACGGCCTGAAGTGATTCAGTCACAGCAATGAGGTTGCCATTTCACTAGAAGCTTGTCATGGTTTGGGGCCCATGAAGATAAATTACAGAAGGAGGACTGGCAGCAACACAACTTCCTATCTGCAGGGTGGCCAGCAGCCTTTTTTTTCTGGGGGTACTCAAGGGTACCAACATCTTTTTTGTTACCAGATGTTAAAAGTGTGGCACTCACTGTAATAACTTCGTGGTGAGTACTAGCTCCTTTAAAAGAAAAAAGGGGGGAAAGGACTGTATATAAACCTACTCTTCCCTCCTTCCCTCCTTATGGCTGCCAACACGTGTCTATTTTAAGAAATTAATAACAATATCAATAACAATAACAAGAATAATTTTATATGCCACCCATCTGACTATGCCCCAACATTCTCCCCCTTTCCCCTTTGCTTGCTAGAAACTATATAATACTTGCATTCCAACAATTTTCTGCTCTAACCAAATCCTTTTGTTGGTATTTCCTGTGCCTTCCCAAATAGGACTCAGCTACATTAGTCAAAAAACAACGCTTTGAATGATTTATAAGCATGCAACACCAGATGGCGCCAGAGAGCAAAAGAAAATTTTGATGTGATTTTTACATAGCGTTTTTTCTTTCTTTCGTTATAACGATTTAATTTCTGTCTTATTCATAGTGTTCTTTTCCTGTATGTAGATCCACCCATAGACCCATCCCTCCATTCCCGATGTAGATTATGATCCAGGCTCACTGTATCTTCTAAACCAGAGGATTTGAAAGATCCCATCCATATGATGGAGATCGCATTGGTCCCCACAGTAAACAGATACTAGTGTTTCAGGGAATTGCCATCTACAGGGGATAGCAAAACTTGCCCAGTTAAGCTGCTTAAATGTGATTTGAGGGATGCTGGGTAGGTTCTCCTGAAAAAGAAAATATGATGACTAAGTCATATTTCATGTGTGCCTTGCAGAATTGCAGGCAGTTAGCTAAATATAGCTAATTGATGCTGTTATTGTCAGAAAGACAAGAAAGATAATTAGCAGTGTTTGTTTACAAAAGAACCAATTCACAATCGAAAACATGAATTCTTAACTCCAGAAAATGTGCAAAGGATTTCTTCGAAGGATTTGGGGGAAGGGCCACAGCTCAGTAACGGAGCTGTTGACATTTCCTCCATCAAGACAATTATTAGGATGTCCTTCCGGCAGACCAGAGTAGATGTTTGACATGTTCCAAAACTGCTGGTAGGAATAGGCACTCTTAACGAACTACAGCTCCCAGAATTCCTTGGGGGAAATCACAACTGTTTAGAATGGCAGCTTAGTGCTTTGAATGCATGCTGTGACCATGGCCCGTGACTTGTTGTTATTCATTGTCTTATCCTACAGGAACAGTGGTACATTTGGGCAATTTTTTGCTGGGGAAAGGTCTCCCTCTTTAAGATTCAGGTAAAAGGCCTGCGATGGCCTCGTTAAACAAGACTGTAGATCATTTGGTATAGTTCTGTCCATTTTGGTTCCTCTCAGTTTCTCATTCCACTGCCCCCCCCTTAAGTTCATTTCCCTACTTTCTGCATCAGGTGTTGTTTTTAAAGCCCTCGTGAAAATTCATAGCATCTTAGTGCCAATTTCCTCTAATATGCACATTTTACCCCAATATAATGTATTTCATATATCATTCCCATTAATATATGTATCTTATGTGCACTTTCCCTGGATGGTCACATTTTTATACATATTGTTTGGTTGAAGGACTGCACCACAAAATTTCAAAAGTGCAAATTTCAAAAGAGAGCTGTGTTTCCATTCGCATATTGTTTCAGAAACTGCAAATTAGGTAGATTCGCATTAAAATCCTAATCAAACTGAATTTCTCCCCCATCGCTAGGCCCTAGTGGGAGCAGAGGGAGCTTTTGTAGTTCTCCGTAGACTCCATTTATTAGGAAGGAGCATCTGTGAGCCAAGTTTGCAATCACAATTGTTTATTGCACTTCATGAAATTAGTGCTGGCACCTGTTTAGAATATGGAATGGGCAATGAAATGAAATAAAAATCAAATGGTAGGCTCAGCTTCTGGCAGATTTCACAGCCGCCACTTAATAAAGGCATATTGCTTTGTCAGGAGTGTTTGAACACACAACATTCCATTGCCTTTCCTGACTAATTGGGATTCTACCTGTGTTAGTCTTGACAAGCAAACAACATTTATTCCAGAAGATATTCAAGGCCCACCTGCATCTCAATGAAGTCTTCTTAAAAAAAACCCACCTTCATGAATATTCATCTAATGCTTACAGAATGCCAGTATAACAGTTAACTAGGGGGAGCTCAGCTGAGATGCCTGGAGAATTCTTTGCTTGAGAAAGATGAACCAACAGTCTTGATGGTGCTTAATCAGCAGTTAATATATTTAACTATGGACCTGAGTCACCTAACGCTATTTACATATAATTCCTGGCAATATTTCTGCCTCTGCACAGTGGATTCCGCCCCAGAGAGCCAGTGTGGTGTGGTTAAGACCGGTAGACTCATAATCTGGGGAACCGGGTTCGCATCTCCGCTCCTCCACATGCAGCTGATGGATGACCTTGGGCTAGTCACACTTATTGGAAGTCTCTCAGCCCCACTCAACTCACAGAGTGTTTGTTGTGGGGGAGGAAGGGAAAGGAGAATGTTAGCCGCTTTGAGACTCCTTCGGGTAGTGATAAAGCGGGATATCAAATCCAAACTCCTCTTCTTCCCTGTAACCACCAAAATTGGACTCGATATGCTTGTTGTGGGGAAAGTAATTTTTATTTCTGTAATTATTTATTTAGACAGTCTGTATATCATTTAACTGCAGTTGTCTCTAACCGATGTATGAAGAACACAATGAAAATTAAAATGGGTTAAAACGATAACATCAGAACTCAGTTTAAATACATGCAAAAGATTTTTTTTTTTTAAGTATTCGGTAGGTGCCAGAAGTTCAACAGGTAGGAGGGACTTGTCTTGACCTCTGCTGGAAGGGAGTTCTATAAAACAGGGCCCTCAATACTGAATGCACAGCTCTGATAGGTAAGAGCCATTCATCAGAGCCGTGGGGAATCATTAACAGTGACTCCCCACAAAGACCTCAGTCTTCAGGCATCCTGGACCTTGGAACCGGGCTATGCGAGGGGGTGGGTGGGAGGGAGTATGTATGCACATTCAACTGCCTAATGGCGTCTGCATCACCCAGGAGATCACAGCCACAAAGACAGCTGTCTAGAGAGGTCACTTCCTGTTTTGCATGTATAAGCTGTTTTCAGTGGAGCCCAGTGATGGAAATGCACAGCTGTATTGAGGCAGCACTGGGTGTTGGAATTTTGCGCCCCTAACAACTTTGCACCCAGGGCAATAACCCCTTTGCCCCTCCCCCCACGCTACGCCACTGCCTTGATCCCAGCCTGTTAGTGTAAGGGAAGCTACTGCAAGTGTGAGGGGGATATGTGTCCTCCTTGAGAGTAAGCGACTCAGCAGTCCGTTTGACTTATGTATAAGTTTATTTCACCATTAAGCTTTACACTTCATCCTCCTCCGATGAGTCAGATTCTCCAAGTAAGGGCTTCCGTTTTCCCCCCCAGCATAAAAGCCTCTTAAAACTCCAACGCCTCCTTTCACTCCTCCTCTTCCGCTTCTTGACTCTGCTGGCCCCTGCGTTGCCTTCATCCCTTTCACTTTCATCCTCCCTGGAGGTTGTTGCAGAGGCTCCGGCAACCTCCTCGACCCCTTGCTCACCCTCCGTCTCCATGTTCTCCTCTCCTCCCATAGGCTCCCACACCACCCTCTCTTCCTCCGTTAGCACAGGTGGCGACACCTCTTCACTCCCACTTCTCCACACCTCCTTCCCTGTCTCTGGCGACAGCCTAGGCGCTGTCTCTTCCTGCTCCCATGCTCGTAATACCTCCTCTGGCGTCCATGGGTGACCTCCGGATGCCTCTGTCCCTTCCGCCACCCCTCCTGGCTCGGGCCAGTCCCTGACAGCAAGTGTTTGAGCACTGGAGATATACACTGAAAGTAGTCTTCCCCCATCAACAGACAGTGTGAGAAGGAAGGAGGTCTGGCACCAGACTGAGGCATCCACAGGCAGTTGCTGGGGTCCCAGTGCCCTGGTGGGGCCCAAAGTTACACAAACACTTATATTGAATCTCCTGTATTAGGCAGTTAAGTCTGGGATCTAATTAGGCACTGTTTTGATTCCCACAATGACAACGTTGCTCCAGGGCAAGAGCAAGGAACCTTTTTTTTTAAGTCCATGGGCCACACTGCAAACTTCTGGGAGCCATTTGCCAGCGATGGTCATGGCTGATGTGACATTGGGCTAGTTTTGTACAGTAGGCTAGTTTCTGCATACACACATCTTGGACCCCAATGGTGCAGACATCTGAAGACAGCCCTGTTTAGGGAAGTTTTTAATGTTTAATAGACTACTGTATTTTAATATTCTGTTGGAAGCTGCCCAGAGCGGCTGGGGAAACCAAGCCAGATCGGCGGGGTATAAATAATATATTATTATAGTTATTATTATTATTATTATTATTATTATTATTAGTTTATTACAGTGGTACCTCGGGTTAAGTACTTAATTTGTTCCGGAGGTCCGTTCTTAACCTGAAGCGTACTTAACCTGAAGCACCATTTTAGCTAATGGGACCTCCTGCTGCCGCTGCGCTGCCAGAGCACAATTTCTGTTCTTAGTGGAGTTCTTAACCTGAAGCGTACTTAGCCTGAAGCGTACTTAACCCGAGGTACCACTGTATTATTATTCAATTAGTGGAGCGAGCTACATGCAGCAGTAAGCACAAACAAGATGTTCCAAAGTTTAAATAATGGGGTTGAATATCAGAAGCACGTTCATGGAGAGCATCATCTGTGGCCTTGGACTGACTAGGAAGGAGTGCAGGAGAAAGACTGGACCACTCTTGTAATAAATTCATCTAAGAAGAGCACATTAAATTGATCTAGATTTCCATCCCCTCCACCACAGTAAAAGGAAAATCAGCACGCAGGTAGCCCATTATGTTTTCCTCTCTCTGTTTGACTGAATTCTTCATCAGCTTACTGCTGCTTCAGCAAGGTTTTCTCTCATTGGCTGTTAAGCAAATGTATGGATGGAGAAGACTAGAACAGCAGACATCAGCACCGTCACCCACGCTCCTTGTAAACCTGATGAGGAAGAATACTCTTATATTCAAAGTTTGCAGGTGAAAATGATTTCAGAGATTTGTTTCATAGAATCGTAGAACTGTAGAGTTGGAAGGGATCCAAAAGGTCATCTAGTTTAAGTTCACCTTTCCCTCATAAGCATGGGTAGGCAACCTAAGGCCCGGGGTCTGGATGCGGCCCAATCACCTTCTAAATCCGGCCCGCGGACAGTCTGGGAATCAGTGTGTTTTTACATGAGTAGAATGTGTGCTTTTATTTAAAATGCATCTCTGGGTTATTTGAGGGACGTAGGAATTTGTTCATTTATTTTTTCAAAATATAGTCCGGCCCCCCACAAGGTCTGAGGGATGGTGGACCGGCCCACGGCTGAAAAAGGTTGCTGACCCCTGCTCATAAGAAACATGACCTTACGGACCAATGAGTCTTATATAAAACACAATTTGGGCCTGGTACCAAATTTGCTTGTGTTTCATTTGCAAGACACAGGAGGCAAAACATATCTATTGCATTTGAGAAATGTTACAAAATGTGTCCAGGTTATTATCATTATGCATGCCTACCTTTACCTGGGATTTTTTGAAGCCAGAACAATGCATCCAGATAATAATTTCAAGTTTGCTTTTTTTCTTTATTTAATGGGAATTAAATAAAGGAAAAAAGCAAACTTGAAATTATTATCTGGATGCATTGTTCTGGCTTCAAAAAATCTCATCCACCCTTCAGGTAACAAAAAAAGAGCTTACCTTGAGGTGTAGCAGCCCCAGCAAGATGTTCAAAACCTGTACCAGGTGGCAGAAAAGGGTATTTTATTTTATTTTTTATTAGATTTACCGGTATATACCGCCCTTCATCATAAGATCTAAGGGCGGTTCACAGAATAAAAACAAGTAAATAAGTAAAACAAAACAGTTAATAAGGATCACCGAACATTTTGTACAAACACCCGTTTTATGGAGCCATTTGTTTCTGTCCATAAGACAGACCCGAATGCAGTTCACTTCCTTTTGTTTGCCTGGTGAAATTATTCCTTTCTGTTATCATCCTTTCCATTGTTCCTGCCACTCTGGGTTATTAACTAGCCCTTTCTGGTTTTACCACTAAAAGTAATAGAAAGAAAGCAGTGCAGCAATGCATGCTGCATACTAAAAAATTCTGCTTACTGAAGCCGCAGGAGGGACCTATTTGACAGCAGGGTAAGCGAGGCTCCTGGGCTCATCAGTGTGGTGCATTGGGTGGATGTTGGACTGTAAACTGGCAGATAGAGATTTTTTTTCTGCTTAGCTATGAATGGGGATGTTGGAGAATTCCCTGAAAAATGGAAATTGGAATGGAAATTGCCACAATTCATGTGTTTGCCGAGGTCAGGGACAGAAATCATGCCAGCAAAAATGAGTGGTATCGGTGCCTTTGTTTCTTTCGTTTGGCTGTGAACATTACATAAGTAATTACCTTTAGAAATGGCACGTCATTTGATAAACCATACAGAACTTTCTTTCAAAGGCTGGCGGACCAGAATTGCTTTCCTTCTCTTTTAGGGAGGTGTTATGTACTGAGTTGAATAGGATCCAGAATGCAGCAGTCTGATTGGTCCTAGAACAATAGGATTCAGAATGCAGCAGTCTGATTGGTCCTAGAACAATAGGATCCAGAATGCAGCAGTTGATTGGTCTGCAGGAGCCACCCAATCCTGCTCCAGGTGGAAGTGAATCCGCAACCTGATTGGCTTACAGGAGTATCCTGGAATTAGCCAATCACGTGGGGCCCATTGTGTAAATAATGTATATAAAGCTGACGTTCTGGGGGAACTCTCATTCCTCGCTACTATGAGCTGAATAAAGAGCATGAAATCCACACTCGACTCCGAGTATATTTCAGGAGGGGTAGACGCCAGCCCATAGGCATGTGTAATGAGAGTGCCCGGTATACTCAAGCAAACTCAGTGTTTAAAAAACTGGGGATCAATGGAAGTAGACAGAAAGAAATGCAGGCAGAAGAAAAAGGCTGGAATGGATTGGCAGCTTCTGCCTGTGTCTGCCTCTGGAAATAGCCCAGGCAGAAGCTGCCGATCCACTCCAGACTTTTTCTTCTGCCTGCACCTGCAGCTGTCTCTGTCTCATGGGTCTGTCTCCATCCGAGTTCTGCTCACCACCTTTTGTGCAGCAAGATCTGTGAAGGTGAGGGGCTGCTTCTGTGGCACACAAGCAAGGAGGAGGAGGAGGAACTATCCTGCCTTTGGTCCTCCAGATCTGCCCTGCCTCTGGTCAGCTTGGCATGGGTCTATTTCTCTGCAGGAAAAATCTTCTGTTTGGTTGTTTGGGTTAGCTTTTTGTCATCCCGCCCCCTTCTTCCTTCATTGAAACAAACAAATGGATTTTAAAAGATCCTTGGGTGCACCCCCTAATGAAATATGCTGCACATTCCTATGCATGAACCTAGCATTCTCCCAGATATGTTTCTTTCTTACGTGCAGGGACTTTCCTTGTAAGGAGAAGCATCCAGTGATGCACCTACAAGCTGAAAACTCCAGCCTAGATACAGGTTCAGCACTTTTGCCCTTGTTGTTGTATTTGAAGCACACACACGTCTTTACCTTGGTGGGCAATGGGACCCACATCCAAAAAATAGCCCTTGGCGACAGCAGCAGCCTGACGACTTTCAATTCCTGCGCAGCGCTACAGGAGAGAAATGTGATTTGGTTTCTCAGGAAGGGATGAAATGGATCATCCATTAGTATCTGAACCCACTAAGCTACAATTTATACTGATGAACATCAGGCTCACCGGTCTGCATGGTCCAGCACTAGGGTCACAGAGGCGAACTTCGCAGTGGAGATAAACGAGGTTATGATTCCCAACGAACTTGAACACTTGGAGGGAAAACTGTCCTTGAGCCGAGACTCCATTTTCTGGGACTGTTATACTGGCATCCCGTCTGTTAGGGCAGCTGTAAAACCAGCAAGAACTTTACATAAGACGAGCCCCTCCAGTCCATCTAGAACAGGGGTGGGGAACCTTAGGCCGGGAGGCAGCATGTAGCCCATCAGATATCTCCTTCTAGCCAGAACTCTCCCTAGCCACACCCCCACTTCACTTGCCACACCTCCTTACTGGCCCTGCTTCACACCCTCCTTGAGTGTTTTGCCTGGCTGGACTGTGTTCCTGAACTCCAATAATGACTCTTGATAATGCCCAGATGGAGGATAGAGAGGGATGAGGTGCATGTGTGTAAACACTAGTGTGTAAACACTAGCACAAAGGTAAAATTTGCTTCTGTTGCTCTACCCACTTTTGCCTCTGTCCCACCCAGGGGCCCCCAAAAGGCTGCCCGGAAGGGAATGTGTCCAGCATCTGTCTCCAGAATGGCTCGCCAGATGTTTCCCCATAACACAGAGACAACAGAAATTCTGTTAGACGCAGAGGGGAAAATTAGACACAGTGAGCATATCCCGTTGCCTCTTTCCCCAGTATCTTCCTAGTCTTGCTTCTTAAAATTAATTTCTGCGTGTCGCTTTTCTTCCATTGAATTTACAAGAGCATTCTGGAGCTTCCCACTAACCAGCCACATATTTTCAGCTAGGTTGCAGCCTTCTCTTGTATCCCTGATCCCAATCCGGATGCTGCTTCCACCCGAGACTTGATTTCACACACCCCAGAACCCGATCCTGAAACCACAAGTGGAAAAGGACAGTGCCTTGGTCAAATCCACATGCACACCCTTACTGTACCTGTTTTGAATGATGAAATATTTCAGAGGGTCAGCGGCGTCTTCCGTGGGCGTTGCAAAGCAATTGTCCATCAGCAAGACGAAGCGGCTCACGTCCCCACTGGTGATCATGACACCAACATAGAGCCAGGTCTGAGTTGGCAACACGGCCATTGCTCCCTCATAGGGCAAGGTATAGTTTTGGTCTCTGTAGAGAGCCATCTTAATTATAAACTGACCTTCTCCTTCAATGCTGATGTTGGTTGAACTGGAAGGTGGAAAAAAGGAAGTAAGTGTGTATTCAGATGTGGGGATTATGAACATAAGAAGATGCTGTTGGCAGAGGCATAGCAAGCCCAGGTGGTACCCGGGGCGGAATTTTTTTTGTCACCCCCCACCACTTTAATTTATTTTTTTTTTAAAAAAATTAATAAGTGTCACCCCCCTCTGATTGTGCCACTTTGCGAGGTGTGGGGGGTTGTGTGTGTGTGTCTATTATCTCTTTTTTCCAATAAAGTTAAAACAAAAAATAATAATTAAAAAATGATAAAAAATAAAAAAATAAAAAATAAATTAAAAAAATAAAAAGTGTCACCCCCCTGATAAGATAAGATAAGATAATTTATTGTCATTGCACAAGTACAAGCACAACGCTATACAAGTGCAACGAAATTGCATGCCCCCCGTAAAAACAGAAAGAAAGAAAAAACAAAACAAAAAGCAGCACAAAACACACACACACCAAAGAAAGCCACACATACACACACATACACCCATCACAGCTCTCCAAGGTCATATTATCTGGTTACAGCATTTAAGATGGTTATAGCTCTTGGGTAGAAACTGTTCTTCAATCTATTTGTTCTTGAGCTAATTTGTTCTTGATGGTGCCACTTTGTGAGGTGTGGGGGGTTGTGTGTGTGTGTCTATTATCTCTTTTTTCAATAAAGTTAAAATTAAAAAATTATAAAAAAAAATATAAAAAAAATTAAAAAATTAAAAGTGTCACCCCCCTCTGGGGTGGAACCCGGGGCGGCCCGCGGCCCGCCCCCTTGCTACGCCCCTGGCTGTTGGCCCATCTAGTCCAGCATCCTGTTCTCACAGTGGCCAGACAGATGTCTGAGGGAAACCCACAGACAGGGTTGCAGCACCAGAGCACTCTCCCCTGCTATGCTTCCATTAGCTAGTGTTCAGAAGCATTGCTACCTCCCATTGTGGAGAACCAGAAGAGGTATGAAGAGGATGGAGCAGAGACAGACAAGGCAAATAAGTCTTGGGTTGCTGGGGAAGGACTCAGGGGAGGAGGAGATTTAAAGAGCTGTGGAAAAGCAGCAACCTTCAGTCCTCGCAACTGCCTCATTGGGGCAAGACCTACTGGGAAGTGTTGCTATGCTCACTAGGCCTGAACTGCTCTGTTTCTTTGAATAAAGAGTTAGCTTCATGGACATCTTGTGAGTATTCAGTGGTCTAAACCACTGAGCCTCTTGGGCTTGCCGATCAGAAGGTTGGCGGTTCGAATCCACACAACGGGGTGAGCTCCCGTTGCTCTGACCCAGCTCTTGCCAACCTAGCAGTTCAAAAGCATGCCACTGCAAGTAGATAAATAGGTACTGCTCCGGCGGGAAGGTAAACAGCGTTTCCATGCCCTCTGGTTTCTGTTACGGTGTTCCATTGCGCCAGAAGCGGTTTAGTCCTGCTGGCCACATGACCCGGGAAGCTGTCTGTGGACAAACGCCGGCTCCCTCGGCCTGAAAATGAGATGAGCACCGCAGCCCCATAGTCGCCTTTGACTGGACTTAACCATCCAGGGGTCTTTTACCTTTTTTTTACCCAACTCCCACCTTGACAGTGATGCCCTTGCAGAACTTAGCAGGGAGGAGGATGGGAACAAAACTACAATTAGTTCGCTCTGCCTGCGATTGCCTCAGGCTCTGCCTGCTCTCTGGGCTCTCTGCGTTCTGCTCTGCCAGTCTTGGCGGGCATCAGCCACCACTGAACTAGCTGACAGTACAAAGGTAAAATTTACATTCATTGCTCTGTCCAAGTTTGCCACTGGCCCTTGCCTGCCACTGGGATGTGGCCCCTGGAAGGCTGCCCAGAAGTGAATGTGGACCTTGAGCTGAAGAAGGTTTCGCACTCTCTGCTTTACAGGATCTGCTCCCTCACATTGCTCCCCAGTGGTTGGAACCCTAAATAGAAATGAAAGTATCATTAGGCAAGATGAACGGCTTTCCGCTTAATAAGTAATGTCGTACCTGACAATGGGCTGGATGGCCGTTCTAAGACTGGTTTCCATATCCAACGGGTAGGAGCACTGGAAATTAATTTTGATTTCGTTCTCTCTAATGACAGTCCCATCAGCCAGATAGAGTGTGTTGCTATATGTGGCATGGGTTTCATTTTTCTGTAAGGGGGAATAAAACGAATTAAAGCAGCCCATCTCCTGACTTCAGCACTGTTACATGTATCTCTGGCTAATTATTTCCAAGTGCACATTTCTAATGTGAAAGAGAGAGGGAAGCTGCTTTCGAGGAAATAGAAACGTCTCTCCTAGCCCCCTTACTCACCAGTTTCATAGATGCGCCCTCTTTGTCTCCAGTGGCTGCTTTGACACCATTGCTTTTAAAAGTATCTCCTTCCTGACCACAAGGGTCTTGTATCTTGGCTCCCTCCCCAAAACACACACTTCCTTGTAAGTAAGAAGGAGTTCTTTATTTGAGCAAGTAACAGTACAGTGGAACCTTGTTTCTCAAACTTAATCCGTTCTGGAAGTCCATTCGACTCCCGAAACGTTTGAAAACCAAAGCGTGGCTTCCAATTGGTGCAGGCGCCCTGGAAACAATAGCTGACAACCGCATTGGACATTTGGCTTCTGAAAGACATTCGAAAACCGGAACACTTACTTCCGATTTGTTCGTCAACTAAGCCGTTCAAGAACCAAGGTTCCAGCAGACACAGGACTCAGGAAAGTACAGAGGTTAAGAAGAGCAGGGCAAGCAGATCAGAACTAGATGGAAGCAACCAAGATGTCCCAACAAGTTGCTATGCATGCCAAGCTTCTAAAGACAAGACATGCCAGGATTCCTCACGAGGCTTGCCTTGTCGGGATTGCATATGGGTAGGTTTTTTGGCTCCCATCTGCTAAGGTGCCTGGTTCTAGGAGACAAGACTGCATCCTCCTGCTTGAGCTCCTGTTCAGTCACTGCTGACTCCTCTTCTACCTCCCCTTGTGCTCAGAGCCCTCCCCAACTTCCACTGAGGCTCCACAAGCAGGTCAAGAGGAGGGGGAGACCAGTGTCCCTGCTCCTGCTTAGGAAGTGGCTGAGGTCAAGGGGAGAGCCCGAGGTGTAAAGGGGAGAGCCCGCTTCCTCAGACCCACTTTCCTCACCATTCAGTCTGGCCCATTTCTTCTTCCTTCTGCAACAGAGCCTGCCAAGATGCATCTGATCCCAGCAGCGCTGTGGGGCTCACGACCTATAGCCAATCAGGGATCCTGTTGCCAGAATGGTGATGCCATGCTATTGCTACAATGTGAATTCACTACATGATTATGTGACAAAGCCATTGCAGAGTGAGGTCAATGCTCCAACTTGCCTTCACTCTAAATTGACTTCATGGTGAGACAATGTAGCCAATCATCTCCTGCCTTAAGTATTTGCAGATATGAGAACCATCCTCAGGAAAGGATCCAGAAAATCCTTCTTGGTGAGGCTTTCCCACTGAACAGAGAACCTACCGTCAACAGCGTTCCACACTGGCCAGCTTGGGTGGGTGTCACCACAGAGACCACTGTTCTATTCCCCTGCTCTACGAAACCAGCACATTGGTTGTCTCTCAGATGCATGGTTAAATTCTGGAAGCTATTGAGGAGGCACTTCACCATGGAGACCTTGATTTCCTTTGCACCACACTCCAGTTGTGGCTCCAAGTTAGAAGCATCTTAAGAACAAGAATAAATAGTAGTTGTAGTGGCAGCAGCTATTAATAATCTTTTACTGCTAGATTATTTCCCCCATTTCAAAAGCTCAAAGCAGTTCATATATTGAACCAACAACCTGTTGTAATTATTATTTTACATTCCTAGCTGCAGGAGTGTCTGTGTGTGGAATAAGCAGCATAGCAAGTGCAGAGGGGTTTTTTGGTTTTGTTTTATTACAGTAATCTGTAAGTGTTGTAATTCTGCGGGGCTCAGAGTTCATTCTGGCTAGTTGATAAACCTCTTGCAGTGTCTCCTTTGAAAACAGTGGTGCTTTGATTGACATCAAGTAATCGTGGGAGTTGGGTGAAGCAGAGTTGCATAAATAAATAGTCTGATAAGACTGGCTGTCGAAAGACTCAAGCAACGGACAGTTTATTACTCCTCGCAAACAAAGCCGTTCTGAGCACAAGCCATCCTGGGGGTCATGAGGTTAACAAAATGAAGGGAGGTCTAATACTAACTGGAGATTGAGAAGGAAGGAAGAAAAGCCTAAGAAAATAAACAATCTACAGGTAGTTATTTAAGAAGGACTCCGTGAGGGAAGAAAAGGTTGCCTATCACCCCCTACTTGTTCAAGTAGCTTTTATGCTTTAAAATTGCAAGTCGCTTTACTCCCAACAATATTATGAAATTTCTGCCTCTGGCGATTAATCTGCGATGGCTCGTTTGCACATGCCATTTGAATGTTCAATTAAAACAGGGATGGGAAACCTGCAGCCTCCCAGATGCTGTTAGATTGGACTTCAACTCCCATCATCTCTAGGCAGCATGGCCAATAGTCAGGGAAGATGGGAACTGTAGTCTAACAACATTTGGATAGTCATGTGTTTCCCACCCCTGGTTTAAAAGATGGAAAATTTGGATTTGGGGCAGCCACTGTGATGTCCTTCAGATGTTTGGATTACCTCCCCTATCGTCCCTAGCTATTGGCCATGCTGGCTAGGGATGATGGACATTGTAGTCCACAACATCTAGACGGCATCCGAGATGCTTGCCTGGCGCCTTCTTTGCATACCTTTAGGTGCCAGGCAAAAACAATTCTTTATAACCAGGCCTTTGACTGATTGAACATGCTATGGCCTTTTAAATTTGTCTGGGGGAAGGGAGTTATTGATTTGTTTTTGTTTTATTATGTATTTTGTGTTCTCATTTTGTATCTTTATGTTGTGAACCACCCTGTGATCTTCAGATGAAGAGCGATATACAATTTTAATAAATTCTAAGAATAATAGATAACGTTTGATACCCCTGATCTGTGTAAATGAGCCCTTGCATGCCAGTGGGTGATTTGCATGCATGTCCCAGCTGTCCTAGGTTAGCATCAATCATTCCTCCTTTCTAGATCCAATGCTCTTTTGTCCTGGTCCTTCCCAGCCATGACCCCCTCAATGCACCTACCAGAACTGCAGGAGCAGCCCCATTTTCCATTGATCAGCTTGCACTCTTCTGCATTGCATCCGTGGCACGGGCTCCCTACGTATGCAGGATCTGGAAGATTGCATTGATGAAACACAAAGTGGATCGTGATTCACGGGCAATGTAAATGCAATAAGTAAAAAAAATTAAAAAATAGATTGCTCTATAGATAGATAACTTTATTGCAGCTATAAGCTCAAACATATATACATAAATAGACACACAAATCAAGCCTCTCTTACAAACCATAAAAAACAACCAAAAAAGCAACAACAACAACAAAACATCTAAATAAATTAGATTTACATAGGACTGATGAAATAAAATATATACAATCAGTCAATGGAAATAAAACTGACATCAGCCTATGATGTCATCGGAGCTATTGACCTGGAAAGGGTGAAAATAAATTATTGAGATTCGTGTAATAGACCATTTCTCCTCTTGTGGTTCAGAACCGAAGTCAGATACCTTGCCACTTGCAAGGTTACCGTAGGGTTGGAATCCTGGAATAAAAAGGTAAGCTGCCTCTCCACTGGCAATCCAGAAAATTTTTGGATCAATGGGGTCAACAAATTTCTCCTCGCATTGCTGTATAAAGGGCAAATAAAAACAATGTGCAGTAGGGATTCCCTCGACCGCTCATCACATGAACATAAATCTGATACACTTCCCCTAGAGAATCTATGTGACAGGACCCCCGAGGGAAAGGCATTAAACCTTGCCCTAATAAACGCAAAACAGTGCTTTGCAGTAATAAGGGATGAGAAGTAAGATGGAAGGTGCTGGCCCGATGTAATACCCAAATGCCGAGGAGAGCATACTCCCCCACCCAACATGTGATTATGCTGCAGCTCGATATCGTCTAGTCTCAAATGGATAAGTTTTTTGGCGGAAATTAGATCTAAATTCAGAACTTCGGAAGGGGAAATTCCAATATTCAAAGGCTTGGCATGGATCTTACTTGCCCATGGACTGACAAATTCGTCCCGCCATAGGCATTGGGCTAGGTAGTAGTCCGGAAGTCTATGCCAGATTGTTAACCAAAAATTTAGAGTTCGTTTCCATATAAGTGTTTCTATTGATGAGATTTTCAATTCTAGACGTATCGCCGCGTTACTCACGCAAGGGGGGAGTTTCAAGAGACGACGCAAAAAATAATTTTGGGGCATCTCGAGGGGTGTTAGGTTGGACATAGCAGCCCAAAGTGGTGCCGCATATGAAAGTATAGCGGCTACTTTTGCTTTAAACACCCTCAGTCCCGAGGGTACATGCAAAGCCCCATCGGAATAGTAAAACTGAAGCAGGGCATGGGACATTGTTTTAGCCTTGTTCAGAAGATACTGGATATGAGATGTCCATCGTAAGTTCTGTTGGAAATATATACCCAGGTATTGAAATTTAGCTACTTGATCCACAGGCTCTCCATCCAACTTCCATTTATACAATCTTTGAGATCTAGAGAAGATCATCACCTTCGATTTAGAATGGTTTATGGCCAACTGATTTGCTTGGCAATATGCAGCAAAAATCCTCAGCGCTCTAATGAGGCCAACTCGCGAGAAGGATAGGAGCACAGCGTCGTCCGCATACAAAAGTAAAGGGCAACGGTAATCCGCAAGACGGGGAGCATGGATATTAACCTGGGCCTCGATTAAGGGATTTCTCATATCACTTATGAACAGATTAAACAAATAGGGTGCTAGTATGTCCCCTTGACGGACCCCCTTATTTATAGATACCGGGTTCGTAAGATCTCCTGCTGGGGTTAATCTTACTCTGGCAACAGAGCCCTCATGTAGTTGAATCAACAACCATAAGAGCCTTCTATCTATGCCCCAGGTCGCAAGCTTCTCCCAAAGGATATTTCTAGGGATACTATCAAATGCTGCCCTCAGATCGATAAATGCAGCACATAGATAGCCGCGCTTATTGGAAGAGTATTTCATAGCTAGATGGTGAAGAATTATGGCGTGGTCCGTAGTAGAACGGTTGGTTCTAAAGCCAGCCTGTTCATGGCCGATTAGATTTAACTCTTCAGACCACTGTGTCAGTTTAGACAATAAAAAGCGGGCATATATCTTCCCAAGTATTGAGAGAAGACTAATATTGCGGTAGTTCCCCGGGTTCGCGGTGGAACCTTTTTTGTGGATTGGGATGATGATCGCCTCCTTCCACGATTTGGGGATGAGGCCCGTGGAGTTTATTGCATCGAAGACTTTGGCCAGGATTCCAGCCCACCATTCTGGCTGAGATTTTATAGCCTCCGCTGGAACCAGGTCTGGGCCGGGTGCCTTACCCATCTTCAGTTGGCCTATCAAGTCTTTTATTTCTCCTGGGTCAGAAGGAGGCCATATAGGTAGATGGTTAGACAAGTACACCAAGCAGGTAGAAGAAGGTTCATCTGCATGAGCAAAGCATTTCCTCAAAAACTGTTCCCATATGGGTGCTGGGATAACAGTCAGGGGATATTTTCTGTTTCCTCTATTGATCAGTGACCAGAACTCGCGAGATCTATTCGCTTTAGATGCTGCGATTAGAGCTTGCCAGCGATTTGCTTGCCATGTGCTTTTAGCCTTTATCTGGGCCTGTTTATATGCTCGCTTGGCCTGAAAATATATAGATGGCAAGGAGGAAGCACCTGAAATCTTGTATTCATTATAGATTGAGTGCAAATGGAATCTGGCTTGTTTGCACTGCGAGTCATACCAGGGGGCACCATAATTAAACTGAGCAGGGTTAGCAGCTTGGGCTGGTAACGTAAAGAAGGCAGAGAGGTCCACCATGACATGGTTGAACAGCCCCAATAATACATTGGGGTCATGGGGAACCGCAGCTAAATGAGATAGTTGCACACTGCTTCTTTTTTGGAAAAAAATTCAAGTACATTTGGGCCTGAACCTTGGACCACCTTATTCTTCTTACATTAGACGCTGCGTTGGTTCCTAAACAGGTTGGATGGCAGTGCACAAGGACATGCCAAACTAAATCAAACATAGCAGCAAGTGGGAGGTGATCACTAGATTGGATATTGTCAACCTTAAAGGAGAGAGCTTTTGAAATCAGCTCACTCGACACTAAAAGGTAATCTAATACACTATTTGATTTCACCCCTAAGTGGGTGAACTCCCCCGGTACATCAGGAGGGCAGCAACCGTTCAGGGGCACTAGATTTAGGCGTATAGCCATTTGATAAAGAAATACTCCAGCCTCGTTTACTTTAGAGTCTTTCGAGACTCTCCCTAAGGCAAGTCTCAAATCATAATTATCGAGGCATGGGTCAGTCCACCATTTGGCTTTGGTTAGATCATCCCAATTAGCTGCTATCCGTGCATTAAAGTCTCCACCAATTAGATATTGGCTATTGGGGTATTTGTCTCGGCATTCTACTAAATGATCTTCTAATATTTCCAATCTGGCACGAAGTTCGAGGGCTGCACCCCCTGGCGGCAAATAAACGTTAGAGATTAACATTGACCCTTTTTCCCCAGACAACAGTCCAGTTAAGACATAAGGGGAGGCAGTCAAAACTAATGAGAGTTTGAAATGCAACTTCAATGAAATACCAATTACCAAACCACCTTTGCTCTGTTCCCAGTGCAAAACTTTTCTCCAAAGCAATTCCTAGCAACATACCTGTGCAATAAGTCAATGAACAAGTTGGTGTCCCTTGAAACTGGTAGACGTAATAACCACCTACGCAAGCTTTAATCTGTACAGGGATAGACCAGTGACAGCAGTTACCACTCCAGTCGGCGCAGGCAGTACGGGTTACTATTTCATCATTACGGGTGGGGTGCGATCCATTTAGCCACATGGGCGCATCTGTGTTACACCTATTGATTGGCACGCAAGATTCTGGCATGCGCTCTCCTCCACTGCCTACAAATCGATACCACCCTCTTTTATCACTGTCACAGTTATTTCCATCCCCGTAGGAAGTGCTTCGCCAGGGTTGATCCAGAACCGTGTGACTCGAGCACGGATCGGAGCAGGAACGGGATCCGTCTCCAGTGAACCCATCTTGACAGATGCATCGGCGGAGGCCTCCATTCTGCTCGCAGGTGGCATTTGGGTGGCAGTCTGAACACCGTACTCTAGCTAGTGAAATAGAATAAAAACAGGGAAATGGCTTTAGCTTAGCGGTAGAGCACATGCTTTCCGTGCAGAAGGCCCCAGGTTCAATTGCCAGGTTCAATCACAACAGCAAACAGTATCTCGTTAAAACAGGACATTTGTCTCCTTACCGTTCACTAGCCTCGTCGTCTGCGCAAAGGTGGAACATCTGAGACTGACTAAGAACAAGAGCAGATTAAATGGATGCTTCATACTTAGCCGTAAAAGGAAAAGCGACGATACCCAAGAACACAGGGCGACAGATAGCCAGGCTGAAAGGAAGACAAAAAGATATATATTATTCCCTATAAATTGCACTTTCTCATTTTCAGAACCTATTACTAAAAGAAAATCTGGCATTGCTAATAAGGGCTCATCTGGGCCAGAGTCAAATAGCAAGGACTGCTCCCTGTTGGTTCATGTAATCCCCAAAAATCAATACAAAAGCGACCCTTGTTTTAAACCTCTAGGCCTGTGAACAACTTACTTTAATAAGAGGGGAAATATATAAATAAAAAACTCATGGGCTCAGCTTTAAAGCACTCAGGAGTCACCGTATTTCAGTTGAGCTCCAATTGAAAACTAAAACTTTAGTTTTAAAGAACGGAATTTTAACCGATCACTCCCCAAACTCTTATAAGCAGTTTGCAGCATTGCAACACATGGTCAATACAGTAACCACCTTTGCTGATGTGTCTTTGATGTCTGCACATTGTTGTGTCTCTGCACATTCATTAGAACTAAAATTAATTTTGGAACATGTTGAGTTTCCTTTTGTTATCTTTTGTCAATTTTGTATTGAAATTCCACATAATGAAGTTAAGATTTTGACCTTGGCTTTGAACTCAAACTTTGAGATTTGGTGGGACTGTGTTGTCTTGCTGGACAGCCTTATACCTGCTTACCAGGGAGCCAGCCCCTTCAGACTCAATGGGTCTTATTTTTATGAAGACAGCACAGTATAAGACTACACTGTTAATCTCAGCAGAAGCTTCTTTTGCAATTATAATTGTTCATTTCTTTCAACATTTGTAAAAAATAATAAAACATGCTAGCATCACATTTCCGAGGTACATTTTCATTTTCTAGATAGAATCAAAGCTCTTTGCAACATTCGAAGCAAGTGATAAAGCATGCTAGTAATTCATTAGGCATGTTAGGAAGTTCCTTGATTGGTCAAGTTTAAAAGTACAACCCCTTGCCAAGTATCAAATCATGTCTTAATTCAACTACTATTGCCTGCCAGCTATCAGTTCCAAGAAATGTTCAGTATCATGGCAAGCCAGTTTCAAACATAGTCAAACTAGTTACCACTGCATGTCAGCTATCAAGTAACATGAAATGCACAATATCGTCGCAAGATCCTAATGCTGTTGTATGTCAAGCTAGCAATGACCGTTCCCCACATCAAATGGGGTGCGCATTTTGCGTGGTCACGAACAGCCCCCTGGGATCACGTTGCAGCTCCTGGCAGTTGGGTCTGGCACCGCCTTCCCAGGCTGGATACCTGTGGTCCGCCTATTCCAGCAGCCGCCCAATCCCGGCTGGGGAGGTGTTGCCAGGGGGATTGGCCAGGTAGAGGGAGGGAACAGACAGTACAGGAGTCAGTCATTACCTGGGAAGTGGTTGGCCGTTGGATCCAGAGCTTCCCCACCCTCCACTCCCTCAATTAATGCTTGTTATGCAGATTAACCTTTTATTTTCCACAGCCACACAGGCACACAGACGCTGCTATGACAAGGTCGCTGTTAAAGGGCCGGAAAGGACTTTCCCTGCATTGGCAGGTTTCGCCTTTCCCGTAGCAATTCGTCACAACTTTGGCGGTTGCAGGCCTTGGGCGGAATCCTTTAGTCATCTACCTAAAATGGAAGGGGGCGTGGGGCGATGACCCCCGCCCCCATTGCGGCGGCGATACCAGGGTTCCCGTTAAAGGGGTCTTAGGGGGAGGCATTGACCATACGCCCAGAGGTCGTCATTGCCCTCCCCCTCCAGCGGCAGCGAACAGGGGGCGGGCTATCTGCTTGAACATATGTTCTCCAGAGCTAGCCCACTCCTCACACATGCTGGATAACCCTGAAAATTACCCAGAACCCCGGCTGGGGGGCTGGGAAGGATAAACGCCCAATGCCTGAGCCAAGGTCTCCCTACATCTGAATATTAATAAAGTTGTGGCCAATTTAATCCCATAGAATGTTGTCACGTGTTGTTATTTCCTTCAGGAGCTGCCCGGGGTTCGGGGGGACTCCGCCTGACCACGCAAATCACTCTCCAATGTCATTATGCAGCATTTTATAGCTCCAACCTCTAGAGTAATTTCCACCAAACATGCTTCAGCTGCAAACTCAGAATAGCCAACAAATATTTGATATCAACATTTGCACAAGAGGACGTTAAGCTTTTTTTTTTTTTTTTGAAAGGCAATTCTTTTTAATTAAATGTCATGCTCTTGTGGGAACAAGAAGAACCAATGGAAGGATCACTCCATGCTGTCCTGATCATGGCTCGTAATATGCTAGCCCAGTATTGCACTGGCCCTCCCTTGCAGTAGGTTTTAAACCCTGAACAGGATGACATAATCCTTGTGCTCCCATAGCTTCTGCAGTGGACTTTTTGTTTCTCCTTCTCTCATAACACTAGAACTTGGGGACGTTCAATGATGCTGAACATTGGAAGATTTAGAACAAGCAAAACAAAGTACTTCTTCACAGTGCACAGTTAAACAATGAAATTCGCCCCCCCCTCAAGATGTAGTGATGTCTACCATCTTGGATTACTTTCTTAAAATATTAGAGGATAAGGCTTCCAGTTTGTTTCCAGACCCAATTCAAGGTGTCCATGTTAGCATTTAAAGCCCTCAATGACTTAGGCCCCAGATATCTGATAGATAATCAGAGGTGACCCTGTGGGTGGACAGGTGCTAGGGCTTTTCGCGCCCTAGGCGAGGGGGCGGGGCACCGTACGTCATGCGCAATGATGTCACGTGGCCCCGCCCCTGCCGCCGGGCGCCCCGTGCCGCCGCAATTTTCGCTGCTGGTTGGGGCGGCACCGGGCAGCGGCGGGGGGCGAGGGGCAGGCTGGCCAGCGCCCCCTCCATTCCCGACAGCGCTCGCTTGCTCCGCATCTGCCCCTTCTGCGGAGAGCGGCAGGGCTCGCGCGGTCTGGGTCGGGCGCGCCCGACCTCCGGTGTGGGGCTGTTTATGCGCCCCCTCCATTTCGGCGCTCTAGGCAGCTGCCTAGTTCACCTAAATGGAAGCGCCGGCCCTGTGGGTGGATCTTTCGCTCTCGAAAGTTTGGAGATGGTGACCCAAGAGATAGCATTATCTGTGGCACTGCTAAGTTGTGGGACTCCTTCTCCACAGAGGCACACCTTCACAAATTCATAGAATTGGAAGGGACACTGAGGATCATCTAGTTCAACCCTCTGCAATGCAGGACTCTGCAGCTGTCCCATACGGGGACCGAACTTACAACCTTGGCATTAGCATCATGCTCCAACCATCTTTCAAATGCTAAAGACATATCTATTTTGCCCTGGCCTTTGACACTTGAAGTGTGTGTTTTCAGGACCCACACTATACCTAGGATTGTAATTTGTTTCAATTGTTTTCAATTTCTAGATTTCGAATTGTCGCATCCGGCACAGGGAACTGGTGGTGAAGGGCGGGTGGTGATAGTCAGGATAGCTAATGTTCTCGCTCTACTGCCGGAGGCAGTCTGCCTCTGAAAACCAGTGGTTGGAAATCCCAAAAGTGGGAATCCCAAGCGTACAATTACAGGGATAATCCTAGCATCCCAGAGAGGGTGACCAAAGGATCATTAGGTATTGGAGAGTTCTGTTTCTGCCATTGGAGATTTGTGAGCAGAAAAGTTCTGCCACCAGAAGACTCCTCATTGTGACAGCTCTGCTGCCCTCACTTTGCCATTGATGTCCTAATGGTGGCAGGGCTCAAAAGTGGATGTCATACCCTCCAACGTTTTTTCTGATGAAAAGAGGGACATCCCATTTCATAATGATAATTTTACTAATTATACCCCACACATCTTACTGGGTTGCCCCAGCCACTCTGGGCAGCTTCCAACGTATATAAAAACACAATAAAACATTAAACATTTTTTTTTTAAAAAAAACCTTTCCCTATACAGGATTGCCTTCAGATGGCTCGGGGGGGTCAGATAACTGCATACCCTCCAACATTTCTCCAGTGAAAATAGGGACACCCTACCATACCTTCCAACATTTCTCCAATGAAAATAGGGATATCCTAAGAAAGAGTGGGACATTCCGGGATCAAATCAGAAACCGGGATGGCTTCTCTACGTGAGGGATGTCCCTGGAAAATAGGGACACTTAGAAGAAGAAGAAGAAGAAGAAGAAGAAGAAGAAGAAGAGTTTGGATTTGATATCCCGCTTTATCACTACCCGAAGGAGTCTCAAAGCGGCTAACATTCTCCTTTCCCTTCCTCCCCCACAACAAACACTCTGTGAGGTGAGTGGGGCTGAGAGACTTCAAAGAAGTGTGACTAGCCCAAGGTCACCCAGCAGCTGCATGTGGAGGAGCGGAGACGCGAACCCGGTTCCCCAGATTACGAGTCTACCATTCTTAACCACTACACCACACTGGCTCATCCCAGACTTGGAGGGTCTGGGATGTGCCAGCCTGCATCAGCACAGATCACAGAAGGTGTTGGATCTTCAGGATCATAGTCCTCTGATTTCCCTGGATAAACACTCACACACAAAGCCTGACAAGGGAGAAAAAAATGCTCCATCCCTGGAAGTATTTTATTCTTCTATTGAAATAAAAGGGATGGGGGAAAACCAAGTTCCAATAACGGGATGGGGGGGGGGAGTTGTCCTGCCAGGACCTCCACCCCATGAAATCATTGATCCAGTTACCCCAGTTTTGCCTACAATGGCAGGCGTCTGGTTTCCAGGGTTCCAAACAGGGGCATCTCCCAGGCCTACCTCAAGTTCCAGGGATTGAACCTGCAGGAAAAGCAGATGCTCTACCACTGAACTACAACCCTTTTGCGCTGATCAATGAAGGCTTAAGAAGTGGACGTTCCTCTGCCACTGACTATCCCTTCCCCCAGACCTCCACAAGTTCACCTTAAGCACATCCGGCTAGGTGTTCTTTCGTTCCGGCTCTCCTTAACCCACCCCTATTCCAAAAAAGTTGGTTATGTGTCTGCTTCTCCCTTAAAATGTGACTGCCAATAATATCCCCCAATCACATAAATTACCTAAGTTCAGCTGTTGCCCTGTAGAAACTCCACCATTGTCAAATTCTGGGAACAGTTAATATTCTTAACTGTTCTTATTATACTTACCAATTGATGCCAAAGAAAAGAAAACCTGGGGGGCTAGATTTTATTTTCCCCTTATATAGCCTTTGGAAAAGGAAATGTTTCTAAGGCTGTTTAATCAGCTTTATTTGTATAGCTAATAACATAAACTAACCTTTGGGGTATGTGCACACATTTCCTTTTTCCTGGTTCTTAAGTTTCTCTAAGTTGCCAAAAACATAAATATCAACTGGTGTGTGAAAAGAGGAGGGGGGTTCTTTACAGCAAAATGTGGCTGTGCAGAATAATCCAATTCAGGGTTGCAGCCAGCAGCCAGCCAGTCAATTCTGCTCTTTTTTTAGGAAGCTCCATTCCAGTCACCTCCTGGTCAGTCACCATTCCACAGGAGCCGGCCTGCCCATAAAGTGGTGCGAGGCAGTTACCTCAGGCGGCAGATGCTCAAGGGGCAGTGCCCTGGAGGCACGCCTCTCACCCCTCCGCCACCACCAGCAGTGCCGGCTTCCAGTGAGATCTCGCAAAATGTCACCGAAATCTCATGAGATCTCATCGTCATCTCATGAGATCTCACAAAGGACACAAAATCTTGCCAGAAGCCGCAATGGCTCGTCACCACTTTGTGGCAGATGCACCAACTCTAGGGGACAGAGGTGTCTTGGGCCCCCTCAATATTTGTTTGAAGGCAGCCCAGCCTCCTCAATGTTGAGGGGGCCTGGCATGACATCACAGAAGACTGCACTGGCCTGTGTGGCACTGGGAGATGTGTGTGCATGGTGTCTGGGCCCAAAGAGGGAGTCCCAGAAAGACCAGAGGTGCAATGGGGCTTTGTTTAAGGCTGCTCAGCCTCCCCGCCTAACAGCTGAGGCAGCAGCAGCAGCCATGTTCCTGCGTGTTCTCCAGCCTCCTGCCAGCCCCAGAGCTTCAATTCCAGTCCTGGATATTTGGGGTACAGTATTTTTTTTATTTTTGGAGAGTAGGGCTTTGGAGAGAGAGTGGTTAAGAGGGCATTTAGAGGGTATTTAGAAGGTGTCCCCCACTTATGCAATTTTCACTTACCCATGTGGGGCACGCGAACATAACCCCTGTGTAAGTGGGGAGTTGCCTGTATATATCTAATAAATAGAAATAATAAAAAATTAAAAGCAGCACAGACTGGAATTAGCGTGATTTGCCCACCTTTAACCTTGGCAGGACACAGGCTTTTCACATTTTCTGATCGCGATTGGAACGAGTGATCTGCCTTGCAATTTTGCCCTGTTGTTTGACATTTTACTTTGATTATTCTACAATAAATAATAAGGGTCACAGACACCGTTTGAAGAAAAGAGCAAAAAGAAGCACCAAGCTCATTTTTCAAAAATAAAATAAATATAAAATAAATGTTTGGCGTTTCACATATCATATGAGCTTCCTTTCTCTGCCACCCAAGAGCGCAACTCAATCTTTTGCCCAAACAACCTTGTGGTTACCTTCAGAACAGAAGCCAGTTGGATTCAGCAATGCCAGCTTGCAAACAATGATGCAATATTTAAAAAAGAATAGGGAGTGGAATAGTTAGCTTGCTTCTCTTGTTCATGGAATATGCCTGGACCTTGGCTAACTCATTGGAGTAAATATTGGTCTTTGGAACAAAGCAATCTCAAAGCTGCCTTGGGATACTGAAGAGCTTTCAAAGAATTTATTGATTCAGTAGCCTCAATTAAGCAAAGAAAGGCTTGACTGTACATTAAGAAGTGTCAAGTAATTGGAGTTTAGCCACTCAAGATCTTACATCACTTCACCTGGAGACTGTTTGTTTCTTTCAAGGACTGCTTCAGTTCTCATTAGCAAATGCGGCTCCATTAAGGTGAGTGAAGCACTGCCAACCTCTGTTGCCCTCAACCAGCCCTAACCTGCCTGCCTTCTTTCTTAACAACCAATCAGGAGGTGGCTCTCTCTGTCCTTGGCTCCACCCACTCTTGGTCTCCCTGCTTTCCACCCCACCAGTCCCAATGTGTACCAGCCACCACTGCTCCTGATCCCTGACCCCCACCCCTTAAAAACTCATGCACATACTTTGCCCCAACCTCCACCCACCCAACCTGCTCAACTTTCATAGAAGCATAGAAGGGAGCGTCCATCACAGATGGCCATCTAACCTCTGCTTAAAAACCTCCAAGGAAGGAGAGCCCACCACTTTCCGAAGGAGTCTGTTCCACTATCAAACAGCTCTTGCAGCCAGAAAGCTCTTCATGATGTTTAGCTAGAATCTTCATTAGTTTGGGTCCTACCCTCCAGAGCAGGAGACAACAAGCTTGCTCCATCTTCCATGTGACAACCCTTTAGATATTTGAAGATGGCTATCCTATCTCCTCTCAGTCTCCTCTCTACCAGACTAAACATAAGGCTTGGTTTCCAGACCCTTGATCATCTTGGTCGCCCTCCTCTGCACACGTTCCAGCTTGTCAATATCCTTCTTAAATGGTGGTGCCCAGAACGGGGCACAGGACTCCAGGTGGGCTCTGACCAAGGCAAAATACAGTAGAACTATGAAGTTCCCTTGATCTGGACACTAGACTTCTGTTGATGCAGCCTAGAATAGCATTAGCTTTTCTTATTGCTGGTTCAGCCTGGTTCAGAAGGCTGTTTAAGAACATTATCATCCTGATCATTAAGTCATATTGAAACAAACACCCATTTGCTACTATGTATAGGAATTTTCACAACAATAGTCCCTGTGTGTTAAGGAAGGGAATGGAGTTTTTATTTATTTGTTGCCTTGATTCCCCACCTTTTTCTCCAAGGAGATCAAGGTGGTATATATGGTTCACCCCCCTCATTTAATCTCAACAATAACCCTGTTAGGTAGGTTGGGCTGAGAGGCAGCGACTGAACCAAGGTCATCCAGTGAGCCTTCATGGCCAGTTGGGGATTTGAACCCTGATCTCGCAGGTCCTAGTGCGACCCTAACCCAGAGGTAGACAAACTAAGGCCCGGGGGCCGGATGTCAGGGAAGAGCCAGAACGCGCAGTTTCGTCAAGTAGCAGGGGAGGGTTCTGAGCAGGAACTGGCAGAAGAGGAAGACAGGGAACTGAAGCACGAAGCAGAACGGGGGGGGGGCGTAGACAGGAGGAGCAGGGGGGCAGGGATGGTGAAGAGCCGGTAGGAGGAAGTTCAGACTCAGAAAGGGGGGTGGGCTTTCACACCAGCACAGGCAAGGAAGGAAATGAAACGTAAAGATCAAAGACGTCTCGTGAGGTTCCCACGCCTACTTGGTTGGTGCCGAAATCGAAGGAAGCCACTCCCCGAATCTGACTCGACAGGTTCGGACACGTGATTTTGAACTGCAGCTGTTCTTTGTATATATGTAATAAAGACTGTAAATATCATGCTGCGTGTGCTGGAGCTTTACACCGGATCCGGCTCAATCGCCTTCTAAATCCAGCCCACAGACAGACCAGGAATCAGCGTGTTTTTACATGAGTAGAATGTGCCCTTTTATTTAAAATGTATCTCTGGGTTATTTGTAGGGCATAGGAATTCATTCATTCCCCCCCCAAAAAATATAGTCCGGCACCCCACAAGGTCTGAGGGACAGTGGACTGGCCCACTGCTGAAAAAGTTTGCCGACCCCTGCAGTCTAACCACTAGGCCACATTGACTGGCTGTTCCAGTTGTCACTACCAATGCCCTTGGCAGCCACATCCAGGCTGAGTATGCATTCGGCGTGCTTGAGATGGGGCTCCATGCAAAGGGAGATCCTGGACCAAGCATTGATATGTGAATAGAAGATGTCATAGCTGCCAAGCATGGGCTGGCAAGGTACACAGCTAGTCTGAGCATTCCTGCACCACCACCACCCCACACACTGTGGGGAAGGAAAAGGAATATATTTTCAGTGGCCATTTTTCCCAACACACACATTTTGTGTGTGCCTGTATTCCAAATGTACATATACATTTTTGCAAAGCAACTTCCTCTAATATAATGCATTTTGGTATGCTATTTTTACTATTATATGTGCTTTTGTGCACATTTCACTCTAGTATATGCATTCTTTGTGCACATTACTTGGCTGGAGAACTGCATTTTAAAATTAAGAAAAAAGCAAATTTGAGAAGAGGGTGGTGTTTTGGTTTGTCCCTTAGATATATATGAATGAATTTGGTAGGTTTGCCTTTAAATTAAAACTGGATAAAATTTCTTGCCATCTGTGGTTACACAAGGAAGGATGTAAGGCATCTTACATATTCAAAGTTCCTAGGGAAACCTGCATCTTTAATTCAGCTTCTGCATCTTGCCATTTCATCTTCAGTTCGATCTATTCAACTCACTGCCAGCCCGACTTGCTGGTTATCTATGCAGGAGCTGAATAAACGAGATGGCTATAATTCAGTGCACCTTAGAGTAGGAGAGGGCAGGCTTTGGGCTTATGGGATCTAACCTTTTCCCAAAAATTCCAGGGTCAGCTGGAGGAGCCAGGTTCAAATGGCGAAAGTCACATCCACACCACTGTGATGCAGCTTTAAACACTCACAGCTCACAGATTCTTCCCCCAAAGAATCTTGGAAAGCTTATAGTTTGTTAAGGGTGCTGAGAGTTGTGTGTCGAGGTCCCCAAGCCACCCCTCAAATAACTCACACCTCACACAGAAATTTAAGTTTAAGGTTTTTGGCATACTTTTGGCCACAACTTTATTAAAATACAAAATGTGAGTGGTTGCTTAGGCATTGGTTCCGACTATCTGTCCCCTCCTGGGGACAGACTGACATCTGCCCACCTTGGGATGTCAGTAAAGGGAAAACACTTTGGGGAGAGAATTGGGGTCGGGTGTCTAGCCCTCGTCTCTCCCCTAATGTTCCCAGAGGCTCTAGCGTGGCCCTAGCCCCTGACCAGGGGGTACGGACAAAAGCTTGGTGAGCCCCTGGATTCCTTTAATGGAATTCCCCACGCAGCAGCAGCATTGGAGGAGCAGGCACAGCCAATCCTTACCCCTCCACCAACCAATTTAATAACCAATGCCTAACCGCAACCTTACATGTTGTGACTAATTGCTACGCAGTAGGCGAAAACCAAATGGCACCAGCCAATCAGCCAAGTGGAAAAATTCCTACCAGGCCCCTGCCCCAAAAGCAGACGACCCCATGACAGGCATAGCAAGGTCAACGCACAAGGCTAAATTATAGGGAGGGAGGGCGGGTGATCCAAATGCACGCAGCAAAGAGGGGCCCCACGCTGCGTGCAGGGAGAATATATAGCCTCTGGGCTGTCCATCAAACATTGCAACATACAAATCTCCCCAAGAACCCACAGAACCCAATCACATGCCTTAGCTATCTATCCGATCCCGCCCAGCAACAGAGGGGTGTCCTGTTAGCCCCCACCGCAACACGTGCTCTCCATGAAGGAGAACTCGCTTTGTTAGGAAACCCCTATTCCCCTCACACAGATGCAAGTCCCAAAATGCAGCAATTAAAATTGCAAATGTTTGAGTTAATATGAAGTGCAAACTGGGCGTTTGAGCTGTGCCAACAGGAAAGCTTCATCAGAGCAGCCTGCAGACCTCTTTCTATGGGACTGGACATTTACTTGGGTCTGCTTTGGTTAGCAACAAGGAAGCTGAGTTAGAGAGGCTCAAAAACTATTCCAGGCTGCTGTACAGTGGCAGCTGAGGTTCATTGGGACCAGTGGGGCAGAAGGCAGGGAGACCAGCAGTGTATGGAGCCAGAGCCAGCCAATCAATCAACAAACAAACAAACAAACAAACAAACAAACAAACATTTATTATTTATACCCTGCCATTCTGGCTGGGTTTTCCCAGCCATTCTGGGCGGCTCCCAACCAAATATTAAAAACACAATACAGCATTAAACATTAAAAACTTCCCTAAACAGGGCCGCCTTCAGATGTCTTTTAAAAGTAAGATACCGGTAGTTGCTTAATTCCTTGGCATCTGATGTGAGAGCTTTCCAAAGGTCAGGCGCCACTACCAAGAAGGCCCTCTGCCTGGTTCTCTGCAACCTCACTTCTCACAGTAAGGGAACTGCCAGAAGGCCCTCGGAGCTGGACCTCAGTGTCTGGGCTGAATGATGGGGGTGGAGAGGCCATTTAGGGCTTTAAAGGTCAGCACCAACACTTCGAATTGTGCTCAGAAACGTACTGGGAGCCAATGTAGGTTTTTCAAGACCGGTGTTATGTGGTCTCGGCGGTCGCTCCCAGTCACCAGTCTAGCTGCCGCATTCTGGATTAAATGCAATGACAGGCAGAGCCATGTCCTGATTGGTTGGCATTAAGAAGAGAGGCAGGTGGGGGCTGGCTCAGAAAAGACTGAGGTGAATAGGCCAGTTCTCCATCCTCCATCATGGGCCAATCTCCACTCCTGCTGAGAATGATCACCACTGAGCCAAAACACACACAATCAAACCAGTGCATTTCTTTCTCTTGTCTTTATTTGTTTGAATACTTTCCCCAATCCCCATGATCAGGTCAAGATTCTTGTAAACAACTCTACCATCCTTCAAAAATCAATGTTATCCGTGCTTTAAGGAAAACTACAGCTCTTCCTTTTGTACAGTTCTTTCCTTCTCCTTCTCAGGGTCTTCTTTCTTGGCTTTGGATGAGTCCTGATAAACAATCAAAGGAAAAAAGTAAGTTATGCAACAAAGACTCTTCATATCAAGTTAGCGTTAGAACGAGCAGCAAACTGTCCAGGCTGGTCTTACAACTTGGGGGTTGGCCAATGGCCTTCTGTGAAGGACTTGGGCCCCACTGGATTCGAGAAGTCTTACTTCTGGGTAGACATGCTTAGGACTGTGCTATAAGTTCTGAGACACACATTAGCCCAAGAGGTGTGGATCAGGTAATTTCACATTGTGAATCCACAAAGACAGGATTCCTCAGGCATGGGTACATGAATTCATTGTGTACAAGACAATCCTGACACCACCTTTAAACATAAATGTATACCTTACCTTCTTTCTTGCCTTAATTTGCTCTTCTAAGAATTTAGCAAAAGCATCAAGAGTGTGTTCGCCTTTGTATGGGACCACCTTTGAGGAGGAAAAAACAGGGGGGAGAGGTGAATGGAACAGTGAATTGTCTGTTATTTTGTGGACTCATAGGGCAACTTGGTACATGCTTGCCCTACAGACATCCTTTAAGACAGATATTGGGTTGTATACTTGGAGTAGACTCATTGAAGTTAATGCACATTACTAACTTTGGTTTATGAATTTTGCTCAAAGTAGGACTTAGCTGGATACAGCCCATTGTTCCAATGCTTATGAAGGTCCCAATCCATATTGGCATTCGGCTTGCTTTTGAAGACATAGACGAAGGCATTTCCCTTGAACTCTCAACCTGAATCTTTTGTTTTAATTAATGGGATTGTTTTTTTATTATTTCATATTTTAATGCTGAATGTTTCTATTTCAATATTTATGGACCTGGTACATATATAGTAAACTGTTGAGAAGCCAATTTGGCATAAAGCAGTACATAAATTAAAATAGCAGAAAGTGCCTGGCATTGCTCAGGAATCCTAAGAAACCAGAAATATCAGTGCACTGTTGAAATTGGGGGGTTAAAGTCAGTGCAGTTTTGAAACGTTCAGTCTGCCATCTTGATTCAAAATGGCATCCAAGTGAGTCCAAACTTAGACAAAAACCTGCTCCTTGATCTGAAGAACTACCATGAAGAAAACTGCTTACAATATCTTAAGAGGTGTCCAAATGCCTAGAGAACAGACAAAGAGACAAACAACTTTCCAGAATAGATTATGGTTGTTGTTGTTATTATTCCGTTTTAAGTTACAGGGTAAATTTTGGTTAAACTATGAATTTTTTTTTAATGGTAGGAGCAGTTCAATAATGGAACCAATTACTGAGGGGCTCTTCTACACTAGTAATCTTCAGACAGAAACTGGACATCCATCTGATGGGGATGCTCTCACTCTGGATTGCCTGCATCAAGCAGAAAGTTGGACCCAATGGCATACAAGTCCTCCCTCCACCCTCCAAATCTGTGATTTGATTATTTTGTTACAGTGCACAGCCAATTGAGGGAACTAATGGCAACACATCCCAGCTGCCAGCCTTCTCAATTAGTATTCCTAGAGGGTGAAAACACATCAGGCCAGGAGCAATGCAAAACAAGAAAAGGAAATGCATTTATATTCCAAAAAGAACCAAATGCCCCAGGCTTCTGTAAACAGACACATTTTTACGCCACCTAAATGCTCAGGGCTCCCTTTTTGGTTCATTAGAATCTGGGCATGCACACACAGCACCAGAGTGCCTTCCTAAGAGATTAAATGAGGACAAATGTCTCTGAATGTAATTTATGTGTGGGGAATAGGGGGAGAGAGGAGGGAAAAAATGAAAACCTGAGTAATGTCTTAATTATGAAAGAGTGCCATTGAATGGAATTACTTGGCTCCAGAGGTGATGTTCTCACGTCAGTTAGATTATCCATCCAAATGGTGGAGCACAGCCATTTGTTTGATGTATTTTTTTATTATTATTTGTGACCTCCTTTGTTGTAAGACTAATTCCATGGTTGTTGTTTTTTTGAAAAGCGCAAGAGAAGGGTGGGTCTGAAACGTAATCGGGAAGAAGGCGCCAGAAGTTTCTGTCGCACCCAGAAACGTTTCAAGCATTGCTTGAGATATTAAGTGTGCATTAAGATGTGGGGGAATGCTGAATTCGTTCCCTGAATATAATGCTAGTGCTTCTGTCCTGTTTTGTAATGTTTCTTTCACGCTGCAATACCTGTTGCATTTTGGAACCATAGCTTTTTGACCAATCTGCCAGCTAAATTTAATTCACACCAGTGGGTGTGCTCTGACTAGGGCTGCCATACTTCAAAGAGTGAAAATCCGGACAGAGAAGTTGTTGAGCTTTGACATGGGTTGACATATGTCCGGATTTTCCCGGACAGCAGCATTCCAGATATTTCCAGGAAATTCCAAACGTATGGCAACCCTAGCTCTGACACACCCACAAATGTATTTGTACAGTATTGCTACTCCCCTATCTTTCTACAGACGTGTGCATCTGTTTATCCATGATTCACGCATGATAACAACAAGAAATGTAGTTAAAGGTAGATAGCCGTGTTGGTCTGTCATAGTCAAAGCAAAATAAAATAAAAAAAATTCCTTCCAGTAGCACCTTAGAGACCAACTAAGTTTGTTCTTGGTAGGAGCTTTCGTGTGCATGCACACTTCTTCAGATACCTGAATATCTGGTATACCAGGTATCTGAAGAAGTGTGCATGCACACGAAAGCACATACCAAGAACAAACTTAGTTGGTCTCTAAGGTGCTACTGGAAGGAATTTTTTTATTTTATTTTGCTTTAACAAGAAATGTAGTTTCCCTTTGCTTTTGAGTCCACAGAACACCCTTGTTTGCTGCAAGAATTGCATCCACCCCCCCTCCTATTTCATCACAAGACACCCATTACCCATAAGCACCCAATGAGGGTGGAAAACATCTCACCTCCGTTTCAGATCCTGCAGGAAAGTACCTGAAGAACGGGTACCGTTCCAGGTTGATTAACAGAATGTCATTTGCCGTGAAGTCTATTTTGGCAATGACAACGTTTTTCCGGCTTTCGTACAACTTGCCAAATTCATCCCATACAGGTAGCAGTTTTTGGCAGTCGTGAGACCAGGGTGCATCTGGGATTGAAAACCAAGAATATGCCATTTAAAAATAAATAAATAGTGCTGGTGCTGGAACTTATAACACCTTCTAATGGTGTAGTCAACTAGTGAGTGCCGACAGAACTGTAGCCAAAGTTAGACTACTGAGAAACAAAAGAGAGGTATTGGGATTTTTATTTTTTTAAAAAACTTTCAGAGGGGAATCCTGGGAACTGTAGTCTGCTAAAGGTGCTGGGATTGTAGCTCTGTGAGGCCAGCAGCCTAAACAAACTACAGTTCCCAGGATCCTCCATGACTGTTAAAGTGGTCCAAGTGTGCATGAAATGTATGCCATGGGAGTGAAAACTGTTTTGGCTGCAAGCAAATTGAAACTAGCAGCATTTGCTTGAACATACACACGCCGACTCCATATCAGCTCAGCGTGCCACTCTGCTGCTGTCTTCAATAAAATCGAGTAATTCTTTCCCTGTGAGAGCTCATCCGCCAGAGTCTCCTCTTCAGAAGCGCAAGTGATACTCACAGAACAGGACAAACACGTGGTTCTTCTTATTAAAGACAACCCGGTCAAAGTTGCTCCCAACCAGCACTTTCACCGGCTTCTTATCCCAGCCTTCTTGGATTTCCTCGCTGGATTTATGTGGCTAATAAGGGGGAAAGAGATAAGGGTGGATGTCAACAGGGGCTCATCTTTGAAGCTGTGCTGGGTGGTTAAGTCCTTGGTGAGGCTTATCTGGCTGGCCACATGTTCCCTTTCACTTTAATTACCAGCTGTCTGCTTTGTCCCATAGCAGGAGAGCAGAACTACTCAACTACAGTAGAGCAATTTGTCAAAATCCCAGGGACATAGAACGATACTTTATACCGAGTCAAGCCATGGGTCCATCTATAGTATTTCAGGCAGAGGACATTCCCAGACTTACTGGGAGATGCCAAGGACTCACCGTGAGACCATCTGTATACAAAATAGATGCTCTATCACTCCATGGCCCTTGGTGAAATTCTGAGTCAACCTCCGCTCCATCTAGTTCAGTATTGTCTACCCTGACTAGCAGCAGCTCACCAGGGTTTCAGGCAGAGTTCTCTCCAAGCTCTACCTGGAGATGGTAGGGAGTGAACCTGGGGAGTGAACCTCTGCACACAAGACTAATGCTCAGCTACTGAGCTATGTCCCTTCCCTGTTGTAAGGCACTTTCCCCAATCATGTACGGAATAGGGAGTGGATTTCCTTCTACTCTGTTCCCTCAGCATCTTCTGATTCAATATGTCTGGCATTCCACTCATCTCAAACAAAAAATGCACTATACAATGCAGTCACAGCAAATAACATAGCACCAAGACCATGGCGTCATTTTACGTGGTTTTAAAACATTGGCAGTCCATACAGGTTCTCCATAGACAGGTTTGTGAGGCTGGTGGAAGAACTTGACTTTCTTTTCCCCTTACATATGAAAAAAAGGGGGGACCAGGTTTCATCAAAGGTGTTTTCTTTTATAACCCCATCTGCAATTCTTCTGAGCCCAGTTAGTCGTTCTGAACTAGCAATATCCCAAATATTATTGAACCAGGTATCAATCCACCTGGGATCCCACCTGGCATTCCACTCATCTCGAACTCTGGCTGAGGATTTATATAGTTCCTTAGCAAGATTTATATACCACTTCATCAAAATATATAGGCAGTTCACATAACGCTGCATGCAATATTGATTAAAAAGAGCAAAAGCAAGACAGACTTTAAAAACAGTAGACATAATAAAATGATCAAGACAGAGATAAACTCAGCAGATATTAAAGACGAATGTACATATGAAAAGTACGTGTCTGGGAAAGGCTTGTTGCGACCCCGCCCCCCGCCCCCCGAGGTTGAATAAAGACACTTAACAGCAGTATTTTAGCTTAATGGGCTAAAAAAGGCCACAACTTTATTGGTTACAGATTGTGAGCGGTATTGGCTTAGGCATTGGACCTAACCGACTATATCTGACTCCAGCCCGTCTGCGCGGAGTCCAGGAAGGGTTAACCACCAGTAGGTGGAGTCTTGCTGATGCACATCAACTAGGAGCTCCCCCAGGGTCACCGATAGGGGTCGTGGCTTGGGCCCTAGCCTCCCCAGGCTTTGGACAGGGCGATGCCCTGGAATCCTTTAACGGAATACCCTTCAGTGCGCCGGGGTAGTGATGGCGCTACCTCCCCTCCTCTCTTCTCCAGCAATATCCCAATGCTTAACCGCCAAACCTTACAAAGCTGTGACGATTTGCTACGAGGTAGGCAAAAACCAAGCGGCCGGTGACAATTTGCCAAGTGGAAAAAGTCCTACCAGGCCCCTCAACGGCGACCAACCTGTTGTAGCGTGGGTTAATGATTTCAGCAAGTGATTTCAGCTCTCTGACATAGCAGGCAGGAGACAGCTTCTTCATGTAACAACTCTTTATTCAGTCAAACAAGACTGAGGGAACTGAGGGTAGGGAAGCTACATTTATAGGGACAGAGGACGGGCTAGGAAAAGATACGTTTTGGAGGAAACAATCTCAAGCAATCACACAGCTGCTTTTTGGTGGGAACCAATAAGACTGAGGATCCAAACACAGCAACTTGAATGCACCAATAGTAACTGTTCCTTCTGGAACAGGAAGGCAGTTACTTTACCCTAATGTGATTACAGACAATAGTAATACAGATATGATAACACTTTGAATCAATACACAAAACAACCGAAGTCCATAGCAAGGCCAAAAGAGATGGAAAAACCTAAAGGGCGGGAGGGTGGGAAAACCGGAGCAGCTGGAAGCACGAAAAGGGGAGAGCTTCCCACTGCATCCTGCTTAAATCAAGCAGGCCACACCCCCAGACCAATTAGATTGGTCATCTGGGCAGTGACGCAGCAGGGAATCTCCCCAATCGCACAGGACTGACCACACCCCTGCGCACGTGAAGGTGAGTGCCCGCAACCCCACCTCCTCCTTAAGGCAGAAGTGGCTTTGAAACCAACCAACCAACCAACCAACCAACAACAGCTTTTTTTAAAAAGAAGACAGACAACTCTGAAGGAAACAGCAAAGAAAAATTACAAGACTATAGCTAAAAGACAGCAGGGTTTAGTGCAATGGTGGGGAACAGTTTGGTCTCCACAAACCAAATCCTTATTGTATTGTTTTAACATTCGATTGGGAGCCGCCCAGAGTGGCTGGAGAAACTCAGCCAGATGGGCGGGGTACAAATAATAAATTATTATTATAGATTATTATCTGCCTCGTGGGCCAAATTTGACATGGCACTATTATTGCTGGTGGGTGAATGCCTGGGAACCACAGCACAAAGGGCATTGCTAGCCCTACGCTCAGTGCTGTAGGGAGCGTTGATCATAGGGTTGGCAAAGCATTTTCTCCCCAGATAAGTGGGAGAGAGAAAAGCCTGCATTTTACAGGCTCCCTTTGGCTGCCAGCCAAAGAACCCAAAGAACCCAGCGATCATCAACTGCCATCAACATTACAATTCCTAGAGTGGTTTAACTTTCAGGGAGCCAGGCCAATGAAACCGACAAATTGTTTGCCATGGTATACCAAATGAAAAGCGTGACCTTGTTTGCTTCCATCCCCAAAGCTCACCTTTGCTTTTCCTTCTAAGAAGTTCCAGCAGAAGTGCCGTAGATTCTCTGGGGTCACTTCATCGGCAGGCATCTTGTACTTGACATTACTTGTCAAGTTCAGGATTTGAACAGAAGGGACTTCTACCTCTGTTACCCGGAAGTACTCAATCACACGGCCATTTCTGGTTTCATCAGTATCCACAAAGATGAACATGATCTGAAGAATGAAAGAAGCAATAAATATTTCTACCGCCTTACATCCCAGAACAGTTTCCCACCTTTGGCCCCCAGACGTCGTTCGGATTATAACTTCCATCACCCCTGACCATTGGCTATGCTGTCTGGGGACAGTGGGGCTTGTATTCCAACAGCATTTGGGGCCTCAAAATGGCTGTCCTAGACAGTGCCTGAAGACTGATTTTTATTTTATTTTATTTTATTTTATTATTTTCAATCAATCAATCAAATCTTTATTACGGTCCAGAGACCCAACAATTCATTACAAAACAATACACAATTTCAACAGCCCTCCTTCAGGTTACACAAGCATTTTGTTCAGACTTAGGAATAGGGATCATTGGTTCTTGCAACCACCGATAGAAACTTCGCCACTGCTAATGTTCTGTCCTTTGTCCAGTCTTCCAGTAGGAACCTGACATAGTAAGCCTCTGATTTTCCCGGGAAAGGTACTAGCAAGGGTAATATCAGTTCAGCCCTGGCTTGCTCGAATTTCACACAGTGCAGCAAAATATGTTTTATAGAGTCAATGTCTTGGGCACATGAGCATAGTCTGTCCTGGTATAGAACTCCTCTCAATCTGCCATCCAACACTGCAGAAGGAAAGACGTTAAGTCTGGCTTTTGTAAATAGCTTTCGGTAATTTGGAACTGTCAGATTTTTAATATAAGATGTTAACTTAAAGGCATGCCCATATTGTACTCTTACTGCCAGCAGACTGCAGACTGTGTGATCGATGTTGCAAGTCACTGTGTGTAATGTCCCAGAGTCTTTGCTTTAAAGTCTTTAGGGCACCTTCATAACCCAGGCAATAGAGTTGGGTGTGTGACAGACCAATAGAGGTGGCTTTTTTGCCATTGTTTTCTGCCAGTTGCTGACATACTCCTCATTGTTCAGGTGTTGATATAGACCCTCCCCTAGCTCAAACACTGCAATCTTGAGCCAATGTTTTGGTGCAGCCCACCATGCCTTAGTTGAAATTGGGCATTCACCAGCTTCTAATAAAAGTATGGAGTTGGGGATTTTTATTTTATTTTATTTTATTGTGAACTGCTCTGTGATCCTCAAGTGAAAGGCAGTATAGAAATTAAAAAACAAGAACAATAATTTATTTATTTCATTAAAAAATTTATACTGTTTGATTGTAGAAAAAACGTCAACACGCATGTTCAAAATGATATCTTTATGGATGCTTTTTGTTGCATATTTCCTTGATATTTCCTTGATATATTTGTATGAAACTGCAAGTTATAAATGTGTAAATAAATTAAAAAAATCTACTACAGGGAACCAAGCAGAGGGCCTTCTCAGTAGTGGCACCCGCCCTGTGGAACACCCTCCTGTCAGATGTCAAACCTATAAACAACTATATGACTGGGGCTATTTCTCATATTGCACGGCTGCTCGCCCCCAGTCCGTCACATACAGACTGCCTTTGGAACTGCATTTGAATCTAGGCTTGCGAGATGATCCCAGGAAAGCAAACATCTACAATGTCCTCAGAACTCTGACATCCAATATTTGCAATCCAGGAGAACTCCAGAAAACGGCATTATACCAACCTTCCCTCTGAATTCCGAGGCAGCAGATGTATAATTGTCATAAGCTGAGCCAAACATGTCAGCGCTCTTGGCCATGAAGAGAACGATGTGATTTTCAACGGGCACGTCAAAAATCTTCACAGATGTCTGGAAAACAAAACATCAGAGTTCTCTCACAGAAGCCTGGCAACAAAGGTCATGATCCAGAAAGAGACTGAGGGTTGTAGTCAGCTACTCAGAGTAGACCTGATGAAATGAATGAACCTGAATTCATTACTGCCCCATTCAGAGGCGGCAAGTCTGTGGGACCATTTCAAAGTTTCTTGTTGGAGATATTCTAGTAATTGGGGGCTGGAGGGTTTACTACGAGAAGCCCACTTCCGTCTTCAACCAGGAGGTGGAATTGCAGGCATCACGACCGACCCTGCGTACTGGGGTTGGGAATCAGCCCAGTGTGTTCGGGGGGACTTCCCGCCCGCATCACTCTCAGGCCGACCAATCAGGTCGACCTGGGGGCGTGTCTTGCTGCCCTTTAAGCAAGAAGCGGACGGGAAAGCCTCCATTTTTGCCCCGCTCCCCAGCTGTTTAGGTTCACCCACCATCCCGCCCTTAGGCCTAGCTCTTGACCTTGCTATGGACTTCGGTTGGTTGCCTTGGTTGGCCAAGGGGCCTGGTAGTTCTTTTTCCCGTTTGGACGCCATTCGGGTTTTTTCACCTACCTCATAGCAATCTGTCACAACTTTGGTTTGGCAGTTAGGCATTTGGAAGAATTTGTCATAGAGCTGAGGAGGGGAGGTAGCGCCATCACCTGCCCCTATCTTGAAGGGTATTCCGGTAAACGGATTCCGGGGGCGTGGCCATGTCCGAAGCCTAGGGAGGTTAGGGCCCAAGGCACGCCGCAACGGTGATCACAGGGGGGGTTCCATTCGATGTACATCAATGGGGCTCCTTACTGGGGATTAACCCTTCCCAGACTTCCAACACACTGGTTGGGGTCGGATATATCCTGTTAGGGTCCAGTGCCTAAGCCAATAACGCTCTACATCTGTAACCAATAAAGTTGTGGCCTTCACGCCCATTAAAATGTATGCAACGTGACTGTGTCTTTACTTCAAGGGGAGGGGAGGGACATAGCCATGCAAGGAGATAGAAGCAGCTCACATCCCTGCTGTATTGAGCTCAGCAGAGAAGTCTGGTCCATTAGCGCAAATGGGGCACGGACCCACTCATCTCAGTGTACCCTCAGTCATAGAGAATGCCCCGGATCATCCAGGGAGCCTAATGATCAAGTGGAGACCCATACTCAGGTCTCCCCAGTCCTAATCTGAGACTCCAAACACTCAGGCACCACCAAACTCACCTCAAGATTATACTCTATGACTAAATCCATGGTGAATGTTTTTATTAATCCAGTAAGGTCCACTTTGTTCAGTTTGCCTTCTTCGGATGCTTCATTATGAACGGGCTTTCCCTGGAGCACGAGAAATATTCGATTTAACAATAAAGCGGGCCACATTCCCTGTTAACATTTACATGGGGAGGGCGAATCGTTGGATTCAATTGCTGCCTTGTGCCTTTCGAGAAATGGTGTTTGAAAAATGACAGCCCTCTTGTGGCACAATGAGTCAGTGCGTCTGGCTGCTAACCAGAAGGTTGGTGGTTCGAGCCCACCCAGGGATGGCTGGGGGCAGGATTCCTGCATTGCATTGGACTAGATCCTGCATTGGACTAGATGACCCTCGGGATCCCTTCCGACTCTACAATTCTATGATAAAGCAGCCTTCTCTAACCATCTGCTTTGTGTGCAGAAGGTCCCAGTTTTAATCCTTGGCCTCTCGAGCTGTCTGAAGCCCTAGGGTGTCCTGAACTATAACTTCCATCAAACAAAGTCATCTCATTTTTTTAAAGAGCCGCAACATTTTCCCATCGGTCAAAGCATAATGGCTGTGTCTAATCACATGGCAGATCGCAGTGGCCATTTCTACTAATGTGAAAAAGTTGCACTGTTCTCATTTTATCCAACTAATTAGTTGAAGCATTTCACTCCAGCAAAGAAAAAGGCTCCGTGAGTAGATCACAAAATATCACCTCAGGCTTCAAATATAAAAGACATAGAACAAAAGGAAAGGCAATTGGGAGTTTGAAGGAAAACAACAAGTCCAGACACTAAGACCACAATGGAGTTCTTGTAACAAGCAGCTGGAAGGAATAAGAAGAAGAAGAGTTTGGATTTGATATCCCGCTTTATCACAACCCTAAGGAGTCTCAACATTCTCCTTTCCCTTCCTCACCCACAACAAACACTTTGTGAGGCGAGTGAGGCTGAGAGACTTCAGAGAAGTGTAACTAGCCCAAGGTCACCCAGCAGCTGCATGTGGAGGAGCGGGGAATCGAACCCGGTTCACCAGATTACGAGTCCACTGCTCTTAACCACTACACCACATTGTTGAAGGAGAGGAGAGCCAAAAGCTGCTGGCCTGTCCCTGTTCCCTTACAGCTTTTTATATATCATGTATTTCTGCACTTTTTCCACTACATAGGGATCCCACTGGAGAATGAGTTTAAACATTAGTATATAAGATACACATGTTAATAATACCTTTTGGAACACAACCACCACGTCTTCCCTGATGCCAAAGTCAGCAAAAACCTCTTCGCTGGATGTTACTCCAAACGGAAGTTCAGGGACATCTCTTGCAGAATCATAGAAAACCTCCACAGCTCCACCTTGAAGCCTCTGTATGGGGGGGGGGAGAAACATAAGAGGAGCCCTGCTGGGTCAGTCCAGTGGCCCATCTAGTACAGCATCCTGTTCTCACATTGGGCAACCAGATGTGTGTAGGAAACTCACAAGAGCCCTCTCTCCTCCTGCAGCTTCCAGCAACTGGTATTCAGAAGCATTTCTGCCTCTGACCGTGGAGGCAGAGCATCGCCATCATGGTTCGTAGCTACTGATAGCCCCTCCTGGTATGTCCCACAGAGGACCCTAAGGACCATGAATAATAATAGCTTCAGGGTCCCGGGCCCTAAAGAAGCCAGATTATCCTCCACCAGGGCCAGGGCCTTTTCAGTGATGGCTCTGACCTGGTGGAATGCTCTGTCCCATGAGACTAGGGCCCTGCAGGACTTGATCTCCTTCCGCAGAGAGCTATTCTGCCTGGTCTTCAATTTAGCCTGATCCTTCATTCCTTTTTCCCTTCCCTTTTTCTATGAAGAAACCCTTCTGAGACCCCACATTTAAACTCTTCCCTGGTCTCTTTCCTGGCCCTAGCAGGACTAACTTGGCCAGTTAGCCCTGGCATTGCTACATTTATGTTGTACTTTATGCTGTTTTTAAAGTCATTTTTAATCAATGTTTTATATTTGTTGTTAGCCGCCCTGAGCCCGGTTTTTAAATCGGGAAGGGCGGGGTATAAATAAAAATTTATTATTACTTATTATTATCTTTCATGAATTTGTCTAAGCCACCTTTAAAGTCATCTAAGAGTTGCACATCAACAACCGGACACAACAGGCAACCTAGGGCTGAATTTGCACACAGACTCAGTCAGCTGCAGTTTAGAACCTCAGATGTTATTATGTTTGTTTGTTTGTTTGTTTGTTTGTTTGTTTGTTTGTTTTGCTAAATTTCATGGTACTCCAGGTGGGGTCTGACCAAGGTACTATTACTTCCCTTGATCTGAACACTACACCATTGTCAATGCAGCCTAGAATTGCATTGGCTCTTTTTGCTGCTGCATCACATTAATTACCATCCACAATAGTTTACCTTAAAAAAGCCAATCACCACCAACTCCTCGGAGTCTACGAAGGTTTTGGCCTGGTCTGTGCTATTAAGAAGTACAGTACTGAGTCCTATTTGTCTCCTGACCCATGTAATGAAGGCAGAAGCCTCTCTAACTCCTGTAAAAAAGAAGAAGAATCAACAGGTTTATCAGCAGGAACTATACAATTACCAGAATCGTTAAACAATCAATCCCTCTTTCCCATAGGACACTAGTAATTGTAGTTCTGTGATGTGAATAGTGGATCTCCTTATAATCCTCAGCACCCTTCACAAACTACAATTCCCAGGATTCTTTGGGGCAGCTATGACTGTTTAAAGTGGCATGTGAGCACTTTAAATGTATGGTCCAGATGGGGCCCAATGCCCCACATGTCCCCACTTGCCCTTTCCCACATCCAAACAGAGCCAGTGTGGTGTAGTGGTTAAGAGCGGTAGTCTCGTAATCTGGTGAACCGGGTTTGATTCCCTGCTCCTCCACCTGCAGCTGCTGGGTGACCTTGGGCTAGTCACACTTCTTTGAAGTCTCTCAGCCCCACTCACCTCACAGGGTGTTTGTTGTGGGGGAGGAAGGGAAAGGAGATTGGTAGCTGCTTTGAGACTCCTTAGGGTAGTGATAAAGCGGGATATCAAATCCAAACTCCTCCTCCTCCTCTTCTTCTTCTTCTTCTTCTTCTTCTTCTTCTTCTTCTTCTTCTTCTTCTCACCTTAAGAGAGTTTGACTGAGAAGTGGGGAACCTCAGACCAGGAGCCTGAATGCGGCCCTCCAGATCTCTCTATCTGGCCCTCAGGACTGTCCCACCTCTCCCAGGTCCTGTTTTGCACCCTTGAGTGTTTTTTGCCTGGCTGGAATATGTCACTGAACTCTAACAGTGCCTGTTGGTTGCCTGGATGGAAGATAGGGAGAGAGGGGTGTGGAAACGAGTCTAAATGTAAATATTCACATTCACTGCTCCGCCCACTTTTAACTCTGACTCCTCCTACCGCTGGTATGGCATGTGTCCCACAGAAGATTGCCCAGAAGGAAATGTGATCCTTGGGCTGAAATAGGTTCCCCATTCCTGGCTTAACTAATGCACGGTTGTGCCTTTCCTGTGTAATTGGATGTGCTGCCAATTAGCTGCCTAATCACCAGCCTTCGCATCTGTTCAGGTTTCTTCAGGTCAAGGCACTCTCCTTTTTATTATTATTATTATTTAAAGAGAACCCTGAAAAGAGCACGTCCTGGTGTGATTTACGTGGCAACTCTGGAAAGCACCGTTTAGCCCGCACCCCAACCCTGCACAAAATATCGACTAGCAATTTAATCCGGAATGATTTCAGGATCATTCCGCAGCTTATTGAGCAGACTGCCTAACTGAATTAGGAGGCAGAAGCAAAACCGTATGTTTTTCCGCTAAACAAAAGGGGAAATGCAAAGGCGCTGAGAAGCAGTGCATGAGCTGTTCAGTGCTGAAGCTGAGCTTTCCCCAGTGGGATGGGATCCAAAGTTTTAACTCCTGAAAATCCATCTGCTTAAGTTGAAAGCGGTTTTTAAAGATTTGACCAATTGAGACCCTGCAACAAAATGTTGCAGTATGGAGATTGCAGCCACTCTGTTTCATTCCCACCTCCCCTCATTCCAACACTATACAGGTCCAGTATACCTGAAGGAGCGTCTCCACCCCCACCGTTCAGCCCGGACACTGAGATCCAGCGCCGAGGGCCTTCTGGTGGTTCCCTCACTGCGAGAAGCAAAGCTACAGGGAACCAGGCAGAGGGCCTTCTCGGTAGTGGCGCCCGCCCTGTGGAACGCCCTCCCATCAGAGGTCAAAGCGATAAACAACTACCTGACATTTAGAAAATACCTGAAGGCAGCCCTGTTTAGGGAAGTTTTTAATCTGTGATATTTTAATGTATTTTGATATTTGTTGGAGGCCGCCCAGAGTGGCTGGGGAGACCCAACCAGATGGGCGGGGTACAAATAATAAATTATTATTATTATTATTATTACTACTACTACTACTACTACTACTACTACTAACAACATCTGAAGGGCCAGGGAGGGCCATCTGCTTAAGTTGAAAGCGGTCTTTAAAGATTTGACCAAATGAGACCCTGCAACAAAATGTTGCAGTATGGAGATTGCAGCCACTCTGTTTCATTCCCCCCTTCCCCTCATTCTAACACTAACAACATCTGAAGGGCCAGGAATTCCCCATCTCTGGAGTATGCTGGCATCTGGTGATGCTGGCAGATGACATGTTCAGAGTGTGCTTTTTCTGAGCAAAGATTTAGGTCCCTGCTATGAAAAGTGAACATTTTCATCCCATTTCATAGACACACACAGCCAACTATTCCCAATGCAGTGGGCATATTTTGTGGGGGGTGAAGTGTTTTGTGAAACCACCAACCTTTCCACCCAGCCCTAAATGCCCCTGTCCTTATTCAACACTCTGGCATGTGCTCAAATTTATTAAGTTTTGAAATTATTCCATTGTATGTTTGAGAGCTGGGCACAAGCTCCCCCTTGTGAGCAAACCAGCATATTTGCAGCTGTGTATGCATTTACCTTTGCAATCAACAGGGTTTTTCCTGTCACCGTCTACAAAAAACTTCAGGGTCGGATATTCCAGGATGCCGAATTCCTTTTTTAAGTCTTTCTGATCGGTCACATCCACTTTGCCAAATCGGATATCCACAGATTCCTTCTTCAACTGTTCTGCAGCTTTGGCAAACTCTGCAGCCAAGCTCTGAGAAGGTCCAGATAACGGGATGTCTGGAAAAAAACAAGACAAAGTAAAGCAGTTGCTTATCCACATTGGCTAGGATGCCCCTTGCCTTACACAGAAGAACATAAGAACAACGGCCTATCTATTCCAGCACCCTGTTCTCACAACAGCCAACCACATGCCTGTAGAAAGCCCATAAGCAGCATCACCACCAGGTCCAGATTTAGGTTTGATGAGGCCCTAAGCTACTGAAGCTAATGGGGCCCTTTATAGGTCCAGCTGTCCTTTGTCAACAACAAGTTGTCGCTGTTTTTTGTGTTGAATATATGCTATTTGGTAATTTATGGACCTAATAGGCAGGACCGGTGCTAGCGATTTTGGTGCCCTAGGTGAGGGGGCGGGCCACGTGACGTCATTGCGCATGACGCACGTTGCGGAGCGGTGCCCCGCCCCCTGCCCGGCCGGGCGCCCCCCGCCGCCACGGTTTTCGCCCCAAGTTCCTTGCTTCGCCGCTGGTTCGGGCGGCGGCAGGGGGCGAAGGGCAGGCTGGCCAGCGCCCCCTCCATTTTGGCGCCCCCCGCCGCCGCAGTTTTCGCCCCAAGCTTCTTGCTCCGTCACTGGTTGGGGCGGCACCAGGTGGCGGCGGGGGGCGGGGGGCAGGCTGGCCAGCGCCCCCTCCATTTTGGCGCCCCCGCCACCGCAGTTTTCGCCCCAAGCTGCTTGCTCCGTCACTGGTTGGGGCGGCACCAGGTGGTGGCGGGGGGCGGGGGGCAGGCTGGCCAGCGCCCCCTCCATTTTGGCGCCCTAGGCAACTGCCTAGTTCGCCTTAATGGACGCACCGGCCCTGCTAATAGGTATCTAAAGCCATTTGCACATAACAAAATATGTATTTTATCAAAGTAATTGTTGAACTGAAATACAATTAAGAAGAAGTATATTAAAAATGGGCAAACCAGTGAAATTTGGGGGAGCAGGCTAGTAGGCGGGGCCCATTACTTACATCATAGGAGCCCACACAACACAAAAACTGTTGCTGTATGTAGGTTTTATTTTGTTTGTTTTTTATCTTATATTTTGGAAATGTACATCCAGGGTTTTTTCCCTTTAAATTTTTTTGAGGCCCCCAATAGAGTGGGGCCCTATGCTATAGCTTGTTTCGCTTATACGTAAATCCGTATATCTGTGATCCCCACAGAAGAGAATGAGATTTGGCATGGGTTTGTGTACAAGTTGCATACGCTAATGTATATTTATAGATGCAAATTTAGAAAGAACTATGCTAATGTAAATAGAATTACAGTACATCTTCCTAGTGGGGAGGACTGTGACCAGGTGAAGTGTGTGTTTGCTATTTCTTTATTTCATTTACTTAGCAAGATTTATATACTGCTTAATCAAATAGTAATCTCTAAGCAATTTATATATTATATTGTGAACTGCCTTGAGCTCTACAGATGTAGGGCTGTGTACAAATTTCAACGATAATAAATGCATTGATAAATACATCAATAAAACGATGCAAAATATTCGTTGAAGATTGTAATAAAGCAGGCTTTAAAAGCAGTAGATGTATTAAATGTATCATAGATAACATCAACATTAAAAAAATGTACACAATAAAATCAGGTGTCTGGGTAGGTTTGCCTTTAAAAAGTTTTTAGTGGATATCAGAAACAGTGCAATGAAGGCTCTGCCTAATATCAAGAGGCAGGGAGTTCCAGAGGAAAGGAGCTGCAGCACTAAAAGATTGATCTCCCACAAATATGACACAAACATTACATGGCATATGTAATAGTGCCAGTAACTATTAATAATAATAATAATAATAATAATAATAATAATAATAAATTTTTATTTATACCCTGCCCTTCCCAGCCAAGACCGGGCTCAGAGCGGCTAACACCAATAAAATCACAACAAAACATACAAAACAATCAATTAAAATGCAGGTTAAAATATGATTTAAAGTTTAAAATGCAGCCTCATTTTTAAGTAGCCCACCAGTCAAACCATAAAGGAATGAAACATGAGGGTTAAACTAAAAACAACCCAAAGGCCAGGCGGAACAGCTCCGTCTTGCAGTCCCTGCGGAAAGATGCCAAATCCCGCAGGGCCCTGGTCTCTTGTGACAGACCATTCCACCAAGTCGGGGCCAGTACTGAGAAGGCCCTGGCCCTAGTTGATGGGAAACTTCTCTTCAATTACTGTTTACTGTAGCAGGGATGTTCAAATGAAATTGATTGTTGGGAGATTAAAGACAGATAAAAGGAAATGCTTCTTCATAGGAAGTTAACCTATGGAATCCCCCCCCCCCCCGGAGAAGAGATGGCCACCAATCTGGATGGCTTTGAAGAGGATTAGGCAAATTCCTGGGCGACAAAGCTATAAGATCCAGAATTGCTTACTTGTATCGGGTTATCAGACCGTTACAAAATGAATGAAAGTAACACAAAGCAACATCAACAGAGGTTTAGCTCAGGCCCAAATAAAGCACAATGTAAAACAAGCTTTAAAATGCCAAATTTCCCCTGGCAGATCACAGCATGCCCTTTTGGCAAGGAAAGATTTGGCTAGCAGTAGTCACAGTGACAAGATTGCCTCCAGTTCAAGAGCCAGAGTAATTCTGTTACCCTACAAAGGGGGTCTGGAAATGACACTGGTCCTCTTTAGCCAAATAAAGACAGCAGCATCGTGGAAAGAGTTCAGATTTATTGCAGACTGCAGTAAGAATAAATGATCCAGAGGAATTCTCCAAATTCTGGACCCCGGATACAAAATTCTCAAGGCACTTTTATAACATTCTCTTTACATGATTAGCCCATGAGCGATCCCTTTCAACAAAATGATTGGATAACAGACCCCTAAAACTAATTTCATTGGTCAAAACAGCTTGTTCCTAATTACTATGGCAATAGGTATCTTTAATCATCTTAGAGTTGGAAGAGACCCAAGGGGCATCTAGTCCAACCCCCTGCAATGCAGGAATCTCAGCTAAAGCATCCATGACAGATGGCCATCCAACCTCTGCTTAAAAACCTCCACGGAAGGAGAGTCCACAACCTCCCGAGGGGGACTGTTCCTCTGTCGAACAGCTCTTACTATCAAAGTTTTAGTAATCAAAGCTTATAAATTCACTATTCTTCTGTCCCATACAAAATGTTGCTTTTCTGCTATCTCTTACATGAAGACTTGTCTGGATCAGGAAAATTTATTGTTGTCCTGGCTTTGAAGGTTCAAGGCCAGTTTCATTCTGCTATGCAGAGCTGATAAGAGAGGCCCTGTTTGTTAGCGAAAACACAAAAATGCATCTTCTATTCGCAGTTGGGGGGGGTTTACAAGGAGAAAATGCTTAAACTTCCAACTCTGTGATTCTGACTCAACAGTGTGAAAACATAAAGGGGCCTCAATCCTTAATTGACTCAATTGACAGAGATGATCTGATTGATACTGGACATCTCTGGCTTTGGGATTTAACAAGCATTACGTCAAGTGTGTAAAACAAATGCATTAAAAATCTCTGTTTAGTAAGGTATCGGCTTTTTGTTAAAACTAAGTAGCAAGCTGTCACAGCTTCAAGGCCAAGGCAGCATGGAATTCCTTGCAAAATAAGCAGGCAGGGGAGAGATGGCTTTATTTCCAACACATTTCCAATACAGGACAGTGGCAAAGATATGTTGCCATTCTGGACTCACAGCTGTCCATGGAGGGAGGCGCAGGTTAATTCTGTATCCAGGGCAGCAGTCTACCAGCTCCATCTGGTACGCAGGCTGAGACCCTACCTGCCCGCTGACTGTCTCGCCAGAGTGGTGCATGCTCTAGTTATCTCTCGCTTGGATTACTGCAATGCGCTCTACGTGGGGCTACCTTTGAAGGTGATCCGGAAACTACAACTAATCCAGAATGCGGCAGCTAGACTGGTGACTGGGAGCGGCCACCAAGATCACATAACACCAGTCTTGAAAGACCTACATTGGCTCCCAGTATGTTTCCGAGCACAATTCAAAGTGTTGGTGCTGACCTTTAAAGCCCTAAATGGCTTCGGTCCAGTATACCTGAAGGAGCGTCTCCACCCCCATCATTCTGCCCGGACACTGAGGTCCAGTGCCGAGGGCCTTCTGGCGGTTCCCTCACTACAAGAAGTCAAGTTACAGGGAACCAGGCAGAGGGCCTTCTCGGTAGTGGCACCTGCCCTGGGGAACGCCCTCCCTTCAGATGTCAAAGAGAACAACAACTATCAGACCTTTAGAAGACATCTGAAGGCAGCCCTGTTTAGGGAGGCTTTTAATGTTTAATAGATTATTGTATTTTAATGTTCTGTTGGAAGCCGCCCAGAGTGGCTGGGGAAGCCCCTCCACAGAGCCCCTCCTCTCCTTTCTCTTTAAGCTGACCTTGGGAGCACACAGGCATTAAAATAAAAGGCCCCTTCCAACCAAGCCCCTCTAGATTTTGCTGGCCTCCAGCTCCCATTAGCCCAGCCAGCATGACCAATGGTCACAGCATTCTCTGCAACAGTGAAGGAGAAGGCTGAGCTACCATAGGAAGTTATGGCTCATTACAGCGACCTGAATGCAGAAGTAAATAACTTTCCTGTATTTATTTCTCAAGACACCGTATTATGTAACCGTCCCATCCGAAACCGGCATGGGACAGTCACTTTCATTAGACTTTTGATAAATGGCTAGAAGGTTTTAATCCGTTCATCTTAACTTGCTGATCAGTTGCAAATCCCCGAAACATTTATTTTCATCATAATTGCCAGGAGACCTCCATTAATCATCCTCTAGCCTGCCACAGCCATCAGCCGCCTTGAAATAATACCCAGCAGCCTCCTTGGCACATTAATTATTTCATCTAATGTCTTCTATGGCATTCAATAGAGAAGAGAACTCAAACAGAAGACTTTTGATCCTTGCCTGTTAGGCTTTTATGTAACCACATTTGGGGATGCGGATATTCAAGAATCATGGATCTTAGCGCAATTTGTGAGTGGAGTCCCAACCAGGGCAGCCCAATCTATTTTGCCCAATCTATTTTGCTACTTAGGATGAATGGCAACATGCAGAAGCTGGCATGAATAGCAGTTGGCTCCCACTTTGACACAGAGTCAGTGTGATGTAGCATTTAGAGCAGAGTTTCCCAAATTGGGGTCTCCAGTTGTTTTTGGACTACAATTCCCATCATTCCTAGCTAGCAGGACCAGCGGTCAGGGATGATGGAAATTGTAGTCCAAAAACAGCTGGAGACCCAAGTTTGGGAAATCCTCGGGTGCTCCCATAACAGCTAAGGTGACGAGCCAAGTTCGCGATCAGACTTTGGTGAAGGCGGAAAAGGCGTTGTATTTGTGGCTGGAAGACGTGAACGCCCAAGGTGTTCCCGTCGATGGTAACATGATGGGAGAAAAAGCTCTTGACCTGTACGCGCTGTTAAAACCTCTTACTGAAGAGGGGAGGCCTTGTGACGAGAAGGAGTTCAAAACCAGCCAAGGTTGGCTCAACAGCTTCAACCTAAAAAACGGGCACAGCCACCTTAGATTACAGTGAACTAGCCTACCTCTCTGAAAAAATCAAAGAGAACCCAAGGGCCAAATACATCGAGGAATGGAGTAATTTTTTTGCTTTACCTAAAAGAACGGTGTAACGCAAATATGGCGCATGTATTAGATTAATCCACGTCAAATTCTGGAAAGATATGATGAATAAGTACAAATATGAAAGTAAACGTAGGTATAATAATTACAATAATATGGATGTCAGTGTCATTTACCTTTTCTGTTTTCTTTTTGTTGAGATATACTTGGATTAATGGAGAGAGTTATAAGGGAAGTCTATTAGAATCAAAATGATATATACTGAGAATATACATATATAAATTTACATATTTTATTATTATTATTATTTGTCTTTGTAATGAATGGAATTATTAGAAAAACAATCTTGATTATGTAAAGCATTAGTTTGTTTGTATGTTGGTATGTATTTTGTGTGTTGTTTGTTAGTATGTACTTTTTGTGTTGTAGGTGGTAGTGTACGTGATAGTGTATGTGATAAAAACTTAATAAAAAGAAATTAAAACAAAAACAAAAACGAGGCTGCACCCGCCAATAAACAAGCGGTGAAACCCTACTCCAAACAGTTAAAGAAACTGATAGAAGAAAAGGGCTATCTCCCTGAACAAGTTTTCAACACTGGTGAGACGGGGCTCTTCTGGAAGAAAATGTCCAGCCGCACGTACATTTCGATAGCAGAAAGCCAGACGGCCCAAGACCATGTGATGATGTTGTTTTGTTGCAACACAGCCGGGCATTTAATAAAGCCCGGCTTGCTCTGTGGGTCTGCAAATCCTCGTGCCCTATAAGGCGAGGACAAACACCTCCTGCCTGTGTTCTGGTAATCGAGCAAAAAGGCTTGGGTGACGGCAGCAATATTCCTGGATTAGTTCCACCGTTCCAGAGGTCAAGCAGTACTTCGAAGAGAAAGGAATCGACTTTAAGGTGTTGCTGATTGTTGATGATGAAAGGCACAAATACAGGATGGGTGACACCTGGCTTGAGAGCAGTACATGTGAAAAGGATCTAGGAGTCTTGGTAGACCACAAACTTGACATGAGTCAAGAGTGTGATGCAGCAGCTAAAAAAGCCAATGCAATTCTGGGCTGCATCAATAGGAGTATAGCATCTAGATCAAGGGAAGTAATAGTACCACTGTACAGACCTCACCTGGAATACTGTGTCCAGTTCTGGGCACCACAGTTCAAGAAGGATACTGACAAGCTGGAATGTGTCCAGAGGAGGGCAACTAAAATGGTCAAAGGCTTGGAAACGATGCCTTATGAGGAACGGCTTAGGGAGCTGGGTATGTTTAGCCTGGAGAAGAGAAGGTTAAGGGGTGATATGATAGCCATGTTCAAATATATAAAAGGATGTCATATAGAGGAAGGAGAAAAGTTGTTTTCTGCTGCTCCAGAGAAGAGGACACAGAGCAATGGATTCAAACTACAAGAAAGAAGATTCCACCTAAACATTAGGAAGAACTTCCTGACAGTAAGAGCTGTTCGACAGTGGAATTTGCTGCCAAGGAGTGTGGTGGAGTCTCCTTCTTTGGAGGTCTTAAAGTAGAGGCTTGACAGCCACCTGTCAGGAATGCTTTGATGTTGTTTCCTGCTTGGCAGGGAGTTGGACTGGATGGCCCTTGTGGTCTCTTCCAACTCTATGATTCTATGATTCCCGGCCACCCCGAGGGAGTCTGGTTTGCTCATAGCGACGTCGAAGTTGTCTTTCTGCCCCATAGTGCCACCTCCGTCATCCAGCCTCTCGACCAAGGCGTAGTTCGCTGCTTCAAGGCCGAGTACACGAGTCTTATGTTCTTGCAAGTCTGCAACGCTATGGACGCTGATCCCAGTCTCAACGTGGCTGAGCATTGGAAATCTTTCAACATCGCCGATTGCATAAAGGAATGCGGCTGTAAGTGTGTTGAACCTATGGTCAGAGAGACCCAGGTTCAGATCACCCACTCAGCCATGAGACTCACTGGGTGGCCTTGGGCCAGTCGCTAATCTCTCAACCTAACCTACCTCACAGGGTCGTTGTGAGGATAACACCAGGGGGAGAACCATGTATGCTGCTCTGAGAGCCCTGCAGGTAGGGTTAGATCAAAATATAATAATAATAATAATAATAATAATAATAATAATAATAGTTCCTAAGCATTTAATTCAGCGGGGTAAAGTGGTGCATCATTAGAAAACAACATGGATGGGGAACTTTTTCAGCCTGAGGGCTGCATTCCCTCATTCCGGGGGCCACATACCTGTGTGGCCATGGGAAAAATCAGTGTAGTCAGACATGCACAACTTTCCAACCTCTATCCAGGCAAGCAAGTGGTTTTATCACCATTTGAGGACACATTCCAGCCTAGTGAAATTGCTAGATCAGGGCATATAGCCAAGCCAGTGAAGGGTGTGGCCTCTGGGGCATGGCCTGGGCAGAGTCTTAAGGGCCTGATAGAGAGAGGCCTGCATTCAGACCCTCGGCCCAAGGTTCCCTGCCCCGTCACATGATGGAAGCTTATCTTGCTGCACCCTGAGCTCCTTGGGGAATTAATAAACTAATGATAATAATAAACTAGTAATAATAATAGCAGCAGCTGCTGCTGCTGCTGCTTTGGGGGTCTCCACCGCAGAGGGAAAGCAGTTTATAAGCAGTGGAGGCTGACCTATTCAGGCAAATTTTCAATGGCCCCATCAATCTCAGACTGCCTTCAGCCAACCCCTACATGCCATTCTTCTTACTGACAAGGAGCCAGGGGCCGGCTCTTGCTTGTCATTGCCTCTGTCTCCACCCACTGCTGGTCTCCCAGTCTTCTGCCTTACCAGTCTCAATAGGCAGCAGCCACCACTAACGATAAGTAAAGGAAGGAAGGAATAGGGCACCCCTCACTACACACAGCAGATGTGAGCATCGAGGGCACTGCTCCAAGCCAAGGCTGGACTTTGTCCCAACACCGCTGTGCGGGTTGTATGACAGTCAGGCCAGCCAACTCAGGCTACAGCTGCGAGCCAGCTTTCACTTTTGCCTAAAAACAACAGCACGGGACACAGGAAAGGATCTGCAAAGGGCAACCAGGGACCCAGCAGTCATAGCGAGAGGATCAGTCAAGACGTCCACCCACTCCCCCAATCCTGAGGACTGGTGAGTACTACAGAGGCTTAAATGTTTTAGAGGAGGGGTTGGGGCACTCTGTTTGTGCCTGCCCGGTGAACAAATGGTCGTATCCAACTCTAGTCCTACTCAGGGGAGAAATTAATGGACATGATCAGTGCTTCTTCTTTAGAAGTTGTGATGTAAGTACCACACATTTGGTGGGAGGGAAAGTTGCCAGTACTGTGTACCCTTCAGTACCCCCAGGAAAAAAGGCACTGGAACTAAGGGACATTAATTCTAATGTGTTTACTGTGAGTAGAACTTTGCTAGATGCAAGCCAAAGTTGCGTGTGTGTGCTGACAACCAGCCCTCACTCTCAAATTACAAAAAATAAAAAATGCAGACAGCTGTGGGCACTGTGCAATATGCTATTTTGGGGTTTGCTCAGTGCCCATCAATGCTTCCGTTATAGGGAAAGGATCACGGCACATAGGTAGGGAGCTTGCAGAAAGTCCCTAGATGCACCCCTGGAAGTGGAGAGAAAGGGAATGTCCTGGGGAGAGTCCTTCCCCACCCCATTCTAGAGAACAAATTTTTGATCCCCCAGAGTTTCATAATTCTAATGAACATACTTTTCTTTGTCAGAAGAAAAGCAATATGCATTTCCCCCCTGTTACATAAGAAGGTCGAAGAGTAAGCTGCGTGAATAAGCCTCTTCTAAGAAATTCAGTGACTCACACACAACAACACATTTTACATTCAAAATGTGTTTTTCCCCCCTCCACCGCATAGAAAACACACAATACCATATTCACCTAGTATATCTTTGTTTATTTTTTGTAAGAAAGGCATATATGACTAGTCTCCAAGGAGAGGGGAGAAATTCAGTTCTGTTCAAATTGTAACGTGAACCTACCACTTTCCAAAGCAATATGCAAACCAAAACACAATTATCCTTTAAAATTTGCACTTTGTGTTTTTCGATGCTGTTTTCCGAGCCAACCAATGTGCATAGAAATGCGTATATTCATGAAAACAGCATATTAAAATGCATTCTATCAGTGGAAATTACTTGCATTTTTTTTACTTCAGGAAAAACTGCATTTAGAACTCTGTATATTAGGGGGAAAATGTTCTGAAATGCTAGTGGGCATCCATGAAGACTTAAGAATAAATAAATCACAAACCTAGAAATATGGAGAACTGGGGGGAAAGGGAAAGAGAAAAAAACCAAAAACAGAATCGACAAGCTCACTTGCTGCCCCAAAGTCCCATTTTCAAAACTTCAAACAGAATTCTTCTGTATATACTTCATTAGCAAGACATATATCCACAAAAGTGTTCTGCACTAATAATAGGTGTTCATTATTTGCATCAATTTTTCAGTTTGCTAAAAAGTTAATAAGTGACTACAACTATTACTAGATCAAAGCCAAAATCAACCTTGGCATGTTTTTTATACCAATGGATTAAACTGAAAAGTCAACATCAGGAAAACACCATGAACACACATACATTATGCAGAGAGAAAATAAGGGCACAGCACCTTGACTTGCTTCCACAGCATCTAGATTCTCTTATAATATGCTTCTTCTTTGCTTGAAGCAGATCATTGGCTGCCGTTTCTATATTGGTTAGGAGTGGGGGACATTTAGCAGTCCTAAATTTGGCTTGGCAAGTAGACTAGTTGGGCTTTAGATACCCCAGCTCAACGAGCCCATGGAAAGGATGGAATAAATAAATAAGAGATGGGGAGACTTTTTCACCCCAAGGGAAGCATTCCTTTCTGGACAACATATGAAGCAATTCCCATTGAATTCAATTGGACTTATTTTGCTTCTGAGCAGACATTGTAAGGATTGCACAGTTTAAGGTGCCACAAGGCAAATATGTTGATTTCTGTTTCCCTCATTTTCTCATTTTTCCAATCTTAAGTTTGCTTCAGATTTCCACATCAGTGTGTGTGTGATATTCATGAAAATTCACCAGCATTTTAGTGCTAATTTCTCCTTACACACAATTTTGCCTAATAGAGTGACTTCCCCATATATAACACATTTTTGCATGTTGTTAGCACAAATGTAAGCATCTTAAGGTACACTTTACGCTAATATATGCTTTTGTATATAAGAGTTGCCTGGCGAACTGCGCCACAAAATTCAGAGAAGTGCAAATTTCGCAGGATGACTGTGTTTCAGTTCTTCTACTCCCCTCCTCCCAAAGTACAAATTAGGCAGATTCACCTTTAAATGAGAGCGGAATAAAATTTACCCTACATCCCCAGCACTGTTAGACATTCAGGTTTAAAGTGCCACAAGAGTTTGCCCATTTTGTGAAAATCAGCTCATCAGCCAGTGTGGCATAGTGGTTAGAGTGTTGGGCTAGGAAATTGGGAGACCAGGGTTAAAAAACACCCTGCTCATCCATAAAACTCACGGAATGACCTTGGGCCCAGTCACAGTCCCTCAGCCTAGCCTACCTCGCAGGGTTGTTGTGAGGCCAAAATGGAGAGGGACAGAACCACATATGGCACCCTGAGCTCCTTGGAGGGAAGAGGGACTAGATAGATAGATAGATAGATAGATAGATAGATAGATAGATAGATAGATGATAGATAGATAGATAGATAGATAGATAGATAGATAGATAGATAGATGATAGATAGTAATATCTCTTTTGGAAGAAGAAATACTTACAGAACTCCACCAGCAGGTACTGTGTTCCATTCAGAGCCCTGTCAAAGTTGCTCTTTTTCAGGACCAGAACATTCTCCTCCTCCTTGATTTGGGACAGTTTGGCCTTCTTTAGTTTCTTCTCCGATGGGCCAATGCCACCTTCCGCTGTAGAAAGAGGAAGGCACGCTAAACCAGTCAGGACAAGCAGCCACAGAGCTCTCATTGTGGCCTTCCAGGAACGTTGCAGACACCACGGAAGAGGAGAAAAGGGGACCTAGCCTGGGTCCGCTCTGGTTAAAAACGTCTGTGGCCTTATCAGCAGGCCACGTGGCTTAATTCCCACACAATTAGAGATTGGGGACAGGGCTCGCTGCAAAGAGAATTGAGCCTGCTCCCTCTTTGAATTGTTAAAGCTGCTAACACTTTAGGACAGGCATCCCCAAACTGCGGCCCTCCAGATGTTTTGGCCTGCAACTCCCATGATCCCTAGGTAACAGGACCAGTGGTCAGGGATGATGGGAATTGTAGTCCAAAACATCTGGAGGGCCAAAGTTTGGGGGTGCCTGCTTTAGGAACCTAGGGTCAGGGGCGGAGGAAGGGGATATGCCCCAGGTGTCACCACTGAGGGGGGTGACAAAATGCCGGGTGGTACTCACCATGGGGCTTGCAGTGCTCCTGAGCCACGCGTCTTTCCTGGGAGTGACACGGTGGCTTGGGTGCCAGGCAGACTCCTCGCTACCCCAAACAGTCCGCCCGCCGCCTCCCCCCCAGCTGTCAGGTAGCTGAGTGGGAGGAGGCAGGCAGACCCCTTGGGGGGCCCACAGCGCATCCTGCCCCGGTTCACCCCGCCTCACGGGCGGCTGGCCCTTCCCCTGGGTGCAGGCGCCTGATCAGACGCCCGATCGGCTTGCTCCGCCGCTGCCTGGGGTGCTCCCCTTATACCGAGTCATAGCACTGGTCCATCTTATTTATTAGCTCAACGAGTTTAAAGTCTGCTTCAATAGCATAAAACCAACCATGTGGTGCACAGGGTGAAAGAAGAATAAAGCGCAGAAACACTCTAAGAACAATAGATCAATTTGACAAACTCTAAAACAATAAAACCACCCAAAACAGGTTTAAGCATTTTGTCAAATTGAAAACTGATCTTCCATAAATGGCTGCCACACATAATTACAGAAATCGGCGTGCTGACAGGTAAAAATGAAATCCTGGGTTCTAGATGGCATATTTTGCCTGTTTTTGACAAAGGTAAAGCAGATCTTCTTCGTTTACCTTCTGGTAGCTGTTCAGTTAGTATCCACTCAAGACTGGAGAGACACTTCATGCTATGCCCTTGGCAGTGCTTTCCCCCCCCCAAAAAATGTTTAGGGGTACTCTCATTTTGACTCAAGAAAATCACCATTTTATAGTTCAAATCGGGAAAAGTAAATGGATAAAAGTACAAAATTCACAAAATGTTTAGGAGTATGTGTCCCCCTGCGTCCCCCCAGGAAAAAAAAAAGCACTGGCCCTAGGTAACTGGTTCAAGGAAGTTATGTTAATTGCTGTGTCAAAGAAATTGACACGTGATGGTGATCATTCTGATTTCACCTCTATTCGGGGGTTATTTATTAAATATAGGACATCGCAAATTTCATTACAATAGTTATCATAGTTAACATAGGACACTGCCTCAAACCGAGTCAGACCACTAGCCTATCTGGCTCAGTACTGTCTACACAGACAGGTAGCAGTTTCCCAGGGTTTCAGGCAGGAGACATTCCCAGCCCTACCTGGGTTTTGAAGTTGTCACAGTAACGACATCAGATGGTTTACTGACACAGTAACGACATCAGATGGTTTACAGGTGGGTGGTCCCACCCATTTGTCAAAAATGGTTTGTGACCCAGTTCTTGATCCACCCTGCAAGCTGGAAAACATTCCTCACCTAAAGTGCCATTTTTTTTGGTGCTCTCAATGACAAGCCGTCTTTGAAAATGACCCACAATGCACCTCCCCCCCTGTTATCATTAAGCACACAGAATACTTAATATAATGAGCCTGTGTGCAGCTGCTTCAGGGAAAGATAGGTTCGTGCACAAACAGTCTTGCAGAACAAAAACCGGGAGCTTAATGAGAACGGCAATACCACACTGCCAAAAATGGGGGAAATGAAATGAGCTAGTTTGACAAGCCCTGCCCCCCAATTCTATTTAAAAAGATTGTTATAGGCCTAGAAGAAGCTTTTGCAAAAAAAAAAAACAAAAAACAACCCAACAACAACCTTGCACCCATCACAAGTGAGCATATTCCTTTAGTATTCCTTTATTGGATTTATGTCCCACCTTTGTATCCAAGGAACTCAAGAGAGCATGCACAGCTTTCCCCCCAGGGGCGTTCCTAGCCCCTTGGCTACCCGGGGCGGGAAGCCAAGAGGCACCCCTGGGGGCGGGGCGGCGCGTGCGTGCGTCATGACGCACACGCACAGCGCGAGGCCCCGCCCCCGGGGATGCCGGGTGCCGGCTTCGGGAGACCCCCGAAGCCGGTGCCTGCCCGGCATCCCTTGGGGTGCACTGCCGGACCAAGGGGTGCACTGCCGGACGGGCCGCGGCTTCGGGAGGCTCTGCAGCCCGCAAAGACCCCCGAAGCCACCGACAGAGCCCGGAGCGCAAGTCAGGGCAGGGAGAGGGGCGGGCCAGCGAGGAGGGGTGTCACCCCTCCTCGCTGGCCCGCCCCTTTCCATTCCCCGGCTCTGCAAGCCAGCGGCGGGAAAAGCCGCTGGAAGGGATTGGGGGCTATTTTTGGCGCTGGCGGGGCGGAGCCATAGGGGCGGTCAGCGAGGGGGGGTGATACCGCTCCTCGCTGGCCGCCCCTGCGGCTCCACCCCGGCATTGCCGAAAATAGCCTTAAAAATTTTTTTTACAAATTTTTTTTTAAAAAAAATGCCCAAATTGTCACCCTCCCCAGGGTGGCACCCGGGGCGGACCGCCCCCCCCGCCCCCTTGTTACGCCCCTGTTTCCCCCTTCCTATTTAATCCCACAACAACCCTGTGAGGTAGGCTAGGCCGAGAGGCAGTGAGTGACCCAAAGTCACCCAGTGAATTTCATGGTCAAGTGGGGATTTGAATCCTGGCCTCCCAGGTGGAGCTGACTTCTCTGCAGGGACAGTGTAATGTGAGAATATCCCCAGTGTAATAACTGGAAGGAAAGAGATCCTGGAAGGAAGTGGTCTCTCTGACCTTCCATAGCCGACCACTTCATTTTCCAACATTGTATAGCTAGTAATAACAATAACAATAACAATAACAATTTATTTATACCCCGCCCATATGGCTGGGTTTCCACAGCCACTCTGGGTGGCTCCCAACAGAATATTAAAAACACAATAAAACATCAAACATTAAAAACTTCCCCAAACAGGGCTGCCTTCAGATGTCTTCTAAAAGTCAGATAGTTGTTTATCTCCTTGACATCTGATGGGAGGGCGTTCCACAGGGCGGGTGCCAATACCAAAAAGGCCCTCTGCCTGGTTCCCTGTAGCCTCACTTCTTGCAGTGAGGGAACCGCCAGAAGGCCCTCAGAGCTGGACCTCAGTGTCTGGGCTGAACGATGGGGGTGGATACGCTCCTTCAGGTATACTGGGCCGTTTAGGGATTTAAATGTCAGCACCAACACCTTGAATTGTGCTTGGAAACGTACTGGGAGTCAATGTAGGTCTTTCAGGACCGGTGTTATATGGTCTCGGCAGCCACTCCCAGCCATCAGTCTAGCTGCCGCATTCTGGATTAATTGTAGTTTCCGGGTCACCTTCAAAGGTAGCCCCACGTGCTCTCACCCAAGTTGCTCACAACCTCCCTGATCTCCCAGATTCAAGATCTTTACCTCAAACAAGAACAAACAAACAAAAACTGGAGAAGGCAACATCAAACATTTCCCTTGTATGCTTTTGAGTGATACTGTGGAATCAGCCAACCTCTAGTGTGTAGACAAAAATATTCAGCAAGTCAGTCTATTGGCACATCTAACACAATACTGTTAGATTGGGACATGTAACACAATACTGACTTGGTATAACGTATTTTACAATGTTCCTAATGTATCAGATGTTTCTGTTAACTGCTTCTGTTAAAGTTTTTTTTAAACTTTTCTGCTTTTACTACACGTCATTGCAGAAAAATCCAACTAAGTTGATGTTCTCAAGCTGCCTTTTGCTCTGGTGCCATGAAGACCTTGTTTAAATGCTTCTGGAATCTGCGGCCACCTCACGCATTGCTCCATCAAGCCAAAAGACACCTTGCCTCTCCAATCACCTCACACTATGAAGCTATAAACCGGTGTGAACAGGAAGTGCCTAAGTACTTCAATTTTGCTGGTGATGTTCTGGACAGGTGGACCCAAGTGGAAAAGGTATGAATTGGTCTGCTTTAGGAAGACATCCATGGCTGGCAGGTAAACAGGATATTGATGGTACTCTAGGTATGCTTTTATGATCTCCTTGGAGCACAGGGGACCTGTGGCTTTGTTCAGTTACGTGTTCCCGGAACTAAGAGTCTTGGATTTGGTCACACAGGTTATCTAACTCTAGTCATTGGTAGGATTCTGATCCATGATTTCTGTAAGCTCCCTTTATTTGTCTTCAGTTACCTGGGCTGAGTATGGATTTAATTCAGTTGTAGACAGGGGTCGATGAATCAACCAGTTTCGACTTCTCTGACTTCCTTATTTTTCCAATTTTAAATCTCCACATTCTTTCAACAATTTGTGATTATTTGTTTTAATCCTCATGAAAATTCATAGGCATTTGCCTGCGAATTTCTCCTAGCAGTGTTTTTTGTGGGGGGTTTTAAACTAAGCTGCATATTGGAAAGCTCTTTTACCTAACGTAATGCATGTTGGTATGTTATGTTTATGAACTAATGCATTCTTTGTGCATAATTCCCCTTAATATATGTGTTTTTGTATTTACCATTTGGTTGGAAAACTGCATCACAAACTTCGGAGAGATGCAAATTTCAAAGGATTGCCATGTTTCAGTTCACACATTGGTTCAAAAAGTCCAAATCTGGTATTTTCTCATTAGAATGCAAACAGAACTGAATTTCCCCTCCCATTCATTGTGGCAGACCACATGCTTTGCATGTCTGAGGTTCCAGGTTGGGAATGACCTCTGACCTGGGAATGATCACTGTCTGAAACCCAGGAGAGCTGTTGCCATTCATTGTAGAGATTTCTTTTTTTTTAAAAAAAACATTTTTTATTCATTTTATCATATAAAACAAAACAAGCACATAGACTATAAAAGAAAACATAACATAAACATATAAACACAACAATAAAATATATCATTTTTCACCTATTTTCCTTAACATCTTATTGGGACTTCCCCCTATCCCCCCTTCCTGGTTTCACATTTAACTCTTATTTTCAGGCAAGTTCATCTTCAAATTTAACCTTTTATCTATCCTTTTATTATCCAATTATTCCTTGTTCAGTCCCAGTTTTTTCCGGTAAACTCTAACTTGTTCCCTAGATTTTCAAAACTTTTCCATATTACAGTATTTTTTAAAGTACATTTTAAATTTCTTCCAATCTTCTTGCACCGCATCCTCCCTCTGTTCGCGCAGTCTTGCTGTCAGTTTGGCGAGTTCCATAAAGTCAATCATCTTCATTTGCCAATCTTCCACTGTTGGTATTTCTTGTGTCTTCCAGTTTTTCGCAATCAGTAGTCTCATTGCTGTTGTGGCATCTACAGTAATAAAGTGCAAGTGTCTCTGCGTCCAGTCCCTGTGTCCGTCCCTATGTCCTACTGCGCATGTGCCCCACGGACACAGGGATTGGAGCGCAGAGACTTCGGGCGGCTGTGCGAAACTGCGCATGTGCCCCACGGGCACAGGGATTGGAGCGCAGAGACTTCGGGCAGCCTGGCTGTTGAAGCGGCGGGTGCGCGCTCGTGTGGACTTACTTCTAAGCGGCAGCGGCCGTTACAAGTGGCAGCTGAGTTGGCCTGCCGGGGCCTGGCTGGTGCCAGTGCCGCTGCCGCCACCGCGATGCGCCTCCTGCGCTGCCTGCTGAAGGGCCATTCGGCGCTGGCCGGGTTGCCCAAGTACATCGAGCACTTCAGCAAGTTCTCGCCATCCCCGCTTTCCATGATGTTCTAGCGCCCGTTAGTTTAACGGGCTTAAAGTCTACTAGTACAAAAAGAAAGTCCTATCTTTCTTGGGGATTTCCTCCCCTATAATCCCCAAAAGAAAGGCTTCTGGTTTCTTAAGAAAGGTGTCCTTCAACACCCTTCTCATTTCATTATAAATCTTTTCCCAGAAGTCCTTTATTTTGGGGCACGTCCACCACATGTGGAACATAGTTCCTTCTTTTTCTTTACATTTCCAGCATTTGTTATCTGACATATGATACATCTTAGCCAACTTAACCGGTGTTAAGTACCATCTATACATCATTTTCATCAGATTTTCCTTTAAAATTGTGCATGCTGAAAAATTCCAACTTTTTTCCCACAACCTCTCCCAGTCCTCCAACATTATATTGTGCCCCACATCCTTAGCCCAATCAATCATAACTGATTTTACTTGTTCATCTTTCGTATGCCACTCTAGCAATAAATTATACATTCTGGAAAGATTCTTGTATTTAGAGTCCAATAACTCTATCTCCAGTCTGGATTTCTCTGTCTGAATACCATGGTTTTTACTATCCAATTTAAATACCTCGTTGATCTGATGGTATTGTAACCAATCAGTCAACTTATCCTTAATTTGATCATATGGTTTTAGCTTGATTTTATTATCTTCCTCAATCAGCAAATCACTATATTTCAACCATTTAAGCTCAGTATTAATCCTTTTTCGTGCTTTAGCTTCCAAAGGTGAAATCCACCTGGGTGTCTTATTTGCTAAAATATCTTTATATCTGATCCAAACCTTGAACAACGCTTTCCGAACTACGGTATATTATTTTTAAAACCTCTGTGGGCCTTTATCTTGTCATACCAAGACAAGATCCAACATAACACCAGTCTTGAAAGACCTACATTGGCTCCCAGTATGTTTCCGAGCACAATTCAAAGTGTTGGTGCTGACCTTTAAAGCCCTAAACGGCCTCGGTCCTGTATACCTGAAGGAGCGTCTCCACCCCCACCGTTCAGCCCGGACACTGAGGTCCAGTGCCGAGGGCCTTCTGGTGGTTCCCTCGCTGCAAGAAGCCAAGTTACAGGGAACCAGGCAGAGGGCCTTCTCGGTAGTGGCACCTGCCCTGTGGAACGCCCTCCCACCAGATGTCAAAGAGAAAAACAACTACCAGACTTTTAGAAGATATCTGTTTAGGGAAGCTTTTAATGTTTAATAGATTATTGTATTTTAATATTCTGTTGGAAGCCACCCAGAGTGGCTGGGGAAACCCAGCCAGATGGGCGGGGTATAAATAAATTATTATTATTATTATTATTATTATTATTATTATTATTATTATTACTATGACGACTGCTTCCAAGGCAAGTCTATTCCTAGGGTTCTCCTGCCCGCTCTTTCTTTCCCTTACCTTTCCCTGTTGATCATAAAATCCTATCTGATTCACACATGTGCTTGGCCCTGTGGATTATGCACCATTTTTAGTTGTCTTTCATCTAATTATAGCTTTTTGGGTTATCTGTTAGGAGGGAAAGAGACCTTCGAATCCAGCCTTCTGGTGGGTTAATGACCAAGGGGGAGAGGTGAAGTGGAGCTTTGAGGAACTGGGAGTCTTATCCCGGAAAGCTGCCAACATGCTCCTTGGTCCATGCGGCTTGCAAAGAGGTGACCGGATCATGACAGCTCTACCCCGAATTCCAGAATGGTGGCTACTAAGCGTGGCTTGTATGCGGACAGGTTAGTCATTAGTTTTGGGTGGATTTGGAGGGTAGGACAGGATATTATTTTATTATTTATCCTTCCTCTTAGTTGTGTGAGTTCAATGTCTAGTTAGCAGAGCTTAAAATTTAGCAGCCCTTTGCAGCATCAAATGTAGAAACTTCTGGGACAAAGGTTGCTTAACTTTATTAGTAATTATCCAGGATGCTTTAGCAGACTAGATTTTCCCATTTTATCCCTTTTATTTGATTTAAATAACAACACTGCAATGTAATATTAAAAACACTGTTTACTTCCATAAAGGTTGAGACTTGATTCAGCAGTAAGCAGCAGTGAAAAATAAACAAGGCAGAATATACTTCTAGATTACAAAATACACAGCTGAAATAAAAATGGATGTGCTCAGAAGAGCACAGAAGTAGCATCCTTTCGTTACGTGGCGAAGAAAGAAAAACTGAACTCTGAGCAAGAAGCATTATTTTTCTATTTTTACCTTTCCTGCCAGGCAAGCAAGGGATGTGACCTCACAGAGCCCCACTTCTAGGAATTTACAGGGGGAACTCTGTGTCTTAACCCTTCGCTTATCTAGCAACATATGAAATTTTATTTCGACTGCAACATTATTTCCCAGAATAAGAACATAGAATCATAGAGTTGGAAGAGACCACAAGGGCCATCCAGTCCAACCCCCTGCCAAGCAGGAAACACCATCAAAGCATTCCTGACAGGTGGCTGTCAAGCCTCTGCTTAAAGACCTCCAAAGAAGGAGACTCCACCACACTCCTTGGCAGCAAATTCCACTGCCGAACAGCTCTTACTGTCAGGAAGTTCTTCCTAATGTTTAGGTGATATCTTCTTTATTGTAGTTTGAATCCATTGCTCCGTGTCCGCTTCTCTGGAGCAGCAGAAAACAACCTTTCTCCCTCCTCTATATGACATCCTTTTATATATTTGAACATGGCTATCATATCACCCCTTAACCTTCTCTTCTCCAGGCTAAAACATACCCTAAACAAACATGAGACGAGTCTGCTAGATCCGGCCAATGGCTTGTCCAGATCAGCATCCTGTTCTCACAGTAGCCACCCAGATTTTGTGGGAAATCCTTGTGGCCTGAGCACAAGAGCACTCTTCCCTCCTGCAGCTTCCAGCAAGTGGTATTCAGAAGCATTCCTGCCTCCAACCATGGAGGCAGAGCAGAAGTAGTTCTAATTAAACCTTTTAGAGGAATGCTTGGAAGGCTTTAAAGAGGACTTGGACTACTGCAATGCACTCTATGTGGGGCTACCTTTGAAGGTGACCCGGAAACTACAACTAATCCAGAATGCAGCAGCTAGACTGGTGACCGGGAGTGGCTGCCAAGACCATATAACACTGGTCCTGAAAGATCTACATTGGCTCGCAGTACGTTTCCGAGCACAATTCAAAGTGTTGGTGCTGACCTTTAAAGCCCTAAACGGCCTCAGCCCAGTATACCGGAAGGAGCGTCTCCACCTTCATCGTTCAACCCGGACACTGAGGTCCAGCGCCAAGGGCCTTCTGGTGGTTCCCTCCCTGTGAGAAGCCAAGTTACAGGGAACCAGGCAGAGGGCCTTCTCAGTAGTGGCACCCAACCTGTGGAACGTCCTCCTATCAGATGTCAAAGAAATAAACAACTATCTGACTTTTAGAAGATATCTGAAGGCAACCCTGTTTAGGGAAGTTTTTAATGTTTGATGTTTTATCGTGTTTTTAATATTCTGTTGGGAGCCGCCCAGCGTGGCTGGGGAAAATAATAGGGTATAAATAATAAATTAATAAATTAATAGGGTATAAATAATAAATTGTTGTTGTTGTTGTTTGTTGTTGTTGTTGTTACTTAGACAAATCATGGAAGATAAGTCTTTCAATGGCTATTAGTCCTGGTGGTTTTGTACAGTGGGACCTCGACTTACGAGTGACCCGACTTACATGCTTTTCGACTCCCGAATGACTTCCGGAAGAAAAAAAATGGCCGCCGCATCCGAATTTTTCGACTTCCGAAAGGAAGTCGCGGCCGCTTTCAATAGGGTTTCTTCGACTTACGAAGATTTGATGCGGGTTTCTTCAACTTACGATGTTTTTCCGCTCAATGCATCCCTATGGGGACTCGACTTACGAGTGTTTTCAACTACCGAAGATCGCGTCGGAACGCATTATCGTCGTAAGTTGAGGTCCCACTGTACTACCTTCAGGTATCAGAGGCCTCTGAATAACAGTGGCTGGGGATGAGTTGAAGAGAATTATTACCCTCTGTTTATGGGAATCCCAGATGCATCTGGTCAGCCACTGTGAAAACAGAATGCTGATCTAGGTGGACCTTTGTTCTGACCCAGTAGAGCTATTCTTTATGTCCTTATGCTATTAATTCATTTATCAGAGGTTCAGCACACCTGCTTTAACCACCGCATTATCCTCGAATGAGACACCAATGTGTGTGGAGCTTCTCCAAGCATAGAGACTTTCTGGGTTCTCTGCTCACTTCATTGCCTCCTTCTTTTCTAGGCATTGTTTTTCTTCCAGGGACACCCCAGTTAACCGCCAAAGACATCTCCTACAGGCTGCAGGCTTCCAAAGCCAAATGCATCGTGGTCGGCGACGCCTTGGCCCCTGCAGTGGACTCAGTCCTGTCTGAATGCAAGTTTCTGAAAACCAAGCTTCTTGTGTCCGACAGCAGCAGAGATGGCTGGCTGAACTTCAAGGATCTCTTCCAGTAAGTACTGCAGTGGGCAGAGCATGAAACGAGAGCAACCAATTGCTATGCTCACTCTGCTAAGATGTTCCAGGTGTACAACACTTAGTCAGTTATAGCTTCCTTTGGAAGGAAATCACTGAGGAGTCACTGATGTTTTGTAACATTAGTAACATTAGTATTTATTTATCAGCTGGGTGTAGGTGGAAGCATAGATAGAACCAACGGTGGATAACTATCTTCAGGCCTAGGTCCAGATGGACCCACAACAAACCCTTCAGGGGTCATGTGTTAAGGGGGCTGGAGCTGAAGTGTGAAAGTGGGGATAGCCAATTTTATTTCTTTTTTTTTAAAAAAAGAACTCATTTGGGGAGTCAGGAAGATCACAAAAACCTTTTGACACCACAGCAGGGACTCTTCAGGAGTGGTTAGTTAAAACATTTTTTAAAGAATATTTTTTTTAATGGACAAATTTAGAAGAGCTTGACAGGCACAGAAATCATTTTGGCATCACAGTGGGATACCTACGAGAGCACACACTAAAAATATATAATCAATTTTAAATTTATATAAATGGACAAATTGGGGGGGGGGGTCCTTTGGGGCATGCCCAGAAAACTTCTTGGTGGCTGATAAACTTGGATGCTGCACCGCAATCCATTGGATTTGTGCCAAGCTGGTGTAATTTGGGAAGTTTGCCGGGGGTTCCATTCATGAAATGCATGCCCATTGCAAAAGGAGAATGTGTTTCACATTGATCCCATACAATGTCACTGTTTTTAAGAGCAGCATCTGCCAACCATGACTGTGTTAAGACAACAAGCGACGAGCCCATGGTCATCTACTTTACTAGTGGGAGCACAGGGTCTCCCAAAATGGTGGAACATTCCCACTGCAGTTACGGGATTGGATTTACAGCAAGTGGCAGGTAACACCCGTTGACTTCTTTCAAACTCTTGTGGTGGCAAAACAGTGGAAATATATGAGCAACGCCATTTTGGATTAGGGTGCAAAGGGCCCTGACAGGATTGGAAAGCTTCAGGTTAAGAGGAAGACAGGTGGGTCAGAGGGGTGGGAAGCTCAGGGTGGGGCACAGGTGCTGGGTTCTGTCCAGCTTTGGGGGGGCATCACAAGTATGACGTCACGCAGCAGAGGGAGGCCTGATGGGGCCTGTCACATCCACGGGAAGGCCTGATGGGGCCCAATGCACCTGTGGGTAGGCCGACGGGCCATGGAATATTGACGGGGCCCAGCCCCCTGGTTGGAAACTGGGGGGGGGGGACTTGGCCCCCCAATCTTCCCCCTAGATGGCACCCCTGGGCTGGGGAAAGCAGCATTGCCCATTACTAAGGTTGTAAGAAGGCAGCGATTTCTGTTCCGGACTGTATTCATCACCGTCAGCACTGTTTCTCTTGCACTGCAGTTTGTTTTCCATGCAATACTATGTTATTTGTCTCACTGTCTGCTACTTAATGTAAGTTATGTAACTTACATAACTATTTGCATAACTTGCAAGATGCTGGTGGGAGAGAACAGAACAGTAGGCTCAACCAATGGTGCAGTTAGAGAGTTTTAGATTTGACTTAGATTATGATGTGTTCCCTGTAGCCCCTGGGGGTCTCCTATTCTGCTAAATGGGGCCCTAGACTTCCTCCCCAAAGTCTTACCTGCCAGCAGGGACAAAGTGTTGCTGGAGGTGAGGAGTTTTCTCTCTTTGATCCACTCCACTGCCCATATGGACTTTGCACTTCTCCACCATCTCTCCCTGTACCCTCTGAATCAGATGTGCAACATCTTTGCCGAGTCACCCTGTAAACTGCTTCCCAGGATCCTGACTTTCAACAGCCAATACAAATGTGTTCTTTCTCACTGAACAGGCACTGGATGAATCTGACTCCTTCAGATATATTCTGGAATACATCTGACACAGGATGGGTGAAGTCAGCTTGGAGCAGTGTGTTTGCTCCGTGGATCAATGGGTCCTGTGTCTTTGTACATCACCTGTTGAAATTCGAACCCACGGTCATAATAAATGTAAGAATAAAGGTCTGTGGAGTGTAGGTGGGTTTGGGCATGACCCAAGACCAAGATTCAGCTCAAAAAGGATTTATTGGAACATCAGGAACAAAAATAACAAGAATGACAAACAGGGACACTTGGCCTAGTATACAGTGGTACCTCGGGTTACAGACGCTTCAGGTTACAGACTCCGCTAACCCAGAAATAGTACCTCGGGTTAAGAACTTTACCTCAGGATGAGAACAGAAATCGCACGGCGGTAGTGGGAGGCCCCATTAGCTAAAGTGGTACCTCAGATTAAGAACAGTTTCAGGTTAAGAATGGACCTCCAGAACAAATTAAGTTCTTAACCCGAGGTACCACTGTATATACCTTAAGCTGGCCCAGGCAAAACACACACACTGTCTTAATGCTGCAATTAGCAAATCACAACAGTGGCCCTATCTTAGCAGGGACTGGCAGCCTGCCAGCTACTAACAATGTCATTGGAGGTTCCCTTTAAGGGAAGGGCTGTAGATCAGTAGTAAGGGATGAGCTTTTCTTGCAAAAAGTTCCAGATACAACCTTTGGCAAATATGGAAAAGACTTCAGTCTGAGGATCTCAAGAGCCTCTGCCAGGCTATGTAGGGTCTGTGGGCCAGGAATGAGGAACCTCAAGGTTGGGACCCAAATAAGGTCCTCTATGCTTCTAAAGAGGGACCCAGGTGGCACTGTGGGTTAAACCACAGAGCCTAGGGCTTGCTGATCAGAAGGTCGGTGGTTTGAACCCCTGAGACGGGGTGAGCTCCCGTTGCTCGGTCCCAGCTCCTGCCAACCTAGCAGTTCGAAAGCACGTCAAAGTGCAAGTAGATAAATAGGAACCGCTCTGACGGGAAGGTAAACGGCATTTCCATGCACTGCTCTGGTTTGCCAGAAGCGGCTTTGTCATGCTGGCCACATGACCCGGAAGCTGTATGCCGGCTCCCTCGGCCAATAAAGCGAGATGAGTGCCGCAACCCGAGTCAGACACGACTGGACCTAATGGTCAGCGGTCCCTTTACCTTTATGCTTCTAAAGAAGGCCTACCAGACTCCCCCTAGGCCACACCCCTTTCCAAGCCACAACCCTCACTGCTTTGCAGCCTCTTTGGCCGCTTTTGCCCAGCTAGAATGTGTCCTTCAACTCCGATAACGCCTCTTGATTCCCTGGGCGGAGGATAGAGAGAGATGTGAGAGTGTGTAGAATCTAGAGCTGTGCACTGGGTTCCAAACTGGATCTTTCTGATTCTGGTAGACACAACATTCAGCTGGATCAGGTTGAGGCAGCATGGGATCACCCCAGATCAGATCAAGTCCACCCAGAGTGATCTGGGGCTGTCAAAAGAGGGGTCCACCTGGCAGCAAGGAGAGGCTAAGGAGATGGGCAATCAGTTTGTGTACATTGTTACACTACATACCCATTTTTCTGATGTTTCTAAAGAGAGCTTCTTTCGAAAGTTCCTTCTAACGTCCCACCGAAAGCTACCCTCCTAACGTTGGATCTCACCCTATGCTCCAAAACCAGAATTTGAGGTTGCAATAACGGTTGTACTTCCATTGCCTCCGTTCAGACTCTCAACCGATACCCAATCACGACTTTCTGCACAGCTCCTACTGCATACCGGATGTTGGTTCAGCACGACCTCACCAGGTACTTTCAAATGTGTAAATGGAAAGATGAACACAAGAGAAGAACTGTGATGAGAACTGGATGGGTGGCAAACCGTTTCTTGTCATTTGCTCCAGCTGCTCATATTTACCACGGACGGCGCTGGTTCCTAGTAGATCACTGTCTTTGTTTTATGGAGATGGGTTGTTAAAATTTTGCTAGAACATGAGCATATTTTGGTGCTGTGCTCTTGCAGGAGCCAACTGACACGTGCGAGAGCACAGCACCACTGCTAGCGCCGGCACAGCGGCGGCTGTGCTGGGGGGGAGGGGGCATTCTGGGATCTAATCAGAAGCTGGGATGGCTTCTGTAATTCCATGATGTCCCAGGAAAACACTTGAAAGGTATGTGTTTTTACCTTATTCACACTGTAGAATACCTGTGTGGGCAGGTAAGGAAAGATTGTAATTCATTTCTACCCTGTGGCATTATGGGAGAAAGAGACACTCTTGAGTCATTGCCCGTAGTTTGAGGCTTGGGGGTTCTTGGGAATGGAGCCTGGCCTGTACACCATGGCAAACGTTACGAAAACAGATGCTTTAACCTAGTCTATCATTTGAATAATTGCATGACTAGAGAAATTGCATACTGTTCCCTGCAGAATCCATTTGCTTAATCGAGTTAAGCATAATACCACTGCAAAGTGGTTTATGAAACACAGTCTAATCTAATTCAAGAGATTAGGTGAAAAGAAAACACCAGCACAAATCCAGCTGGCCATAGCTGGTACTTCTGTAGCAGGTGTGGGGAACCTTCGGCCCTCTAGATGTTTCGGGAACACAACTGGCATCAGCCCCTGTGTTTCCAGATAACCTTTCCAGATAACCAAGGCTGTTGTGGGTACGGGCAGCAGGAACATCCAAGGGCAGCCCAAGGTCCAATTCCAGGCAAGCAGTGGTTCCAAGAGGGGCTCAGGCAAGGGTCCATCTGAGCTCCAGTCTAGGGCAGCAGAGATTCAAGCAAGAGTTCAGACAAAGAACAGGTCAAAGGGCAGGTCAAAGTCCAGGTAAGAAAACAGCTAGCTCTAAAAAAAAACATTGGGAGGACTATTGTAATAACCTGAAGTTTTTAAAATATAGATCTACTAGTTGACCCGGCCACGCCTTGCTGTGGCTGATTTGGTAAAATGGAAAAGTAAGATACAGTATGAAAGAGAAAGGGTATCCTTACTTACACTTTATCTCATTGAAGTTCAGTCTACGTGTTCTCCATTTGCCCCTCCTGTTTTTGTGTAAACCATGAAAATGGTGATTCCGGCCGGCGTGGCTCTATACCCGCCGGCGGAACCAACAGTAGCGTTTGTGGGCAGTCTGTCTGTCGATTGGATGGTGGTAGTGATGTTGGGAAAGGAGGAGGAGGGGTCAGAAACAGGTGTGTTGTGCTGTGCTGTTTAACGTCCACTGGAGGGCGCTATATTTTTTGCACAAAATCACATTTTTACCTAGGAAAGGTGTGGTATTTGTGCAATGTAAGTACATATGATCACTCCCATATGGCCATGGAACGTTGTGTCCAAATTTGAACGGAATCGATCAAGGGGTTACGGAGAAAGGCGATTGTTAACAAACATCCAACTTGAACGATTTTATATATATAGATGAAAAACAGATGAATAAAAGAATGATTTAATATAATTTAGAATATGCAGGGAATGATGATAAAAAAATTTAATGAACCACAGAAAAAGGAGGAAGGAAGTCAAGTTTTGAAATGTTTGATTTACTGTTAAACTACTATCGAAATGTATATAAATGAAAGTCATAAATATATGAAGAAAAAAGCAAGCTCTGTGTACAACACAAAGTGGTGGTAGCAAGACATTGAGGCGTTAAGCCAGAGATGCCATTACCCCACCCTGGGCCCTTCTGCAGCCTCTTCAAGATTCTGTCAGAGAGTCCTACTCAGGAGGAGGGTCCATGAATAAATAGCCCTTTACTCACAAGGAGTCTTCTGAGCATTTCTCATGACTGTGAGGGTCTCGGCCTGCCTCTTGAGGTACCATCACCCCAAGGTCTTCGCAGGGGTTGTTCTGCCTCTGCATCCCAGACCAAGCTCCCTTTCTGCAGAGAAGGGGCCCTGCCAGCCTCCCCCAAGGGTCCCAACTCTTCCATGGATATTGTTCTGGGCTATTCCTGAGTTTCTGAGGTTCTGGATCCTCCTTGGTAGAGGAGTCATCTGGTGGGAGCATGGGACCCAGCAAGCAGAGCCAATGATCAGGGGTGATGGGAGCTGTAGTTCAGCAACATCTGGAGGGCCAAAGCTGCCTCACCCCTGATCTATAGGATTGCTACTGATGGTTGCCATTTCTTCTCAAGCTGCAAATTCATGAGCCTGAAGCACTGTGTGACAGGAGGGGAACCACTCATCCCAGAAGTGATGGAGCGGTGGAAGGCTCATACGGGGCTGGATATCTATGAAGGCTATGGACAAACAGAAACAGTATGTCTGTCTTTGTTACATAGCTGTCAACCCTCCCTTTTTTGCGGGAAACTCCCTTATTCCAATGCCGTTTCCTGCTGCTATCCCAGATTGTTGATATCCCTTAAATTTCCCGGATTTCAAAGGAAGCAGCTCCTCTCCCTCCCTGCCGGCCAGGGAGGCTCCTCAGCTGCGTTGCTCGGCTGCCAATAAGGAGTCTGAGACTGACTGGGGGCAGAGCTTGCATGCCTTGTGCATCCAGACTCTCACGCCCAACCAGACAGACAGTCTGCCTGCCATCTACGCGCTCGCTCTTTCGCTCACCCTTTCGCGTGCAGCCTCTGGAGCGCAGGGTGGTGAGGCTACTTGGTGCCATTGCACCGGCCTCGTGGCATCCCTTATTTTCAAATCTGAAAGTTTGGGAAAATCCCTTACTTTCAAATCCGAAAGTTGACAGCTATGCTTTGTTTGTGCATGGTGGTGGGTCTTTTGATTGATCCTTTTTAGCCCAAGGGCTGCATTCCATTCTGTCCAATCTTCTGGGGGGCACATTCCAGTGGTGGGTGGGGCTAGGGACAAATGTGGGCGGAGCAAGGAATGTAAATCTTTCTTTTGTCCTGGGCGCTAGTTTCTACATGCACCTCTCTATCCCCTTTGCTCCTAGACTAAACCTTGCTTGTCTTAGATTAGTATGCTGTCTTCTCATGCCACAATGAAAACAATCTCCTCTCTCTCCAAAACCACCCCAATTTTCATTTAACTGTATTGTGCTCTCTCACTCTCTCTTTCTCTCTTACTTACAGGTAACAATATGTTCCAATATAAAGGGAATGAAAATCAAACCGGGCTCACTAGGAATGGCTTCTCCACCATATGATGTCCAGGTACAAAGACAAACTTATATTTACCAGAATGGTGTCCATCGAAAGGCTGGGAGAAAACAGAGAATAAGTATTCTTTATCCTTGTACTTTAATTCCCTATAATTTATCTGTCACCAGGGCAATCCCCATTATTATGATGGGCAGGGAAGTCCTGTGTATGCAAGTAATTTTCTCTTTTCTCAGCTGTGTTCCAAAGTAATTTTCTCTTTTCTCAGCTGTGTTCCAAAGAATTGAATGGGAATCAATGAGAATTGATTAGCCCCCTCTTTCTTCATCTAAATATTCTCAAATGTTTTCCATTTCTCAATAGAATATCATGTACTAGAACTCTGGGAACAAACACACACACACTATGCATGCAATACACACACACACCATAGAACTTAATGGGAGCCATTGATTACTAAGTCAATCCTCACTTGCATAGTTCAGTTCTCCATCTACATGTTCCTACTCTTTTCCATTTCTTGGAGTGTAACAGAACCCTGAGAAGAAGCTTTATGTATTTTTCTTTATTCCATAGAACCTAATGGGTGCCACAGAGAACCAAGGATATGCATATGAATTTTAAATCAAGGCCAGTCGATTGAAATTATATGTGCATTTTGGGAAGCATCCTTTTGTTTTGTTTTTACAGACTGTAGATGATGAAGGCAATGTTCAACCTCCAGGACAAGAAGGGTACATTGCAATCAGGATCAAACCCAAGAGACCATTTTGTCTTTTCTCAGGGTACTTAGTAAGTATTATTTGAGGTGATGAAGTGAGCAAACTAAGGAAGGAGAAGAAACACATAAGACTCTTGCTACACATTCCTGTGTAACTTTTTAAGCCGGGGTAGGCAAAGCTGTACCTTCCAGATATTGCAGGTCTTCAACTCCCATCAGCCTCAACCAGCCTGGCCAGATGTGAGCTGTAATTCAGCAACATCTGAAAGGTGTCATGTTGCCTGCCCCTGCTCTAATGAATGAGTTGTACTTCTCTGTTCTTGCGGGAGGGAGGTATTTTGGGTTTTTATGGTCATTTTTGTGTAGTGTTTTCTAATAAAGAATAACAACAACAACAACAACAACAACAACAACAACAACTCAATTTGGTGTTCCTCAGCAGGTCTGGTGAAAATGTTCACCAACAGCTTCACTTGCTCTGGGTTTGCATTTGTAACAGGGTTTGGTTGTGGTAAGGGATGGGGGAAGAGATTTGATCCCGTTCACATGTAAAGATGAACCTTCTTCATTTGCACTTCCCAAAACAATACCCAAACTGAAACACAGCCATCCTTTGGAATTTGCACTTCTCTGAATTTTGCAATGTCGTGGAATGTGTACCCCAAAAAAGGGCATATATCAGGGTAAACTGCATAAAACACATACGTTAGTGGAAATAACTTATCTAGCTGTGTTATATTAGACAAAATGGCTTTGCAACAGCCCTTTCACCATTTGTGAATCCCAACAACTAGTATTCACAGTCATACCGTCTCCGATGGTGGAGATGGAAAATAGCTATCATGGCTAGAATCCATTCATAACTTCATCATCCATGAATTTGTCTAATCCTCTTTTCAAACCATCCGCTCTCCCTTTGCATGGTGGTTTGGTTTAGGGTCTGGTGGAGAGTATGAGAAAATGAGTATGAGGCAACAGAGAGGAGGAGGTAGGACCCACTCAGATAGGGCAGAGGAAGTGACAACATCTGGTCCAAGGACCCTCCAAGATCTGGAGTTGGCACTGTAATCAGCCCAAGAGTCAGTCGCCTTGCGATTTTATCTTGAGGCACCATTACCAAAAGGGACAGATCAGCAGTCATTGGTTGAAATGTTGTCTGGTTGTTGTTGCCAGGATAACCCTGAGAAAACAGCAGCTAGTGAACGTGGCGATTTTTATATCACTGGAGACAGAGCGATTAAAGATGAAGAAGGTTATTTCTGGTTTGTCGGAAGATCAGATGATTTGATTAATTCTGCTGGGTAGGTTTGGTTCAGTTGGCTTTTTCATTTGCTCTGTGACAAAAGGCCCGGGAGTGACCTCCTTCTCTCTCTTAGGTACCGTATCGGCCCATTTGAAGTGGAGAGCGCCTTGATAGAGCACCCAGCTGTGGTGGAATCAGCTGTGGTCAGCAGCCCAGATCCCGTGAGAGGAGAGGTAACAGAGATTCAGGCAGCCAACACATTCTCCAACACACAATACTCAGGGGGCAAAAGCCGCATGCAGTTTGCTTGCTCGGAGAAAGCGTAATAAATCTTGAAACATGACAGCGGCACTGGCAGCGCTGCATTTCAGGGATGCTTCTGAGTTGAGGAACGATGAAAATGTTCTCAGTGAGCAAACTCACCTTGGCTCAACTTGGGTACAAATGAAAAGTCAGGAAAAAAAACACCCCAATGTATGATCTTACCAGGATCACAATGGTCCCTAGAGATGCTGCCAACCTCCATGAATCCCTAAATCCTGGTCTTGTCTTCGCTCCAAGCAGTTATATTTGCTATGCTCTGGCTATAGCCAACACAAAATTAATTTATGAATCTATCTTGACCTTTAGTTCTCCAAGTGAGAATCCTTCTGTAGATAAAATGGCACCATCCATGCTCAAGAGTTGGGGCAACAGCAGGGTCAGGGTAACCCCCCAAATTTGCAATATTGAGAGGGGAATTTCCTAAGTGGGGTGAAACTACACAAGGATAGAGCATGCTTAGTGGATGTGAAATGCTGACTGACAGTAGAGGGACGAGGGGAAGGGGGAATAGAATGGAGTGCCTTTTGCTACACCAAGCACTTACACTGAAATAAATGTTACCAAGAACTCTGGCAACAAGAACTCCAACTTTTTTACGATTACACCAAGCACTTAATCACACTGAAACCTACTTTTTCTCTCTGAGTCATTAAAGCACATACAATTGGCATCCTATAGGTGGTGAAAGCCTTTGTCGTCTTGTCACCTGCCTTTTTATCACATGACCCAGAAGAATTAATCAAGGAGCTCCAGGATCATGTGAAAAAGGTGACTGCTCCTTACAAGTATCCTAGAAAGGCAAGTATCTTCTCAGGACCTAACCAGGAAATGACAGTATGTGTTGAGAGGTCAAACTTTGGGGAATCAAGAAGTTGTGTCTCACTTTCCTGTTGGACTGATGTGATATGCGCCCTAGTGGCTTGGTGCTGATCTGGGAGACTTTTCCCTGGTCATGGCCCTAGGTACAGAAAGACACCAGTGATTTCACTGGTTCTGTGTAAGTGCATGCTCTAGTGTGGTGCATGCTCTGGTTATCTCCCACTTGGACTACTGCAACACGCTCTACGTGGGGCTACCTTTGAAGGTGACCCGGAAACTACAACTAATCCAGAATGCGGCAGCTAGACTGGTGACTGGGAGTGGCTGCCGAGACTGTATAACACCAGTCCTGAAAGACCTACATTGGCTCCCAGTACGTTTCCGAGCACAATTCAAAGTGTTGGTGCTGACCTTTAAAGCTCTAAATGGCCTTGGCCCAGTATACCTGAAGGAGCGTCTCCACCCCCATCATTCTGCCCGGACACTGAGGTCCAGCTCCGAGGGCCTTCTGGCGGTTCCCTCACTACGAGAAGTGAGGTTGCAGGGAACCAGCAGAGGGCCTTCTCAGCAGTGACGCTCATCCTGTGCAACACCCTCCTATCAGATGTCAAGTAGATAAACAACTATCTGACTTTTAGAAGACATCTGAAGGCAGCCTTGTTTAGGGAAGTTTTTAATGTTTGATGTTTTATCGTGTTTTTAATATTCTGTTGGAAGCCGCCCAGAGTGACTGGGGAAACCCAGCCAGATGGGCGGGGTATAAATCTTTGCAAGAAGATCAAACCTATCCATTCTTAAAGAAATCAGCCCTGAGTGCTCACTAGAAGGACAGATCCTGAGGTTAAGGCTCCAGTACTTTGGCCACCTCATGAGAAGAGAAGACTCCCTAGAAAAGACCCTGATGTTGGGAAAGATTGAGGGCACAAGGAGAAGGGGACGGCAGAGGATGAGATGGTTGGACAGTGTTCTCGAAGCTACTAACATGAGTTTGGCCAAACTGCGAGAGGCAGTGAAGGATAGGCGTGCCTGGCGTGCTCTGGTCCATGGGGTCACGAAGAGTCGGACACGACTGAACGACTGAACAACAATTATTATTATTATTATTATTATTATTATTATTATTATTATTATTTTATTTTGTGTAGGAAGAGAGGAAGCTGCCTTATCCCAAGTCAAACCAACAGTCCATCTCTTCTCCCAATTCCTTGCTGCCCCGTTAACTCTGCTGGCTCAGCTCTCCCCTGACTCCTGCAAATCACAAGAGCAGGTTCCAGCAAAAATCACCATGCGGGGGAAACCGTGGAACCAGCCAATGCCTCTACATAGCTCCCTCCTTATTTCAGACATCGTGATATATCAGCATATCGCAATGTTTAGCTGATGATATATTGCAATGTTGAAAACCAGATATTGCCCAGCCCTGTCCATGGGCACTAGTCATGGTGGCGGGATCCTCCTTCCTTGTGCTTCAGTAGCAGCAAGCATCTGAATTACTAGCTGCAAGGGAGCAGAGTGATTGTGCTCATGTTCTGCTTGCATGCTTCCCAGAGGCACCTGGTTGGCCATCGTGAGAAAGAAGAGTCTGGACTGCATTGGCTTTCAGTCTGATCCACTAGGGCCCTTAGATCTTCAGAGGCCCTTCTCCAGGTCCCTCATCTGCGGAAGGCTTGGAGGGTAGTGACAAGGGAAAGGGCCTTTGTGGCTATTCATCTGTGGAATGCTGTCTCCAGCAATGTCCATCTGGTGCCTTCACTGACATATTTTCAGCGTCAGGTCAAGCCTTTCCTTTTTCTAGCCAGGCTTTGGGATAGGCCGTGATGCTGTCCTTTTCTTCCCATTATGCTACCAAAGCTTCCTCCAGCTGTTACGAGAGCTGTTTTGCCAGCTTTGTAAGGGATAATATATTTGTATTAATTTTTGTATGCCTGTTAAGTTGCTTGGGGGCCTTCAAGTAACAAACAAGTCTAATGAATAATAACAATGACAGGAGAGGTTTTCAGGGGGAAGATGTTATTGCTGTTGTTGGCTGGAAGAAGCCATTACCTTGACACTTCCACTCACATGAAAAGAACTCTTGTGAGCCATGGTAACGTGACTGCGATAAATGATGTCAATGTCTTTTATTTTGCTAGGTCGAGTTTGTCCAAGAGCTGCCAAAGACAGCTGCAGGGAAAATGCGAAGGAACGTTTTACGGAAAAGAGAGTGGGGGAATGTCTAACTTTGGAAGGACATTTGCATATGCAGAATCATCCTGCAACCAGCTGTTTGCTCTGATTATGGAGAGTTTCCCCATCTTGCCTTCATACCCTAATCTATTGCTAAGTTACGATATCTCAAGCAAAGGGATTCACGTCGTCCAGCAACAATAACTATGCTTCCTTCTAAGTTTGCTTCTCTTCATCTGAATATCTCGACATTCCACCATTCTTCTTGGCTTTACCTTTTTGCCATGACTTTCTATGCCAAAATACCAGCATGCTTTCTCAGCAGGCCAACTGTTTTGAAAAGGCATGAGCCTTAAAATGGGCAGGGAGTGCAATGCCTGCCAATATGCCACTTCACAACTCTTCACCGCATGGACCCATGAAAAAAATGGGCAAATTGCCATGTGAAACTCCCGTGATTTTCCAGGTTGACGGGGCTGCAAATAGATTTTTTTTCTAGACCCAAATAACACGGAAATAAGCATGAAACTTACACTACATTCCATTCCTTTAGTTTTGCAGAACTGCCTTTCTACATCATGTGAAAGCTCAAATATAATGGGCAAAATAACAGCTAGGGGAACGTCAGGAGAATGGAATTAATTGCAGCCTTTGATGTATAAATTGCTGCTGCAATGGCATTTGAAAGATGAAGAGGTAAAGTCGGTCATGATACATTGGGCCAAAGATTTTGGTTATAATATACAATTAAAAGATTGGGAGAGTGTGGAAAGAAGGAATAAAATTTACAGCATGCAATCCTCTGAAAGAAAATGTGAAGAAAATGATGTTTATTGTATATCACACCAGTGAAATTAGCCAAAATGTATAAAATAAGTAATAAATCTTGGAAATGTAAGGAAAAAGAAGGAACATTTCATCACTTGTGGTGGGAATGTAAGAAAGTGAAAAGCTTCTGGGAAATGATATATAATGAGATGAAAAAGATGTTGAAATATACATTTATTTTTTAAAAAGAAGCATTTTTACTTGGTATTGTAGGCGAGTATATTAATAGACAAGATAATAAACTGTTTTTATATGCGATAATGGCAGCAAGAGTATTATTGGCACAGAAATGGAAGCAAGAAGAAATACCGACAAAAGAAGAGTGGCAGATGAAAATAATGGACTATACAGAACTGGATAAGATGACAGGGAGAATTCAAAACCGGCGGGATCAGAAATTCTTGGGAGATTTGAGTAAATATACGAACTATTTGAAAACCAACTGTAATCAACTGACTACGCTTGTAGGATTGCAAGAAGTTTTGTAAGGAGAACTATATGAAATATTGCAGGGGAAATTTAGGAGAATGGATTATTAGTTATGGATTATTAAAAGTAACAGTGAAAATAACGAAATGCAAGATTAAGGGATGAAAATTGAAAATCATTAGACATAGTTGATGGAAGCCCTAGGCTTATAGCCAAAATATTGTATAAGATAAGAGGAGATGTCATGTGGTGTTTGGAAAATATATGTTATATATTAATAAAATAAAAGAGAATGCAGCCTTTGTTGCCAAAGTGAAACTGCAATACATCAGGAATTCTCCACCGTTACATTTTTTTATTTATTTCCAAATTAATAATAATTAATAATAATTTGGATCAAGAGCCTGTGGCCCTTCAAATGAAGTTGGTGGATTCCATCTCCCATCCATCACAAGACAGCATAGCTAATGGTCAGAGATGATGGGAGTTGTAGTCCAGCAACATCTGGAGAGACCCTGCTGTGTAGAATGCAATGGATGTATAGTTTGCTACAGCTTGCAGTTCTTCAGCTCATTCTAGGTATGGGCAAATTTGTTGATTCTGGTTTCTTGTTTTTCCAATCTTAAATCAGTTTCTAGATTAGCTTGTCATTTTTTTAAGTCTGCGGAAAAATTCATTGGCATTCCTGCTGGCATTTCTCCTAATAGATGCATTTTTGTATTCAATGTTACTGTGATGGCCTGGGATTCAGACTCTGATGCTGAACCTGAGGGATCCCAGCCTGCACAGGATTCCCCACCTCCAGAATCAGCAGAGCCGGGGCTAGGGCTTGAGGCTGAAGGGTCCTCACCTGTGCTGGATCCTCAGGTGCAGGCATCTGCTGAGTCTGCTCTAGCTCCTGATGGGATGGAGGACCCATTGCCTGCAGGTGCTCCACTCCCAGCCCCGTCAGGGGAAGCTGAGGTTGCCTCTGGGTCCTGTAATCCTCCAGCCTCTCCTGAGCTGCAGAGGCTCAGGGCAGAGAGGCGAAGGGAACTAAGTTCCCGTAGGAGGAGTGCTCGCCTCCAAGCCAGGAGAGGCGAGTCACCTGAGGATCGGAGCCGCCCTATGCCTCGGGGCAGATAAGAGCCAGCCAGCCCCAGCCCCAAGTTGCAGGAGCAACATCGTTGCTGACCAGTTCCTGCTTGAAACCTGTCCTGCTTTTCCTGCCTGAGCTCCTGACCCACCCTGGTTCCCTGCTTGCCTACCCGTTCCTGACTTCGCCTGACTCCCTGCCCTGCACCCAGCTTCAGTTATTACAGATTGCCTTTACGTTGTACCACTGACCATGGACCGGACTTGGACCTTGCCTTTCGGATACCCCACGGGACCAGCACAGTTACCTAATTTATAGATTTTGGCAAACAATTTCCCTTAATATAACAAATCTTTGGATATTATTTTCATGTGTGCACTTCTAGCTGCATCTATGTACAAATTCTTTGGTTGGAAAACTTCTTTGCAAAATTCAGTAAAATGTGGGTTTTAAAGGAGAGCTGCATTCTCCCCCCCCAAAAAAAAAATCTATGTTGTAGGACCACCTCTTTCTGAGGTGTATGATGCTTTTGGGGTGTTCCTTGGCTAAGGAGCTGGGCAGTTTCTAAAGTCTTTAAAAGGTTTTGCACACTTTTGTTCTGGCTTCTCACCTCCTGGGGGTGTGTGGATTCTGTTGCAATCCTATATAATAATTCCCTAATGTCCCCACGTCCGTGGTGTGTGTCAGTGGAAATTTTCCACTGCGCATGTCCCAGATATACGCTGGGATTGGAGCGTAGAGACCACGCCTCTACCTCCCCACCCTCGCAGCTGCAAGTGGATTGGACGATGGGAGAGGGGGCGTGTCTGAGAGGCGGCGGCGCACGCGCGTTCTCAGTTGCGCCAGCGCCGCTGCCTCGCACGGACGCAGAGGGCCGGCGCTCCCTCGGCGGATCGCTCAGCGGTGACTGAGCGATCCGGCGAGGGAGCGCCGGCTCCTGAGGCTGCCCATCCGTGCGGACAGCGAGAAGCAGCAGCCGCTGGGCGTCGCTGGGCCTCCGAGCCCCGCTCGCTCGCCCTCCTCCTCCCCGCCGCCCTCGCTTCCTGCTAGCAGCGCCCGGCGGCGCCCGCCTCGCCAGCAGCAGCGCCAGCCCGGGCGCAGGGGCGCTTGCCAGTTCTACGCCGCCGCCGCCGAGCCCCTCATTCCCAGTGCTGCCCTCTTCTTCTTCTCCCCACACCCCACGCCCCTCGCCTTGCCAGCCCTCGCGCCTTCCCGCTCCTGCATCTGTGTGTGTGTGTGTGTGTGTGAGAGAGAGAGAGAGAGAGAGAGAGAGCTTTCTAGTGCCTGTTTTTGTTAACAGGCTTAATTTACTAGTAGAATAATAAAGATCTGCCTTGTTTTCACTGGATCCTGCCTTAGCTCATTCTTCTCTGACCGATAACAAACTTGGGGGACTCTGAATCCCTTAATGTAAAAGCCCCCCTTAATTTCCCTATTTTCTGGTAACAAAGAGCAGGCAAATCATCATCATCATCCATTTTACCTTTTCCCAATATCTCTGTACTCATTGTATCCTTGTTATATGGAAGGCAGAATAACTAATCAATCTCTGCTGTGGTTTCAGGAGGATTTTCAGACTCACTTCAAATGTAAAGCTGATCAGACCACAAATACTCATGATTTGGATGTTCCTAAATTTCAAATTGCTGAAAATTCAGAGCACAAAGAAAATACAACAGACCGTCACGGTAAACGATATAAAAGGTAAAATACAAAACCGTGAGCGATAATAGATAATAAACTACAACGAAACAATTTTGTCATATATATATATATATATATATATATATAAATCTCTCCTCAGAGGCAAATGCCTACTTCTGTTTCAAAAAGATCAGAGTTCTGGTATAAAGTGCAATATGAGGTAATAAAGATGGTTGTGCAAAGTTCCAACACAGAGTCTATCATTTCAGTGTGAAATATGATTGATCCAAGTCCATCAACCATGTAGGTATGTTTTCCGACGGGTGGCCAGCTTCTGATTAGCCTTATTGAAATGAGGACCTTCTGAGTCTCTTAGAAACATCTTAGCTAAGCTGAATTTACTAGTCCTGTGTGGATGATAAGTCCATTCCTTGAAGAAACAGCGTGTGAAACGGGAGTATACGAAGCTGGCCACCCGTCGGAAAACATACCTACACGGTTGATGGACTTGGATCAATCATATTTCACACTGAAATGATAGACTCTATGTTGGAACTTTGCACAACCATCTTTATTACCTCATATTGCACTTTATACCAGAACTCTGATCTTTTTGAAACAGAAGTAGGCGTTTGCCTCTGAGAATTCAGAGCAGGCATTTAGGTTTGCAGTGAAATCATCTAGCCATCCAGAAATGAAAATAATAGTTTGTACATAGTACAGTGGTACCTTGGTTTACAACTATACAGTGGTACTTCGGGTTAAGAACTTAATTCGTTCTGGAGGTCCGTTCTTAACCTGAAACTGTTCTTAACCTGAGGTACCACTTTAGCTAATGGGGCCTCCTGCTGCCGCCGCGCCGCTGCTGCGCGATTTCTGTTCTCATCCTGAAGCAAAGTTCTTAACCCGAGGTACTATTTCTGGGTTAGCAGAGTCTGTAACCTGAAGCGTCTGTTACCTGAAGCGTCTGTAACCCGAGGTACCACTGTAATCCGTTCCGGAGGTCCGTTTGTAAACCAAAACAGGTTGTAACCCAAGGCGCGCTTTCGCCAATGGGGCCTCAAATTTATTTATTTTTTGTAATCCAAAAAAAAAAAAGGGTTGTAATCCAAAAAAAGGTTGCAAACCGGGACACACACTTCCGGGTTTGAGGTGTTTGTAATCCAAATCATATGCAAACCCAGATACCACTGTACAATAATAGTTTGCAACTGAGTGCTCAATGTACTTCACAGCCAGTCAGTGCAGATGATACCAAATTAGAATTGTAGCATTAGAAGGGACTCTGAGGATCACCTGATCCAACCCCCTGCAATGCAATAATATGCAGCTGCTCCATACGGGGATCGAACCTGCAATCTTGGCATTGCCAGCACCACACTCTAACCAACTGAGCTATGCAAGCTGATGAACCAATGGTCTGACTCACTATATGGCTCTGAACACAGAACTCAGAGATTTCTTCAAAGCCCACAGAAATGTAGCCCTTGAACACAGAGAGATAGGAGGAGCTTTTTGGTCACTCTAGGAATGAAGGGGGTGGGGGAGAGAATGTTAAGAAATCTGTATGCAGATCTAAATGTTTGCCCTGTTGCTTCCATTCCCCCCTCAAGTTGTGCCTGAGTAAGGGAAAATAAAATGGTCAAAGTACCATCACATTTTACGGACTATGTCAATTATTAGAGGATGCTGGCATCTAATAATTGGCCAGACACCTCTTTGCTGCCAAGGCAATACAGGAGGACCCTCAGTGCGTATGATATGATGTTCTCCAAGCAATAGCTGCCACAACGGCTTTGAAGACAGAGGTGCCCTGAAAAGAGACAGAGCCCAGTGAAGAAGCCCTTTCTCCTAAAAACCTTTCGCTCCAGTTCCTGACCTACCAGAACTCTCAGGTTAGTGCTCTGCCCAGATGGGCCTAAATCCCCAACTCCATTTGAAAAGCAAAAATGGCACTGAAAAACTGCATTTTATCCAGCAGATGTTGGATGAGCATTTCTCTTTCTTCCTCTTCATTTATGGCATACGTTGCTAGACTACAACCCCTATAACCCTAGCTAACTTGGCCAATGGTCAGGGATAATGGGAGTTGTTGTTCAGCAACATCGGGCGGGGGGCAAAGATTCCCCTCTCTTGATATAGTGGGTGGGATCAGGAATCACTCTTCCAGGATAGACCCCATCCCAATTATTCTGCTCTGCATAGGACCATCTATTAATATGTGGCTGTGGCTGTGGGTGCAGAGGAGACCTTTGAGCCCCTATTTTTCCTCTCTGGCAGTGTGGTGTAGTGGTTCAAGTGCCAGACCAGGATCTGGGAGGCCAGGGTTAAATCCCTACTCAGCCATGAAGCTTATTCATTGTCATAAAAATAATAAGCAAGAGAATACATAAATATATATACTGTATATATTTGCATTGTTGTAATATGATATACACAGGACGCAGGTGGCGCTGTGGTCTAAACCACTGAGCTTAGGGCTTGCCGATCGGAAGGTTGGCAGTTCGAATCCCCACAACGGTGTGAGCTCCCGTTGCTCGGTCCCAGCTCCTGCCAACCTAGCAGTTCGAAAGCACTTCAAAGTGCAAGTAGATAATAGGTACCGCTCTGGCAGGAAGGTAAACGGCGTTTCCGTGCGCTGCTCTGGTTTCGCCAGAAGCGGCTTAGTCATGCTGGCCACATGCTGTTTTGTGACTTAGTCATGCTGGCCACAAAACTGTCTGAGGACAAACGTTGATTCCCTTGGCCCGTAAAGCAAGATGAGCGCCGCAACCCCACAGTCGTCCGTGACTGGACTTAGCTGTCAGGGGTCCTTTACCTTTTTAATATGATATAATATACAAATACACACACAAACCTGTGTGTGTGTGTGTGTGTGTGTGTGTGTGTGTGTGAATAGTTATGTTATAAACTCACATTGTCAATTCAATAAAAAGGAGTGGGAGGAAATAACTACTTCTTCTTCTTCTTCTTCTTCCTCTTCTTCTTCTTCTTCATATGCCACCCATCTGACTGGGTTGCCCCAGCTACTCTGGGCAACTTCTGACAATTATGAAACTCCAGTAAACAATAGTGGCTCAACCTGGTAGATGTATCCTCAGAATTAAGGTATGGAATGCCTTTGAGTAGGAATCTTTAATCAGTACCAGTCTAAAACTGAGCTCAAAAGTCAGTCCACACAAAAGCCCATTCCTGTTCCCCACCCAGCTGCCCAGTGCTAACTTTGCAGTAATCCTAAATTCAGTGGTGGTGGGGAGTTTTTTAGTTGTTTTTTATTTCAAAACCTAGTTGTTGCTATTTTTAGATACCCGAGAGGCAGAAATACTTAATACAAATATTAGGACCGTAATGCTAGAGGACTGGGCTAGGTGACCCTTGGGCCTCTTCTAATTCCACAGTTCTATGATTCTAAATCACCCAGAGATCTATCGCCGCTCACCTCCAGACTGCCAGTATTTTGCAGGGGAGTTTCAAGCACATACTACAAAATTCGGATTTGCGCAATTAAAGCACTCTGTTACCCTGGCACAACAAATCCACTTTAAGCTAGCAAACAGATGTTTTGTGGTTTGGGAAGTTGTGGGGAAATTCAACACAAATTGTGGGATGAAAAAAATGGTTTAATGGGAAGATGTCTAAACAAATCAGGATGTATGCTCATTATCATATAACCTCGCCAACACATCAGAACAAATGCTAATGGCATAGTGTCACCTCTCCATAAGCTTTATCCAAACAAATCAGGATGACTGCTTGATAAACAGGTCATCTGGAGCAGCTCAGTAAACCCAGATTTCCCTAACACACACCCCTGCCTTAGGGAAGTATCTTTCCTTCCATCAACCCAAGGTCTGCAACAGAAAAGCAATTGTGCTTTTTGTTGTTTAGTTGTTTAGTTGTGTCCGACTCTTCGTGACCCCATGGATCAGAGCACGCCAGGCACTCCTGTCTTCCACTGCCTCCTGCAGTTTGGTCAGACTCATGTTGTTAGCTTCGAGAACACTGTCCAACCATCTCATACTCTGTCGTCCCCTTCTCCTTGTGCCCTCCATCTTTCCCAACATCAGTGTCTTTTCCAGGGAGTCTTCTCTTCTCATGAGGTGGCCAAAGTATTGGAGACTCAGCTTCAGGATCTGTCCTTCCAGTGAGCACTCAGGGCTGATTTCCTTAAGAGTGGATAGGTTTGATCTTCTTGCAGTCCATGGGACTCTCAAGAGTCTCCTCCAGCACCATAATTCAAAAGCATCAATTCTTCGGCGATCAGCCTTCTTTATGGTCCAGCTCTCACTTCCATACATCACTACTGGGAAAACCATAGCTTTAACTATACGGATCTTTGTCAGCAAGGTGATGTCTCTGCTTTTTAAGATGCTGTCTAGGTTTGTCGTTGCTTTTCTCCCAAGAAGCAGGCGTCTTCTAATTTCCTGACTGCTGTCACCATCTGCAGTGATCATGGAACCCAATAAAGTAAAATCTCTCACTGCCTATTGTGCTAATCTGCCTTAAAAGGCTGTTGTAAAGATGACGATGGCTGCCATTATTTGGAATTGTATTTATTCTTCTGTGCCGTGCTTTTTTTTCTTGTAGATTGGTGACCCAAAGGAGTAATTTTTTTTTTTAGTACTAACGTCATTGCAAGGTTTGATTCTTCTGCTATGAAAACTTTACTGAAATCACAGATTCTCAGATCGTTCTGGATACTTCGACTGCATCACCGATGGTTCCACAGGCGCAACAGGCTCCTTGGCTCTCCCATTTTTGCTCAGTATGAAGCTCAAAGCCAAGGAGAGCAGCAGCTACCTGAGTATTTTAACTTTGCAAGTGACGTATTGGATAAATGGTCACAGATCGAGAAGGTAGAATTTACTTTCCTTCTACAGATGAAGTGGCTCCTTCTAAAGTAATATCTGATTGTGTCCCTTTTTTTTTTTTTTGAAAAGCAGTTAACGTGTGTGTGTGTGTGTGTGTGTGTGTGTGTGTGTGTGTGTGTTTCTAGAAAAATATATATACACACATATGATGCTTTGATGCCAACTTTCTTCGAAATAGCGAGCACCTCCAAACCATCAGAAATTTGTGGCGGGATTTCAAGCACATACAATAAAATTTAGGTTTGCACAATTAAAGTGGATTAAAACACCTGGGACCCAGGTGGCGCTGTGGGTTAAACCACAGCGCCTAGGGCTTGCTGATCAGAAGGTCGGCGGTTCAAATCCCTGCGACGGGGTGAGCTCCCGTTGCTCGGTCCCAGCTCCTGCCAACCTAGCAGTTCGAAAGCACGTCAAAGTGCAAGTAGATAAATAGGTACCGCTCTGGCGGGAAGGTAAACGGCGTTTCCGTGCGCTGCTCTGGTTCGCCAGAAGCGGCTTTGTCATGCTGGCCACATGACCCGGAAGCTGTACGCCGGCTCTCGGCCAATAAAGCGAGATGAGCGCCGCAACCCCAGAGTCGGACACGACTGGACCTAATGGTCAGGGATCCCTTTACCTTTTAAAACGCTCCCAGCACAACAAATCCACTTTTAAAAAGAATTGAACCTTTTACAGTTAAGAAAATTACGGAGGAATGCATTAAAAAGTGTGGAGTGAGCAAATGATTAATGGGCAGGTGTATAAACACCCCACAGACAAATCAGGTGTAATGCTCTTTGGTGTACAAACCCACCCCCACCAGATTGGAATAGACGTTGAGTAAAGACCAGATACAATCTAACCTCCACATAAGCTTTATGTAAGCAAATAAGGATGAAGGCACAATTAACAGGCTGCCTGGTGGAGCCCAGTAATAAGTCTCATCCACGCACCTGCCAAGCCTGATCTGGAATTGATGTGGTCATCACATACCGGTAGTCCTCAACTGTCCTGCCTAAATCAGGACATACCATTTTGGGGGGCTGTGTTTGCGCATGAGGACACGGCACCCAAAACACACGAGAGCACGGGACCTAAAAACGCGAGAGATCGCAGTGCCCAGAAACACACATTTCAAATAAACACGGTCCGCCCTCAGGCTGAAAAAAAGGACCCCCGCCCCTGCTAAATCAGGTCTATAAACAAAACAAACTTTTTCCTTTTCTTTTAACACATCTGCATTTATTTTGCAGGATGGAAAAAGACCTTCCAACCCAGCACTATGGTGGATAAATGGAAGAGGGGGTGAAGTAAGGTGGAGCTTTGAGGAATTGGGAGTCCTGTCCAGGAAAGTGGCCAATATACTCTCCAACCAATGTGGGCTATGCAGAGGAGACAGAGTTTTGGTCATCCTGCCCCGAATCCCGGAATGGTGGTTGGTGACCGTGGCTTGCATAAGGACAGGTCAATAAAAATAACTGAATGTAATACAGCAGGGATGGTGAACCTGTGACGGTGTTGTTAGACTCCAAATCCCATCAGCCTTAGCCAGCATGGCCAATGTTCAGGGATGATGAGACCTGGAGTCTTGCAGCCACAGAACCAGGAGGCCACAAGTTCCCCATCCTTGAAATACAGCCTTTCTTGCAACTGTCTTGAACTACAAGTTCCATCACCCGCAGCCAAAACTTCCAATGGTCAAGGATGATGGGAGTTGTAGTGCAAGACATCAGGAGGGCATCATGTTGGGGGGGGACAGCTCTTGGTGGCGACCCACAAGTTGAAACAATAAAGCAAGTGTGGGCAATTTCTGGCCCTCCAGATGTTACTAAACTACTACTCCCATCCGCCCTAGCAAGAAGGGTCAATGGCCAGGCATGATTGGAGTTGTAGTTTAGTAACATCTGGTGGGCCAATGGTTCCCCCCCCCCACCTGGCATAAAATGGTGGTCAGGAGACTCCATGCCATGGGCCAGATTAGACCCACCAGGCCTCTCCATTTGGCCCAGAAGCATTTGAGTCTCCAAAACTCCTACAGCACAGATCCACCTGTCCTTAAAAAGAACATTGCTCTTCTTGTAGGAATCATCCTTATCCCTGGAACATCCCAGTTGACAGCAAAAGACATCCAGTACAGACTTCAGGCATCGAAAGCCAAGTGTATCATCACTACGGACGCTTTGGCCCCTGCAGTGGATTCCATTTCAGGCAGCTGCAACTTCCTGCAAACCAAACTGGTTGTATCTGAAGGCAAGAGGGACGGGTGGCTGAATTTCAAGGAACTCTGCAAGTGAGTATCCCTCATTGTGCTTCATCCAACAACAAAGGTGAAATATACTCGGAGTCAAGTGTGAATTTCATGCTCTTTATTCAGCTCATAGTAGCAAGGAATGAATCTTTCCCCAAAACGTCTGCTATATATACATTATTTACACAATGGGCCCCGCGTGATTGGCTAATTCCGGGCTACTCCTGTAAGCCAATCAGGTTGCGGGTTCACTTCATCCAGGAGCCTGATTGGCTGCTCTTGCAGGCCAATCAGGTCACTGATTCACTTCCACCTGGAGCTGGATTGGGTGGCTCCTGCGGACCAATCAGACTGTTGCATTCTGGATCCTATTGTTCTAGGACCAATCAGACTGCTGCATTTTGGATCCTATTGTTCTAGGATTCAGCTCAGAACATAACAAAAGGGGTGGAGAACCTTCAGGGCCAGGGGACCAAATACAGCCCTCCAAGCCTCTCTGGTTAGTCCTTGAGACTTTCCTCAGGCCATAGCCATTTTCCAGGCATACATTCTCTCAGTGCTTTTTTCCCCTAGAAAAAAAAAGGGTGCTGGTATTCACCATGAAGTTGTTACAGTAAGTGCCACACTTTTTAACAACAAAAAAGAGGTGCCAGTACTGCGTACCCTTGGGTACCCTCTGTGGGGGAAAACCATGGCTTTCTCTCCCCAGACCACCCCCTCCCAGGCCCTCCTTTGCAGCCTCCTTGGGTGCTTTTGCCTGGCTGGAATGCATCCCTGAGCTCTGTTAAGGCTTCTTGCGTAGATAGAGGCTAAATTTGGGTATGTGGTTGTGGGTGGAAAGTGGCCTCTTGCATTTGCGATTGGAGCTACTTTAACTATTTTGGCTTTCTGTGTTACACAGAGAGGCTCCCGACAGCCATGCTTGCATGAGAACAAAGATCCATGATCCAATGGTCATTTACTTCACCAGTGGAACGACAGGAGCTCCAAAGATGGCTGAGCATACCCAAGGGAGTCTTGGCTTCCGGCCCATCGCCAACAAAGGGTATCAAATAGAGTCGAAGCAAAAATGTACTGAGAAATGTCTTGAGATTTTTTTTTTGTATTTCTCCTCACCAAAGAAGGTTACTTTGCAACATTTTCTGCATATATTCTCCACCATTTTGTGAGGCAGTTTCCATTTCCCATCAGCCCCCACTCCACAATTCCCCAGAAATGCATTATGAGGGATACAAAATGGCAGTCAGGCGGCCAACACAGTTGTTACTGCTGCCAACACTAATACTGAGATCCACCCCTGAGAAATTCATGAAGAACTTCTCTCCCACTCACCCCCAGCCAATCTTCCCTCAATTTCTCTTGGCACAAGTTCAGGGTCCAGCATTATAGAATCAGGCAAGGCAAGGCAGGGCAAAGTCCAATTTTCAGAAAGACAGAGGAGGGTCAAGCAAGGCAAGGTGAAGTCCAGCTTATGGTGAAGCAAGGCAACTTGGTAAGTTAAAATGCAGCAAAGTAAGATAGGCATTTGGGAATGCAGAACAGCCTTGTGGAGCACTGAAGGCAGAGACGCATTCATGCTATTCATGTTTCAGACTGCACACCTAAAAGTGAATTCAGCAAAACACCAGGCACAATTACTGGGCAGCACCTGATCAGCATTCATCTAAGGGGGGGGGGCTCCTTAGGGTTTCCAAAATGGGGGCAGAGACCCTAGTAGATCAGGGGTTGCAAACTTGGAAGGGTACAAATGTATTTCATAAATAAATTTAAAATAATAATAATAATAATACCAAACAGTACAATGCCAACCGCTGAGCATAATCTTCAAGGCCCTTGTTGCATGCTTGAATTGCCTGCTGCCATTTTCTTTCCTCTGTTTTATCAGATACTGGCTGGATTTGACCCCTGCTGACATTATGTGGTCCACTGCAGATACAGGATGGGTGGTGGCTTCTCTGGGATCTGTTTTCGAACCATGGGTTTTGGGTTCCTGCGTCTTCATACATAGCCTGCAGCAAATAGAATCAACAATTATCCTGAATGTAAGATTCTTGTTCCTGTCTCTTCAAACATTCTACCTGATTTTTCTCTATAATGGCAGCTAATCAGTGGCTGGGATTACATTAGAAGTGGAGGAGAAGTAATGAGACTGGTTATTTTTTAACATTATTTTTGACTAATTGCTATTGTCTCTGAGCCTGTGGAATAGGTTGGGATTTATGCCCACTTAAGGTTCATCAGACCACAATTGCTCTTGTTTTACTTAGGGGTGGAGGAGAATGTTTGTCCTGGGGGATTAGGGATAAATTCAAAATAAATTCAGTTTGCATTTCAAGATAAACCTACCTAATTCACACCTAATTTCTGAAACAATATGAGAGCCGAAACACGAGATCCTTCTTCAAATATCTGAAGGACTGTCACGTGGAAGATGGAGCAAGCTTGTTTTCTGCCACATGCAGCTCTCTCAGTCTGGCCTTTGGAGTTCTCCCCAAACTACAGCCCTCACTAGTCTTGCATTGTACTCTCCTTGGGTGTTTTGGTCCGGATAGACTGAGTCCTTGAACTCTGATAATGCTTTTCGTTTGGAGAGTGTGTAGAACTAAGCCCTCTGTTCAAGGGTAAAATTAACATTGGTTGCTCCACCCACTTTCCCCTCAGGCCCCACCCACCATGGGCATGTGGCCCTCAAAAGGTCGCCAAGAAGAGAGTGTGACCCTCAGCCTGAAAAAGTTCCCCACCCCCCTAGTTTAGCATTACTGTGCATCAGCCAATTTGTGAGAGAAACCAAGACAGTTAATGTAAAACTCAGTTGATTAAGACATTGGGTTGGATCAGATTGTGTTGTTCTTGCACAACCTTTGCCTTTTTTTATGTGCTAGACTCTGTCCCGGTTTCCCATCACCGCCATGGTGGGTGCTCCAACCTTGTTCCGCATGTTGGCACAGAGCGACCTCACCAGGTACCTTGAAGAACTCCTTTCAAAATACGATCGTTTCAGAATGGATTTTCTGCATGCGTCTGATGTTGCGTGTCGGGGTTCCCAGACACCTCCCCCCTAATAATTCACATTTCACACAGTCATTTAAGTTTAAGGGTTTTTGGCATTATTTTTGGCCACAACTTTTATTCAAATACAACCAATGTGAGTGGTTGCTTAGGCATAGGTTCCGACTATCTGTCCCCCGCCCTGGGACAGAACTGACCTCATCTAGCCAGTGAAGTCAGTAAGGGTAAACACCTATAGGGGAGAGTTCAGGAGCTGGGTGTCAGGCCCTCAGCTCTCCCCCAAATGCTCCAGGGGCTCTTGCCCCTTGTCGGGGGGTACGGACAAAAGCATGATGAGCCCCTGGATTCCTTTAACGGAATACCCTAGCAGCATTTTTTAGGGGCAGGCCCAGCCAAATCCTGTACCCCTACACCAACCAATTTTAACCAATGCCTAACCGCAACCTTACAAGTTGTGACGATTTGCTACGCAGCAGGCAAAAAACCAAATGGCACCAGCCAATCAGCCAAATGGACAAAATTCCTACCAGGCCCCTGCTCCAAAGCAGGCGACACCATGACAGGCATAGCAATGTCAATCGCAAAGACATAACCCTGAAAACGGGGAGGGCGAGCGGGAAATCCGTTGCACGGGGCAAAAGTGAAACCTAAAAACCGTGTGCAGGAATTTAAACAGCTATGTCTGCCAATCATTAACTTGCAACAAGCTCATCTCCCCAGCAACATGATGAGCCAATCCCAATTGTGGTCATCCAAACTAACCCGCCCAGCAACAAGGGAGTTGTCCGGTTAACCCTTCCGCAACCCATGCTCTCCCTGATTGGAGAACCTGCTTTATTGAAGCTCTAGTTTGAAATACAAACCTTGGCATCTTGCCCTGCTTGTTTCCAATACCAGACAAACGTTACATTCCAAGAATTGCAATTGCGATTTGAGAGGAAGAGAAGAACTTCTACTTTTACTTCTTCTTCTGGTATCTGGAGTGGTAGCAGCAGAAGGGGTGTGGTTCTTGCTCTTTCCCCTTGGTGGTGTCTTGAACACTGCTACAGCAGTGCCTTGGGCACTAGGGAGCCTGGGAAATGTGTTTTCCCCAAGGCACCCAATAGCTTCAGTTTAGACCTCCCAGACACTTGTGCCCCTGCCATAACAGCATTCAGGGTGCCAGAGAGAGGGAGGAAGAGGGAGGAAGATCTCCCGGCCTAGCACTACCATGGTCACAACTGCCTTTGCTAAGTCAGGTAAGTGACAAACGGGAAGTGCAAAGGTTGATTGATGTGGTTTGGAAGGCTTACACGGATTGGATAAGGACCCAGTTGTGTTCCTAATGATGTCATGGGGAGCAAAACAGGCCAAGCTGGATTCCAAATGAAGAGTACATCTGTACACACATACTCATGGCTCAGGATGGAGACACACAACTATATTTAGATACTGATGCAGTGATCCTTTTTTCCAGTGGCCTGAAGGTGTGTTAAGACCACATTTCACCATAGTCTTAAATACCATCAAAGCAGTATCTGGGGCACCGGGAAACTTGGGAAATGTGCTTTTCCTAGGGTGCTCAATAGCTTCTGGACAACATGTTCTGGGTACTCAGAAGGGGCTCTCTAGAATGTGCCTATCTAGGCCTGCCCACTAGATGCCAATGCTTGCACTAGCCACACTCCTGGACAACACATATGTTGGGGTCTATGGGGGTGGGGTGAGCCAGCTGTGCTCTAGAGATACCCCCTTCACCTATTCTGTACCCACAGCCACCAAATGACTGAATAGAGTTTGTGTTCTTTCCCCATTGAGTGTAACTCCAAACAACCTGCCAGGCCTCGTTGACGACCTCCTCCTTGAACTGTGCGTTTCTAAGATGCTGCATAAAATGTCCTTAGGGGGGTCTCTTATTTTGTTCACCCACATTCAGTTATAAGTTCATGAGTCTGCAGCAGTGCATAAGTGGAGGGGAACCTCTGAATCCTGAAGTGATGGAGCAGTGGAAGAGCATGACGGGACTGCACATCTACGATCTCTATGGACAGACGGAAACGGTAGGTGCTCCTGTTTATTCTTATGCTTTCAATGGTCTTTTAAGATGGGGATAGGGGACCTCAAACACATGGGCCAAGGTGGACACCAAGCCTCGCTATCTGGCCCTCAGGATTCTCCTCATGCCACATCCCTCCCCAGCCACACCCCCTCTCCCCAGGTCATGACCTTCACTGACCCCCTGCTTTGCACCCCCATTTAGTGTTTTCACTGGGTAAATAAATAGTTGTCATTGAACTCACATAAAATGCTTCTTCCTTGCCTAAAAGGAGGATTGAGGGTTTTGTGAGTATCTGTCAGCTTCCCCCACCCCTGCACCTTCAGCTCATGTTCTGGGACAAACTGATTGTCTTTAAGCATCACCAATTTGCCTCCCGAGAAATGGGTTTCTGTTGGAGCAAAAAAAGGGTGGGTTAAAAAAGAGTAGTGAGGTCTTTTGGGTTCAGGCCCAACTTCTGCACCTAGCTCAAACAAAGGCAATGACATCCCCTGCTATTTACTGAAACCTAGGGCAGATCTATTTACTGAAACCTAGGGCAGATCATGATTTATAACGTTAAGGAAGGGTTAAGAAACGGTTATCATAACATATTTGGACGTACTACATTTTGCTTGTGACGTTAATAATGCGTTATTAAAATGAGACACCATAGGGTGCTGCAGAGCAACCAGGAACCGGGCAGTAGGGAAACTGCTTTGTTATGAAGGAAACAAGGTAAGGAACGTTTTTATTTTAGCAGTATGCCCTGTGATGTTTTAGAACAATGTATCTAATAGGTTAGTGTAGACCTGGCCCTAGTCAAACGTTGTAAAGCTACAGAAACTTGGGAGTGTGCCATTTGAAATCCTTGTGAATCACTTCAGTATAAACATGCAGAAGATCAAGATGCAAAGATATCAAAAGCTGTTGGGGAAATGCCATATAGTCCCTTTCAAAACAATATAACAATCTTTTAAACAGGGTGCAATTTGTGCAGTTCAAAAAGGGATGAAAATTAAACCCGGTTCAATGGGAAAGGCATGTGCACCGTATCAAATTGAGGTGAGTGGTTTCTATTTTTCTAGCTCCTATCCATTTTTAAATGACAGCCAGCGAAGGCTGGTTCATTAGGGGAAATGGGGCACTTCACTACCAACGTCGGTCCACCCTCAGCCAACACCCTCCCCCCCCCACAGCTGCCTACCAGCCTACTTACCACCAGTCTTGGGGTGGCCCCAGCTGCCAGCTTCCCCCTTCCTCCTTAGTCTCAGTGTTGCCCTTGTAAAACTCAACAGGGAAGAAGATAGAGACAAAACTAGAATTAGTTCACTTTGCCAGTCATTTGGTTCTACCTACTGCTGGCCTCCTTGCTTTCTGCCTCACTAATCCCAATGGACACCAGCCGAAACCACAGAGTACAGCTCTTGTGACACACCAAAATGGAAGACACTTGATGTTGTGGTCTAAACCACTGAGCCTCTTGGGCTTGCTGATCAGAAGGTCAGCAGCTTGAATCCCCGCGACGGAGTGAGCTCCTGTTGCTCTGTCCCAGCTTCTGCCAACCTAGCAGTTTGAAAGCATGCCAGCGCAAGTAGATAAATAAGTACCACTGTGGCGGGAAGGTAAATGGCGTTTCCATGCACTCTGGCTTCTGTCACGGTGTTCCGTTGCACCAGAAGCGGTTTAGTCATGCAGGCCACATGACCTGGAAAGCTGTCAGTGGACAAATGCTAGCTCCCTTGGCTTGAAAGTGAGATGAGCGCCGCAACCCCATAGTCGCCTTTGACTGATCTAAACCGTCCAGCGGTCCTTTACCTTTACCTTTACTTTTCTCTTCTTCTAGATCATAGATGAAGAAGGAAATGTTCTGCCACCTGGGAAAGAAGGAGAAATAGGCATCAGAGTGAAGCCCCAAAGACCCCTTGGTTTCTTCTCTCGCTATGTAGTAAGAAGCTTTCTGGAGAACTCCACTGATTTTTGTGTGGCATACGAAGAGACACCATAATTAGAAAGGCTGGGTGAATCCACAAAGCTTTGTTCCCCTTGGTTCAACTCAGGTTTATTCTGCATTTTCAGCACTACCGCCCCAGAATCAGGGGGGAAGTTCCCAAGCGAAATTTGGAAGGTGTTGCAGATTTGTGTCTTTATTTACATATAAAATAATATTCATATACCGTCCACGCAAATAAAATATCAAATATCAAAACAGTGGACGGCATGCTTTGTATATGTACATCTAATATAGCATAAAGGCAATACAAAAGAAACATTAACATGAATGGCTCATCTTGAGAAAATTTTAACAACTGCATAGGCCTGTTGGCATCAAAAGATCTTGAACAGCAATTAGCAGTAGGAGAGAAATTAGATTCAGGTTTCATATGAAGCTGAATTTGTCAAATCTGCCCTTTCCAATATACCTGTACAGTGGTACCCCGGATTAAGTATGCTTCAGGTTAAGTACGCTTCAGGTTAAGAACTCCGCCAACCCAGAAATAATGCTTCAGGTTAAGAACTTTGCTTCAGGATAAGAACAGAAATTGTGCTCTGGCGGCGCAGCAGCAGCAGCGGGAGGCCCCATTAGCTAAAGTGGTGCTTCAGGTTAAGAACAGTTTCAGGTTAAGTACGGGCCTCCGGAACGAATTAAGTACTTAACCCGAGGTACCACTGTATATGTGTGTGTGTGTGTGTGTGTGTGTGTGTGAGAGAGAGAGAGAGAGAGAGAGAGAGAGAGAGAGAGAGAACATCTGCCCTTCAAAATTTGCACCTCTCTGAATTTCATTAGCATTATTTATTTACTTATTTTTAAATTTGCATACAACCCTTCATTTGTAGATCTCAGAGTGGCTCACAGCATAAAAATGCAAGATAAAATAACAAAATACATAATAAAAACAAGAATAAAACAAAACAATGACCCCTCTCCCTCCAAGCCCCTGCCACAAACACATTAAAAAGGACCTAGGATATTAGTAATGCTATTTTTCTAGGCAAAGAGGTACTGGAACTCACCATGAACCTTGTTCTCTTAGAATGGCAAGGATGCCCACCTGAGAGGTGCCGAAACTGAGTTCCAGTGAGTTCTGGCTGGAAAAAAAGCCCCAGATGTTAGTCAGCCACAAGCCTGGCTGAAGATATGCTGTGCAATTTGCCAACCAACCAATATTACATAAATGCATATATTAGGGGACACTGTGCATGAAAACGAACATACTGATGAAACACATAAAAAGGCATTGTGTTTGGCTTAACCACCATTCCATCTTCTCATTGAACTCTGGGAACTGTAGTTCTGTGAGGAGAATAGGGAATAGGGACCTCCTAACCTTCTCTCAACACTCTTAACAAACCAGAGTTCCTAGTCAGTGTAGAGACAATACTGAACTAAATGGACCAATGTTCTGACTCAGGGTAAGGCAACTTCCGATGCTCCTATAACTCTGCAGTCCTGGGGCAAAATGTTCCTGTGGTTACGGTAATTCCCCCTTTCTGAACTGTTTTCATTAGGATAACCCAGAGAAAACAGCTGCAACAGAACGAGGGGATTTTTACATAACTGGGGACAGAGGACTGGTGGATAAAGATGGATACTTTTGGTTTATCGGGAGAGCTGACGATATCATCAATTCTTCAGGGTTGGTTTGTTCTCTTCCTTTCCTGATTTTTGTGTGCTTCTGTAGCTCTTTGAACCCGGATGCTTCCCCAAACCATATTGCATTGGCACGAACATGATTCTAACCAGCCAGTGCTCTGTAGCAGCCGGATGTTGGACGAAGATCCGGGAGACCTTCAACCAATCACAGCCTTGCAGGCTGATCTACTTCACAGGGTTATTGTGAAGCTAACATGTGGAGGGGTGAATGGCACTTTGAGTCCCTCAGAGGAGAGTTAAAGGAGATGTTATGATTATCTAGAGTAGTAGCAGTTGTGATTCAGCTCCCAGAGCAGAGGTTTTCTGCAACGTATACTAGTTTTCAACTGTGTGAAGAAGAAGAGTTTGGAATTGATATCCCGCTTTATTACTACCCAAAGAAGTCTCAAAGCGGCTAACATTCTCCTTTCCCTTCTTCCCCCACAACAAACACTCTGTGAGGTGAGTGGGGCTGAGAGATTTCAAAGAAATGTGACTAGCCCAAGGTCACCTAGCAGCTGCATGTGGAGGAGCGGGGAATCGAACCTGGTTCACCAGATTACAAGTCTACCACTCTTAACCACTACACCACACTGGCTGTAGGCTTCTTTATACGTAAGATGTCTGTGTTTTCACCCCAAGTTCCAACAAATGCAACTAATATACTCATCCTTCTCATCTGCAAAATAGACATTATTCAGGTTAAGAGACATTTCCGTGCCTGGCATCTCCCCCCCCCTACAATTTTCCAAGTGTTCATTGTTGCTTTGTTATTATTATGTCAATTTCTTAGGTATCGCATTGGACCATTTGAAATAGAAAGCGCCCTTTTGGAACATCCAGCGGTAGCAGAAGCTGCAGCTGTCAGCAGCCCAGACCCGCTCAGAGGAGAGGTAACAATTGCAGGAAGAGCATCTGTCCAGCAGGGCTGGGGAACCTGTGGCTCTCCAGGTTTCACTGGACTGCAACTCCCATAATCCCAGGCTATTGGTCATGCTGCCTAGGGCTAAGAGAGCTAGTATGCTGCAGTGGTTAGAGTTGTGTAGTGCTCAGACTAAATCCTGGGAGACCAGGGTTCAAACCTGCCACACAGCCATGAAGCTCACCGGGTGCCCTTGGGCCTGTCACTGCTGTTCAGTCTAACGTTCCTCACAGGGTTGATCAATAAGTGTTTTGTTTATAAAATAAGTATGTTTCCAAGCACAATTCAAAGCGCTGGTGCTTACTTTTAAAGCCCCAATCTGCCTTGGCCCTGTATACCTGAAGGAGCATCTCCACCCCCATCGTTCAGCCCGGACACTGAGGTCCAGCTCCAAGGGCCTTCTGGTGCTTCCCTCACTGCAGGTAGTGAAGCTACAGGGAACCAGGCACAGGGTCTTCTCGGTAGTGGCACCCACCCTGTTTAATGCCCTCCCACCCAATGCCAAGGAAATATGTAACTATATGACTTTTAGAAGACATCTGAATGCAGCCCTGGACAGGGAAGTTTTTAGTGGTTGATGTTTTATTGTGGGTTTTTTTATATTTTGTTGGGAGCTGCCCAGAGTGGCTGAGGTAACCCAGTCAGATGGGTGACTTGTTGTTGTTGTTGTTGTTGTTGTTGTTGTTGTTGTTGTTACTGTAGTATTATTATTAAGCGTAAGAGCCCTGTCTGGAACAGGCCAATAGTCCACCTAATCCCGCATCCTGTTATCCCAGTGCCATCTGTGGGATACTCACATGCAGGAATATTTGAGGAGGGGAGGCTTTATGCGGTTTGTGCAGGGCAGGGGTAGGCAACCTAAGGCCCGTGGACCAGATGCGGCCCAATCGCCTTCTCAATCCGGCCCACGGGTGGTCCGGGAATCAGCATGTTTTTACATGAGTAGAATGCGTCCTTTCATTTAAAATGCATCTCTGGGTTATTTGTGGGGCATAGGAATTCGTTCATTATTATTTTCAAAATATAGTCCAGCCCACCACATGGTCTGAGGGACGGTGGACCGGTCCACGGCTGAAAATGGTTGCTGACCCATGGTGCAGGGTGTGTGGCAGGGGTGTTGGTGACCAGAGTGAGCAGGGGCACAGCCCCTATTGTGTGTGTGTGTGTGTGTGAGAGAGAGAGAGAGAGAGAGAGAGAGAGAGAGAGAGAGAGAGAGAGAGGGAGAGGGAGAGGGAGAGGGAGAGGGAGAGAGAGAGAGATTGTCTTTGCTTATATCCCAACTCTGCCTTTTAGGTGGTGAAAGCATTTGTGGTCTTGTCCCCAGCCTACACACTCCAAGACAAGGCAAAATTAACACTCCAGTTGCAGGAGCACGTCAAGAAAGTTACTGCTCCATACAAATATCCAAAGAAGGCAAGTATTACCAGGGAACATAGAGATGTTTAGAGACTGTGGTGCTGGAGAGAGCCGTGTTGTAAGCTTAGGCATAACATTTCTCCCCCCCCCCCAAAAAGAGATATGAAAGGTCACTAGTCATATTTTCTATGCCATAATGATGCCTCTGATCTTTCAAGAAATGAAGGCATACCAGTTACTTTGGAATCTAATCAACTAGTAATTATCATTAGTCTTTGATTTGACTTCTAATTTTCCTCATGATTACTATGTTCCCCAATCTTGTTAACCAGTTCTTAATTATTGGGATTTGAAAGGCTCCCTCCTTTCATACTTTCAAACTTACTTTCCCAACAACAAAATGTCTGTGTCTAAGGTCATAGCCTCACCAAACATTTAAAACACTTTTATGCCACTAACAATCTTGCCCCCCCCCCAAAAAAATATTGGGATAGTGTAGTTTATTAAGGGTTCTAAGCTGCAATGCCCAGAGTGGTTTAACAGTCAATCCCTTTTCCCAGGAACTCTGGGAATTTATCTCTGTGAGAGAAATAGGGGTGTCCTAATAACTCCCAGAACCCTTAACAAACTACAGCCCCCAATAATCTTTAGGGAGGGTGTCAGGGGGCTGCCCCCCCCTTCTAGCCCGGCTCTGAGCCAGTACCGTGAGCCACCAGCTCATAGCTGTCAAGTTTTTCCTTTACTCATGGGGAATCCTATTCGGCATAATGGAATTTCCCTTAAAATAAGGGAGAACTTGACAGCTATGCACCAGCTATATTGGAGACAGATTCCAGCTCCATGTCTGGAGGAAGCTCTGAGGAAAGGAAAGCAGTGAGAGGGCTCCCGGCAGCCACACAGAGCCCTCGCAACGTGCCTGGGGAAGGTAAAAGAAGACGGACTAGGTGCTTCCGGTTTCCAAGGTTCGCTTCCTGGCGGGAGAATCATAAATCAGCAGTTGAGGAATCTGATAGTGATGGAACCTGACGTGTTTATGATGTAGTCCGAGTTGTAAAGTAATTAGCCTAGATTAAAGCTTAACAGCTTAATGGCTTCGAGTCTTTCTTTGAACGCCCAGCTGGGGAAAGGACCCCACGAAGCGTGACAGAGGGGAACCCTTAATATTAAAGTGGTATAATAACACCTTAAATGTACATGACTTGATAAAGAATGAGGTGTTATTAAATACATCATAATAAGAACATCTCTAGTTGGGACACCCATTCCCTAAATCTGGATGCTGAATTCCACACCCTTCTTGAAAACCTCAGAGAAGTGACCCATATTCACCATTCATGAACAAGTCCATAAATGTCGGAGGCTAACTGAATTCAGCCCTGTTTGCAACACTCATCGACTGAGAGATGTACTGATCTCAGACCCTATGCCTCTGCAAACAGATTGCTCATAAATAACAGCCCCCACCTGCAATCCAAAGCGGCACATTTTCCCCAGACTAGGTGCAGGGAACCTTTGGCCCTCCATTTGTTGCTGAAGTACAACTCCCTTCATCCTACTGCCTGTAAAGGCCAGCCCACAAAGACTGTCATTATTCTGAGCAGACACCCCACCTGCATTTCACACTATGCTAAACAGCCGTAGCTGTTGTATAGGAAGTCACTCTATGGGTTGATTTTTCCATGCTTCCTTTCTTGCTGCTGTTCTTGTTTTGCTAGATGGAGTTTGTCCAGGAGCTGCCGAAGACAATCACAGGGAAAATCAGACGGAACGAGTTAAGAAACAAAGAATGGGGGCGAGTTTAACACAATGGGGGGAGATTGCACAACTACCAAGTTTTCTTGAATGCCGTGGACGTTATTCAAGGCTTGTTGATATTGGGATGACCTAACTCTTGACTGGACTTTGAGCATCCAGATTAGAGGCTGCAGGGATGGTAAACAATGAAAGAAGGGCAAGAGGTCTGTACCATTACTATGCAGAGATATCCATGGACTTTAAATATCCCTTGTTATGTGCCACCCACTCTTCCATGCAGTGACAAGTCTGAGACAGCAACACAAGATTTCAGTGGATGAAAGAGACCTCAGGAGATTTTGAAATATTCACTTTATTTACAATTTTTCAAGAAGAGCACAGTGGAAGCAAATAGACACCTACTAGACAAATAGACACAGCACAACCCCTAAGCCTGCACCAGAATCCTGAATAACAGCTGCATCCCTCTCTTTCCTGCTCTCTTTGACTCTAGGTTCTTCCAGCCTGCCACTGTTTTTGGTTGGGATTCAACCACATGCCAGCAAATTCAGATTGTGCAATTCAAGCAAGAATGATTTTATTTGGGCGTGCAATGGTCACTACAAAACAAAGGAATAGTACATATGTCTACAATCACAAATCAGTAGCAGTTAAAGTTGATTCGGCACTCTTGTGTAACAAACCCACTTCTCCCCCACAACCAGACTTCTTACGACAAGTGATGAGAATATGTGGGATAATGACACAAAGCTCTATTTCTCCTTCACATCTGCAGGTGAGGCGGTGGATGCGCTGGACTGGGGTCTGGCCTTTGTAATGGACTGGATGAGAGCCAATAAACTGAAGCTCAATCCAGATAAGATAGAGGCATTGTTAGTAGGTGGTTCCTTAGACCAGATGGAGGCTGCTTGCTCCTGGGGGTTTACACACCCTCTAAAGGAGCAGGTACATAACTTGGGGGGTGCTCCTGGATCCATTGCTGTAGCTTTGGGCCCAAGTGGCCTCAGTGGTGGGGAGTACCTTCTGTCAGCTTTGGCTGGTGGTCCAGCTACGCCCTTATCTGTGCAGTGTGTAGTGGTTAAGAGGTGTGTAGTGGTGTAGTGGTGTAGTGGTTAAGAGCGGTAGACTCGTAATCTAGGGAACCGGGTTCATGTCTCCTCTCCTCCACATGCAGCTGCTGGGTGACCTTGGGCTAGTCACACTTCTCTTCTTCTTCTTCTTCTCTTCAGCTGGTGCAAAATCCAAACTCTTCTTCTTCTTCTCTTCAGCTGGTGCAAAATTTAATGGCCAGGTTGCTCATGGGTGCAAGATGACTGGCCCAACTGCACTGGCTGCCAATTCGTTTCTGGGCCCAATTCAAAGTGCTGGTGCTGACCTATAAAGCCTTGCATGTCTCAGGACATCAGGACATTACCTGAAGGACCTATTCTCCTCATAGAAACAGACCTGGGCCCTGTGGTTGTCATGCAAGACCCTTCTCTGTGTGTCCCCTTCCCCGGAGGTGTGCTGAAGATGACATCATCACATGTCTTTAGGTGCCAGGTGAAAACATTCCCTTTTTACCCAGGACTTCACCCATTAAACTATCTATGGCCTTTTAAAAGTGGATGGGTGGATATTATGATTCCCACCCACCCCTGTGATTGTTTTATTGCTTTTTATGTTATGTAAATTATGTTTTTAATGTACTGGGATCTTTGGTTGAAGGGTGGTATATAAATTGAATAAAATAATTACATACATACATACATACATACATGCATACATACATACATACATACATACGATTGCTTGCCACACACAAATCAGAAAGAAAGCTCAATAAATAGCCAACATTGCCTAACAAACTTTGTGCAAATAAAGGTGACCTTGAACTCTGAGAATGGCTCTTTGTTGTTTGGGTGGAGAGCCGTCTGCGGCTGTGTACAGAAACTAGCCTACTATGCAAAGGTAAAATCTATATTCATTGTTCCAGTCACTTTTGCCTATGGCCCTGCCCACTATTGGCATGGCCTTCATAAGGTTTGCCTTATGAAGAGAATGTGGCCTTCAGTCGAGAGTGAAAGGTGAATAAAGTCATGTCATGGATGCAGAGGAGGGGTGGGAGGCACCAGCTTGGGAACCCCAAGAAAACCCCCAGGGGAAGAAAGCTCACTACCAGGAGACTGGTGATAGGATGGTGATGAGTGGCCAGAGGGAGAAGAGGGAGCCGACCAGGAGGACGAGGGGTCAGAAGCTGGAGAGGTAACATGGTTTAGTGAGCAGGAAGAGGCTGTGGCAGAGAGCAGCCCAGAATCAGTGGCAGAAGAGGAGGCTGGTGAGAAGGAGGGGCCAAGAGGCAGAGATGAGTCAGGCTGCTGAAGAAGCCAGGGAGTATCCCCTTCCAGCTGCGACCACCTCTCCTCCCCCACGGACTCCCAGAACACAAAGAGGAATGAAGAGGGCAGAGCAAAGAGAGTTAAGACGAAGAAGCCTTAGGCTACTGGGGAAGGAGTCTTAGAGAGCAGAGGGAAGGCAAGGACCTTCAATCCTCACAACTGGGGCCTCATTAGGACAAGACCTACTAGGAAGAGTTGCTGTGACCACTAGGCCTGTGCTGTTTTGGTTTCTTTGAAGAAAAAGTTAACTTCACTGGCACCGGGGTTTTTATTGCTAACATGCTCCAGTCTCCAGCTGCTAACAAATAACAGCAGCAATTGCAGAAGCTGCTAGGTCCAAGCCCTAGCATCTCCAGGTAGGGCTGGGAGAGACTCTCTGCCTGGATTTCTGGAGAGCTACTGTCTATCAGTGTAGGTAGTACGAGCTGGGTGGAGCAATGGTCTGGCTCAGTTAAATGTAGCTTCTGCTGTCCCTATGAAGCTCACTAACAAGACTTGAAGTTAACAGCCCTCTGAGTGGTGCCATCTGTGCAGAAGGGTTGCCAAATGAAGAAGAAGAAGAAGAAGTGGAGAAGGAGGAGGAGGAGCTTGGATTTGATATCCCGCTTTATCACTACCCGAAGGAGTCTCAAAGCGGCTAACATTCTCCTTTCCCTTCCTCCCCCACAACAAACACTCTGTGAGGCGAGTGGGGCTGAGAGACTTCAAAGAAGTGTGACTAGCCCAAGGTCACCCAGCAGCTGCATGTGGAGGAGCGGAGATGCGAACCTGGTTCACCAGATTATGAGTCTACCGCTCTTAACCACTGCACCACACTGGCTCTCAACAGAAGAGCTGTCTTTATCAGATTTTGAGGTAACTGAAGTGGTAATAGATGACATCTTCTCAATGGGGTGGGGATAGGTTCCTGTACAGCATTTGAAGTAATACACAGAACTTTCTAAAGAGGGGTGGGGCCCATAAGACCACCAAGTTTGCATTCATACCATACATTTAAAGTGCTATGGTAGCACTTTAATAACCCATGGCTTTCCCCCACAGAATTCTGGGAGCTTTAGCTTTCTAAGGGTATGGAGAGTAGTTAGTAGGCCCCTATTCCCATCTGAGAGCTACAATTCCCATAGTTCCCCATGAAGAGGGATTGATCGTTAAACCACTCAGGGAACTGTAGTTCTGGGAGGGAAATCAGAGCCTCCTAAGAACTCTCGCTCCTCGAATTCTTTGGAGGAAGCCATGACTGTTTAAATTAGACCATAGTGCTTCGAATGTCTGATGTGAATGAAGCCTAAGTCCAGATGGTGGACAGTCTGCCAACAAAGGGAAAAGATGGTAACTGTGCTGGTGCCACTTCTAATGGTGAGCGCAACCATGAGAAAATGGTGGAGAATTTCTCACCCCCCAGGAGAATTTCTATGAAGTGAGTCTCTCCATCACAAGTTCTCTGCCAACAAATAAGGTGAGGAACTTCAATAGTCCATTTGCATGCAGTCTTCAATTTAGCTACAAACGAACCTGAACTTTAGACACAAGGCTGTTCTGAACCTTAACACTGAGGTCAACATGAAACTGACAAGTTCAAATCAGGGAGAGGTGGCAGATGAGTTCAAAAGAGGATTGATTAACTTGGACGAGGCTCTGTTCTGCAGACCTCTGCGAGTTTTTGTATTACAAATGGATGACCAAGTAAAACTAGCAGATCAAAAGTGGGGCATGTTGAGCAATCCCATGCCACTGACTGATCCTGTCCAACTTTCTGGCTACGTTTATGTCCACCTCTAGTTCCATTCAGTTCATAGTTTGAGTCCTACCCTCCAGAACAGGAGAAAACTTAATCCATCTTCCATGTGACAACCTTTTAGATAATGGAAGATGGCTACCATATCTCCTCTCAGCCTCCTTTTTCCCAGGCTAAACACACCCAACTCCCTCAACTGTTCCTCACAACGCTTGCTTTCCAGACCCTTGATCAACTTAGTTGCCCTCCTCTGCACACCTTCCAGCTTGTCAATATCCTTCTTAAATTGTGGTGCCCAGAACTGGACACAGGACTCCAGGTGTGGTCTGACCAAGGCAGAATAGAGCTGGACTATTATTATATGAGATCTAAACAGAACCCCAAGCCAGTAATCTGGCTGTTGCATTTTGGGCCAATTTAAGTTTTTGAGTTGTTTTCACATGCAGAGTACATTGCAACAACCCAATCTGGAAGTTACCAGAGCATGTAAATAATGTCACAATAGTCTGCATTTCAGTTCACTTTTTTTGGGGGGGGGGAAGTGTGAATTTAGTAATTAACTCTCAAATACAAACTGAGCTGAACCTCTTCTTCATTACTAATGAAAATAGTATAAAATGTTGAAAAGCTCTGTGACCTCCTTCAAAAGGAAACCAAACCAGCACCCCAGAACTGATCGCCACTTGATTCACCACTTGAAGAACTAGGGCAAGCCCAGCAAGATCTTTAATGGAACAGGAGAGGTCACCGTTTCTACCTTTTAGAGTCAAGAAAAGAGTACCGCCATCTCTAGATTTGCTAAGCCTCTCTACTCCATTTTCCCTTATCCAACCTGCATTCCCCAATGACTTTTGAAAAGAAGAAAAAAGACGTGTCCTACATTTCAGCAGGGGCATAGGAAGTGGGAGGCGGGGGGGCAGGCTGCCCCAGGTTCCATCATGGAGGGGGTGACAAATTAGCAAGGAACAATTACTGCCCTACTAGGGTGGTTCATAAAAAACTCTTTAAAAAAAGAAATGCCTGCTCCAAAGGTCTTATCTTACTACACTAGGGATTATATAGCTATATATGAAATTTCATGCATATCAGTTAATATCTTGACCCTCCTCCATGAAAATAGCTGTTTACTTGGCTGTTTTCCTATGTCGTGAAGGCTGAAATTTCAATTCAGTGGAGCACTTACTGTTCCCAACCCTAACCCTACGGAAAGCCATTTAATTAGACTTTAATTTGATTTTGACATGTTTTTAGGAGGTAATTTAATCATTGTTTGATTTTATATCAATGTTATGTATCTGATGCTAGCCGCCCTGAGCCCAACTTCGGCCGGGGAGGGCGGGATATAAATAAAAGTTTATTTTTACTTATTATTATTCCTTTGTAAGAAAATATGAAAGAACGTAAAACCATTTTTGCAGGCAAAAATAAATAAATCAATGTGGGGGGGGGGGATGACAATAAATTTTCCGCACCGGGTACCACCTGACCTTCCTACGCCTCTGCATTTCAGCATGAATTAATTTGGAGTAAAGGACGGGGGCCTTTTTGCAAATATGTGGCGATCTAGTCAAACATTAACTTTTGACTTACATCAGACTACAAAAAAATATTCACGTGAAAGTTTCTCAAATGTCAACCGATGGATCTCTGATAAAAGTTAATGTTTATGTACTGCTTCCTGTTTAATTCAGTTTTAAAAACCCTGGTGAATTTCCTTTTGGAGTGCTCTCTGCTATTCCAGAGTGTGGGTTGTGGTAAGTTGTCTGCATGTTTATACAGAGATTCTAGTTTCTGAGTTGTATAAGGTCGTCTAGGTATGTGTCTGACAATGAAACTATGTTGCTAAAACAATCAGATCTTACATAAAACATGTAGGTACCAACGCCCAACTAAAGATAGTCACAAAAGCAGTCACTTTGAAATGAGCTGTAACTGATATACATAGATGTTTTCCAGTTGTTTCAAGAAAGCATTAGCCACAGCTCAACTAACTAGAAGTGCTTTCAGACTGTTGCTCTTTTTGGGTAGGATTCAGTCACATAGCTGCAAATTCAGGATGTGCCATTGGCGTTGATTTTGTGCTCTTCCACACCAAACCCAGTTTCCAAAGCCACCACAAAACTGGTTTTTTTATTATTATTTAAAAAAATGCAATAAAGGAATGTGATGGGAAAATGCACCGAGGGGTGTTGAATAACAGTTGCTTGGCATAACATCAGACAACATAAGCAAGTCAGGATGAGTGCTCAGTAAACAACCAGCATTGTCTACCCAGACAAGTGTCTGCAATCCAATCACTATGGATGCTTAATAAACAATGTAGAACCACCCTCTATTTCAGCTAGATTGTATTTAGAGACTCTTGTTACATGTTACATTCCCATGTTGTTTTCGAAGAATGGTGCTTAGGAAGTAGCCAGGAGCTGTGTGTTTGTAAGATGTCAGGATGGTCCAGTCAGTGATGCTCTTAAGGAGTGGTCTATACATAAGAATGTAAAATGTTGTCAGGGGGTAGATCTACACACTGGGGGGGGGGGGGTTATAAATAAGTCAGAAATTAAATCGTTATAACAAAAAAAACGCTATGGAAAATCGCTTATAATTTTATTTGCTCTCTGGCGCCATCTATTGTTGCATGTTTATAACACATTCAAAAGGCTGATTCCAGGTTCTGCAGTTTGCATGGCTGCCAATAGGAGGCCCCACCAACTGCAGCATGAGGAACAGCAGTGTGTGAACAATAATATCATTTGTAGGTACAGCTGGATCTGCAATCCTATATTCACTTACCTGGGAGTAAGTCCTATTTAACTCTGTGTGGATTACTTCTCGGTAGACATGCCTTCTCTGAAGATGTTTTATTACCAAAATGGCGAGGTCTAACTTCTCTTAGATCAAATCAAGCCTTCCCCTGGATTCTCAATGGATGCATGCCTGCCCCTTCCCCAGAATTCTGCTCACAAATAAATGAAAGTGAATGAAATTTTCATATATCCTGAGCCTCTCAGTAGAAGCAACACATGATTTGATGGTGATTGGGGGGAGGGGGAGAAAATTGATTTTTAAAAGCCTCCAGCAAACAATGATGAAATCTCTTTAGTTTTCAGTAATTTGAAAACCAGGCAAGGATATTATACAGGCGCTGCTTGCCTGTCCTTAAACTCCCTCTCTGAAAAATATATAATTTCATGTAACAAGGGTTTCCTTTCAGTTATGCTTATTCGTCAGGGACATCAGCAGTAAAACAGGACTATTTTCACTGGGACATGTGGAATTCCTCCTCATATTTATTTATTAAATATATATGCAACTTGCCTCCTGGTGGCTTACAGCATAAATTAAAACAGATGAAGCTTCAAAGTATAAATATTAAAACCAATTAAATGGGTAAACTTGTTTTAAAAAGCACTGAAAACACTTAAAACCCATTCAAATTCTCACACACACTCAAAAGAACATCACCCACCTCAGAAGACCCTACCAGTTCGTGGTCAAAGACCTGTTGGAACAAATAAATCTTTGGCTGGCAGCGAAAGGAAAGCCCAGAGGGGGCCAGCCTAGTCTCATGGAAGAGAGTCCCACAATCTGGGAGCAACCACCGAGAAGGCCCTCTTACCTTCTCACCCAATGTGCCTACAAAAGTGGCAGAACCGAGAGAAAGGCCTACAGAATGCATTCTTTTTCAAAGGGACCAAATGTGTCCTTTAGAGAAAAGTGTGCCCAAGTATATATATAAATGGAGAACCGTTGAGGGAGTTGGGTACCGGTATGGTGACAGCAGTCACGAAATTAGAAGACGCCTGCTTCTTGGGAGAAAAGCAATGACAAACCTAGACAGCATCTTAAAAAGCAAAGACATCACCTTGCCAACAAAGGTCCATATAGTTAAAGCTATGGTTTTCCCAGTAGTGATGTACGGAAGTGAGAGCTGGACCATAAAGAAGGCTGATCGCTGAAGAATTGATGCTTTTGAATTATGGTGCTGGAGGAGACTCTTGAGAGTCCCATGGACTGCAAGAAGATCAAACCTATCCATTCTTAAAGAAATCAGCCCTGAGTGCTCACTAGAAGGACAGATCCTGAGGTTAAGGCTCCAGTACTTTGGCCACCTCATGAGAAGAGAAGACTCCCTGGAAAAGACCCTGATGTTGGGAAAGATTGAGGGCACAAGGAGAAGGGGACGGCAGAGGATGAGATGGTTGGACAGTGTTCTCGAAGCTACTAACATGAGTTTGGCCAAACTGCGAGAGGCAGTGAAGGATAGGCATGCCTGGCGTGCTCTGGTCCATGGGGTCACGAAGAGTCGGGCACGACTGAACGACTGAACAACAACAACATGTTGAGGAGACTTAAGAGGTGAAAGGATGGCCACCTTCAAATATCTGAGGGGCTGTCGCAAAGAAAATAGAGCAAGCTGGTTTCCTGCTGCTCCAGAGGGTAGGCCCTGAACCAATTTACAAGAAAGAGGTTCCGACTAAACATCAGGAAGAACTTTACGATGGTAAGAGCTGTTCAGCTGTGGAGTGAGCTGCCTCGAAAGGTGGTGGGATCTCCTTCATTTATTATTTTAAAAAACAGAGGTTAGATGGCCATCTGTCAGGGGTCCTTTAGCTGTGATTCCTTCACTGCAGGGGACTAGATGGACTCGATGAGCATTAGGGTCACTTCCAACTCTACAATTCTTGGATTCCAGGATTCTTTGAGACATTTAGAAGACATCTGAAGGCAGCCCTGTTTAGGGAAGCTTTTAATGTTTAATACATTATTGTATTTTAATATTCTGTTGGAAGCCGCCCAGAGTGGCTGGGGAAGAACAGCCAGATGGGCGGGGTATAAATAATAAATTGTTGTTGTTGTTGTTGTTGTTGTTATTTGAAGCTGGAACCCGACCCAGTTGCAAATTGGCAATTCGAACATTATGCACAGTTCGGCTCCCATTTTCAACACTGAAAGAGCTATACAAGTGGTCCCTCGACTTATGAAGTACTCGACATCTGAATTTTTCGATTTACGAATGAAAAAAGTGGCCGCACGCCTACGAATTTTTCGACATCCAAATGGAAATCGTTGCCGGTTTTAGATGCGCTTTCCTCGACTTACGAATTTTAGATGCGGTTTTTTCGACTTACGAATTTTTCTGGATATTTTTCTCCCAATGCATTCCTATGTGAAATCACCTTTTTCGACTTACAAACTTTTCGACCTACGAGTGTCCATTCGGAACGGATTAAATTCATAAGTCGAGGGACCACTGTATAGAGTAACTCTGAATTCCCACCCCCAAGTCACATTCTGGCTATGGAGTGAAGTTGCATTTCCATTGGAGTTCCACTTTGGAGTTTCGTCACTGGAATTTATTCAATGCATACATATATTTCTGTCTTTGGTGTTTTGTTTTTGTTCTTGAACAGAATCTTGATTTATCATGTTTAATTCTTTTCTTTCTTTTTCTTTTCTTTTTGGTTTTCCATAAAGGCAGGATCGTTTTCATGGCAGGGGCAAGGAAGCTTCTCTCCAGAATTCCAGTTTTAAAGTCTCTTAGTGCCTTCAAATTGCCTTGTAGAATCATGAGTCAACCTTGCAGTGGATCTCCAGCTCTGGATTTCTCAGACACTGAAGCCCTCTACAAAAATGTGCCAGAGCATTTTAATTTTGCAAGTGATGTCCTGGATGAATGGAGCCAAAAGGAAAAGGCAAGGGACTGTATCTGTCATGATTTCCTATCAGTCAGTCATGCTGATCTTTATTGTTTATAGCAAACGGTCATTGAATATATATCTCAAAACAAACCATATGTCAACAAAAAATATATTAGCATTAATTTTCAGCAAATCATCAAAACCTAAAGTTGCAAAGTTCCCAATTTCATTTACATTAAGAAGTGAAGTCCCTTTGGTAGTCAAAACTGTTTTGAGTCAATAAAAAAGAGTAGCGTGGAAACTTCCTTACTGCTACCGTAGCCAGACTTGAGAAAAGTTGTCCTGTTTGGCTTTTCTTGGTTTCTCATTTTTCCCGTCTTAAATTCAGTTCTCAACATTTCCCCCTCAGCTTGCAAATCCATTCTGCCTCCTGCCTGAAAATGTATGCATGGAATTCATCAGCATATTAGTATGAAAGTTCTTGTCTAACCCTTACATCCTGTTTCATATTTTATCTATAGTTTGGTTAATTTTATGCCCACTTGCTCAAAAACAAGTAGGCATAAAATTAATCAAACTATAGCTAAAATATGAAACAGGATGTAAGGGATAGTTTGATTTTATTGGTGTCTTCTTTGGAATATTTTATAGGGTTTTCTGTAAACCGCTGAGAAACCTTTGCTGATTATTTTGTATTGTCAGGGATCTGCCTCCCCCTGCCAGTCCAGCTCTGAGTGTTTATAGGGAGCCGCCTCCTGTTTTAACTACTGATTCATCTGCGAGTGAAACCAGCAGTTCCTTGGGGGAGAAGCAGTTAGTGGCTGGGAGCCAAGGGGTGCCAGGGGTCCAGGGATTTAGTGAGAGGCCTGGCACCACCCAGCAGGCTCGATCGGAGGGAGAGGCATCAGGTCCGGTGCAGAGATTACATAGGAGGAGGAGGCGGCAATTTAGGCAGCCAAGATTGTGGTGTTGGCGCCAAAACCAGAGGGAGGCACTTCCGGATTCTGCTAGTGAGTGAACAGACATGATAAGACTGAGCTCTGCACTGTAAATAATCCTGCACTGATTAAAAGAACTAAAAGACAGATGGCTTGGCTTTCTTATTGAACAACCGATAAGTGAAACCTGACAGGTATATAAATCCTGTTAGAGAGATAGCTAAGTAAAATAGCTTCCATTTTTTTCGTCCTCTGTGCCTGATAGGATGGGAAGAGACGTTCCAATCCTGCCCTTTGGTGGGTAAGTGGGAAAGGCGAGGAGGTGCGGTGGAGCTTTGAGGAGCTGGCATTCTTATCCAGGAAAGCAGCCAACGTCCTCTCCAAAGCTTGCAATTTGCAGAAGGGAGACCGAACCGTCATCATCCTCCCAAGGGTGCCTGAGTGGTGGCTGATCAGTGTGGGCTGCATCAGAGCAGGTCAGTCAGGTTCCCTCTGTGCTAGGAACCGACAGAAAGATCCATTTTCACTGTGTCTCCCTCTCCTTTCTTTTTAATCACACTTTGTTTTGCTCCTAGGTGTCACCTTCATCCCAGCCACGACCCTGTTGACTGCTAAAGACATCTTGTACCGGCTCCAAAAGTCTCGGGCCAAATGCATAGTTACAAATCAGGCCTTGGCTCCATTGATCGACTCTGTTGCATCTGATTGCCAGTTACTGAAAACTCGGATGTTGGTCTCCAAAGGCACCAGCAGAGAAGGATGGCTGAACTTCCATGACCTGCTGAAGTGAGTATCTCTGCTGCCTTGTTAAGCAAGTCGGGGATAAGTCAAAGAGTGAGATACAGAAAAACGTGGTGTCTGCAGTCTTCATCACCTACATCAGGAAGGTAGCCAATTACTTGCGGACATTTGTATAGCGGACAAAAGTGTATACAAAAATATGTATTTTGGGAGGAATGTCAACTAAAATGTTGCAGAATTTTCACGGGATTTATTTTTTTTTAAGTACAGTGGAACCTCGGGTTATGTACCATCCTCCTTACGAACGCCTTGGGTAATGAGCTCCGCTAACCTGGAAGTAGATGCCTCTGGTTGCGAACTTTGCCCGGGATGTGAGCGGAAGTCACGCGGCGGTGCAGCAGCAGCAGGAGGCCCCATTAGCAAAAGTGCGCCTCATGTTAAGAACGGTTTCGTGTTAAGAACGGACCTCCGGAACAAATTAAGTTCGTAACCAGAGGTACCCCTGTATATGAATCACAAGCTGATTCAAAAATGCGAGGAACTTGAGTTAATTTGAATGGAATATCTTGGATGAGGTCTTCCCACTGCAACATTTTATTGCAGTTCCCACTTATTCATTTTCTATTGGAATCCTAATTTCCCAGAACACCTTAAGCTTACAAGATTACAGAACATTGATTTAGATTACACCTACCCCATTCTTACTACTTGCCCACTTTTCTGTTTTAAAGTGCTGCAGATGGTGATCACCAGCCTGTCAAAACAAGGAGTCAAGATCCAATGACCATCTACTTTACCAGTGGAACCACGGGTTATCCCAAAATGGTGGAACATTCCTGCAGCAGTTTGGGGATTGGGCTGACGGTTGTTGGAAGGTATCTATCTCTTTCTAAATCTTCAGAGGCAACAAACACAACAGAAAGTCTCATGGTAGTTTAAAGAATGACTATTTAATTGTAGCAAGAACTTTGATAGGCATGATGGAATGGCTGTAATCCTTGTTTTAAGCTTAAGTCACAATAAAGCTGCAATTCTTAGTCATCCAAAGGAGAGCCCCCAAGCACAACATTTTAAAGTAAGTGCACATTACCGCAGCTTTGAACAATTTCCATCTCTCCACCTCCCCCATTCTAGCACCTGCTGTCCTTTAAGTCTTAAAATCAAAAGATCTGATCCCATATCTTTTCACCCTGTCTAGTTTGTTCCTCAAACATAAGTAAGTCTAATAAATGTAACTTAGCAGTCATTGTGTTTGCCTCCTTGTTGTCTTGGAATATGTTTAGTAGGGCCAGTTCTGGGGTGATTTCTAATACTTGCTTAGTTATTTTACATATTTCCTGTATGGCTGTTGTCCAGAATAGTTGGATTTGGCTGCATTCCCACCACATGTGTAGGTATGTGCCTGTGGAGGTGCACCCTCTCCAGCATTTGGTGAGGATCCTGGGCGTATTAACACTAATTTCCTTGGTGTTAGGTACCACCTGTAGGTGAATTTTAGAGTGAGTTCTCTCCTTCTTGTTGATATGGATTTAAAGAGGGGTTTAGACCACATTCTGGTCCACTGAGTGGGTTTAATCTCATAGCCTACGTCATCTCCCCACAGGTACTGGATGGACCTGAATCCTTCCGATGTGATCTGGGGTTTCTCCGACACAGGCTGGATCAAATTTGTCTTCAGCAATTTGTACCCTACGTGGATCCAAGGGGCATGCATCTTTCAGCACGGCATGCTCCAGTTCGAGCCAATGACTGTTCTCAATGTAAGGCCAACACTGCCTTATTCAAAAGGCAGGAAGCATTGGGGCAGAAGACCAAGGTGTTTCAGGGAGTTGCTCTGTTAACAGAGATCCTGAGTTTTCTCCTTGAACTTCAAACCCAGAAGAGTGGTTGGGAATTTGCTTTGCATTCAGAAGCTTCTGGGTTCAATCCCTGACATCTCTAGGTAGGGCTGGGGAAGATTCCCTGTCTGGAACCCTGTGGAGTTGCTTTCAATCAGCATAGACAAAGTTAAGCTAGATGGACCAATCTGATGCAGTATTCCTCTGCTCCATAATAGCCTTGCCTGCCTTGCAAGAGCTTTCTGGGGTCTCCAACAGAGGTTTTTCCCCAATACCTCCTATCTTATCCCAGGGGTGGAGAACATTTGTCAGCATCAAGGGCCACATAGCCTTCTGGGCAATCTCCCAAGGGCCACTTGCCAGTGGTGGGTGGGGCCAGAGGGAAAAGTGGGTGGAGTAATAAATGTAAATTGAACCTTTGTACAATGAGGTATTTTCTACTCGCTCATTTGCTTCTCTTCCTCCACTCTGGAAGTTCAAGAGGCATTATATGAGATTAAGGGAACATCCCAGACAGGTAAAACATTCAAGGAGGGTGCAAAGCAGGGGCAGGGAGGGTTGTGGCCTGGAAAGAGTTGGAGATGTAGCTGGGGAGCATTCCAAGGGCCGGATAGAAAGGTCTGAAGGGCCACATTCAGCCCCAGTCTGAGGTTTCCCAGAGAGGCTAAGAACTGGGAATCTTCTGTATTCAAAGCTCTTCCCGCTGAGCAGTGGTCCCTCCTCAGACCACAATTCACTCTTTTTGAGGGAGGCAGTTTCCTCCTTTTCTTGGTAGAAGTAAAAAACAACAATTCAACCTTGCAGGAAAATGTTTCAGACAAAAAGTTAAAAACTAACAATCAACCCTTGTGAGACTTCTGGAATCACATGGTGCAATAGGAATGTGTTTGTGTTTTCCCCTCTAGACTCTCGCCAAGTATCCAGTGACAACTTTCTGTGGCCCCCCAACTGTTTATCGTATGCTTCTGCAGCACAACGTTGGCAGGTACGGCAAACCCTGCATGGTAGTATCTGTGCATTTTAAAACTCAACACTAGAGTAACTTCCTGCTTTTTTTTTAAGCACACTTCTGAGTCCCTCTGCCTGGGTTTGCAGAATCATAGATTCAAAGAACTGCAGAGTTGGAAAGGACACTGAGGGTCATCTAGTCCAACCCCCTGCCTTGCTTTTGTTTTAGTTTGTTCCCTATTAAATTCCTCTCATTATTTATATTTCTTGCTTCCTTTGGAAATATTTCATAGAATCTTAGAATTGTAGTTGAGGGATGCCCCAAGGCTCACCTAGTCCAACCCTCTGCAATTTCATTTTCCATTTCTTTATTTCTTGCATTTACAATATTTCCATTTTCTACTTCTTGCTTGCACTTGATAAAAAAATTCTGAACTCAATCCCACCCTAACATTGGCCAAGCTGTTTGGGACTGATGGGCATTCGAGTCCAACATTACACCAGCACTAGGTGTGCTAACTGGGATGCTACTGTATGCCTCTATAACTTGCTACGGAGGCAATAGTCACTGTTGACTCAAAGCTTCTTCATACCCTCATGCAGATACCAGTTCAAGAGCCTGAGGCGGTGTCTGAGCGGTGGGGAAGGCAACAGCCCTGAAGTGATGGAGCAGTGGAAAGCGCAGACAGGAGTGGGAATCCGTGAAGGCTACGGGCAGACAGAGACTGTATGTTTGG